>VXBA01003184.1:443-87695 GCA_013399895.1 Serilophus lunatus
CCAGGATGCCATTGGCCTTCTTGGCCGCCTGGGCACACTGCTGGCTCATGTCAAGTCTCCCATCCACCAGCACTCCCAAGTTTCTGTCTGCCCACTCTCCAGCCACTCCAACTCCAGCTTATAGCTCTGCATGGAGTTATTGCAACCAAAGTGTAAGACCCGGCATTTGGGCTTGTTGAATCTCATTTCATTGGAATCTGCCCATCTCTCCAGCCCGTCCAGATCCCTCTGCAGGGCCCTCCTACCCTTCAACAGATCGACACCTGCTCCAAGCTTGGTGTCATCTGCAAACTTACTAATGAAGGACTCAATCCCGTCATCAAGGTCACCAATAAAGATATTAAACAGAACAGGGCCCAGCACCAATCCCTGAGGGACACCACTAGTGACCGGTCGCCAACTGGATGTGACACCATTCACAGCCACTCTCTGGGCTCGGCCTTTCAGCCAGTTCCTAACCCAGCACAGCATGCTCCTATTGAAGCCCTGGGCTGCCAGCTTCTCCAGGAGTATACTATGGGAGACTATGTCGAAGGGTTTACTGAATTCCAGGTATACTGCATCCATAGCCTTCCTCTCATCCACCAGGCAAGTTACTTGGTCATAAAAGGAGATCAGGTTGGTCAGGTAAGACCTACCCCTCCTAAAACCATGCTAGCTGGGCCTTATCCCCTGGTCATCCTGCAGGTGTTGCATGATTGCACCTAGGATTAACTGCTCCATAACTTTTTCTGGAACCGAAGTCAGGCTAACAGGTCTGTAATTACCCAGATCATCTTTCCAGCCCTCCTTGTGGATGGGTGTCACATTGGCCAGCTTCCAGTCATCCAGGACTTCACCTGTGAGCCAAGACTGCTGATAAATGATGGAGGGTGGCTTAGCAAGTTCCTCTGCCAGCTCTCTCGTCACCCTAGGGTGGATGCCGTCTGGTCCCATGGACTTATAAGACTTCTTATTGTCCTTCACAGATGTGGCCAGTTTAAATTTGAGTTGGGCTTTTGCCTCTCTAATTTTCCTCCTACATGACCTAACAATGTCCTTAAACATAAACTGATTTACCTCCCCCTTTTTCCTAAGGTGATACATCCTCTTTTTATTTCTTAACTCCTGCAGAAGCTCCTTAGCCATCCAGGCCAGTCTTCTTCCTCTATGGCTCACTTTATGGCACATTGGGACGGCCTTCAAGATTTCATTTTTAAAATATGTCCAGGCTTACTGGACTCCCTTTCTTTTTAAGGGCTATTTCCCAAGGTATCCTCTCAATTAATTCCTTGAATAAACCAAAGTCCACACGCTGAAAGTCCAGTGTGGACAATCTGTTTGTGTCCCTCTTTGATTCACCATTTATCAAAAATTCAATAATCCTGTGGTCACTGCACCCCAGGCAACCTCCGATCACAACATCCCCTACCAGCCCCTCTTTATTGGTGAACAGGAGGTCAAGCACAGCCCAACCTCTGAATTTGAATTTGTATTTGTATTTGTGTTTTTAGAAAGCTATTGTCTAATAACTTAATTTTTTCATCCACATTTAGACATCTATTAATTTTTTTACCTAATTAGTTATACTCCATCAGTCCTGCCAGTCAAAGGAGAATGTGAGTTTCCTCTATATTCTGATTAAATAAAGGCAAAGTTTTCAAAAGGAACGACTTGTTTGTCTCCTTACAGATGAGTAGCTGAGGCCTTTTGAGAAGGAGAAGTTTGGAGGATTTAGATGCCTGTGTTATGGAGGTTTCATACTTTCTCAAATATTTAAGTCTTTATTCTTGTGCCAAACAGTTGTTACTACTGGCTAGCTGAATTAAAGTGCTAGTTAATATGAGTCATGTTCTGAAATGTCCCTGTTTCTGTGTATTGGGTATGGAGTTACATAAGCCATGTGGATTCCATTTGGAAGTATGAGTTCATAAATACTGAGTATTAGAATAAAGATCTTTTTCATGGTTTCTAAAATTTTAGAACATCAGCAAGCAGCAAGTTTGTTGGTTCACCTAAGAGAAGTATTTAAGAGGATACAATGAATTAGTTATGTGGCATGTTTAGAATATTGATGGCTTGTCTAGAAATTCGAATCTATTTAATTCAAGGAGCGTAATATCTTGGTTTCAGCTTTGTCTAAGAGCTGACAAAAATAAGAATGGAGTAAAGCAATTGCATTAAAGAAGTCTTACCTATTATCTCATGACTTACCTAGTAACTTAAAAGGCCTGTGTATAAGCTTGGAAGAACTCATTTCTTTATCATGCTCTCACTTATTTTGTCAGTAGTATTAATGAATTATAAAATAAAATGATAAAATAGTCAGTGAGATTTCACAGAAAAGAGCTGTTCAGGTGTCTGCTTGTTACAGAAGAATGCACAATACAGCAATATCACAGTAAATTTTCAATATACACTCAGAATTTATAGTAAAGACAGAAGAAATAATAAGGTATTCACTCTTGAATTCTCATAGGAAATTGCAGGGTTGAGTAACACTTAATAAAAGATAAAATCTGAAGATAATTAAATTTTATTTTGCTTCTTTTTCTAATTTGGCCAAGTGAGAGAAGCATTTTCTTACGGAATGTAGCTATGATTTCTGCACTGAGTTGGAATAGATAAATTTCAACTCCTTTTTTCTCTTATTTCTGTTGTAGCCTAAATCTTATAGTGGGTTTTTAGTAACTTTGTGTAAGTTTTCTAGTTTTCTAAAATGTAGCCTTTCACCTTTGCTAAAAGTTTTCCATAAACACGAACGTTAGCAAGATAAGGGACCCTGTCTATTCATGACGTTGGACTAAAATGGAGATGTAACATTAGTAACAGTAGTCAAACCTGGTCCAAGAGGCCTTGAAACTGTTCCAGAGGATGCGGTGTTGTGCTAAGAACCAAAGGTCAATGGGGAAGAAGAACAGAGGATAAAAATAGAGGTCTTTCTGAGATCCCAGATTCAGAATGGCAGGCGTGGCAGAGGCATGGCAGGGATGGTACAATGAGAGGGATGTTTTGGAAAGGGATGTGTAGTAGTGATGTAATGGCTAGACAGAACTGTAGAACCTGTGTAATTTGGTGTGCTCCTCTTGAAATTATTCTTGGAGCACTCAGTGCTGCAATAAGGAATGTTTTTTTCCTTTTAATACTCAAAATTAATTTGGCGAGTTAGTTTTACTCATCACTGTACGGGAATGGAAACATTTTGATAGGTGAAATATTAGATAAATGTAAAAAGAAAGAGACAGAAATACTCACATATGAAAAGTATTTAAAGTCTTCATTCAAGTTTTAGTGAAAAAAACTAGCAAAGAGATTTGCAATGTGAATGTGACTAGAGAATTTATAACGTGTACTAAACCCTCTACAATGGTATCTCTCTTGTTTCTCATCTCTTCAACCTTCTTTCATATCAGCTTGCAACTTTCTGAACATCAGATCCGTGTGACTTGATATTTCCAGGGTCTAAGAGACAGTTTTTTTGGAGATTAGTCCTCAGGTGGGTAGCTAGTGACCTTGGGTTTTTGGTTTTGTACCTTGGCGTAGTGGAATTGGAATGCATTTTAAAAATGATTCTTTTTTTTGACAACCCTTTATTAGCAGCCAGCAATTAAATGTATTAAGAGCCCTTGTTTTTCACTCTTTCAACCACAGAACACTAAGGGATGTATATGTTATAATTACAATTATCCATTCTCCTTATTGTCCTGCTGAGGAATGCAACTGTAATTCTGGCAGGCAGACTACATAGCTGGCTTGCTGTCCTTGGACTGCAGATGTCTAATTGCAGGCAACCATTTCACTTCAAATGGGTCATTAAAACAGAAGACATTTAGCATTGCTAACATGAATCTGCATCCATGATTATGCATTTAATTAGAAAACTACAAGCTTTATCCTTTGTAATCTGGATTTACAAAATTTCTTCTACGAAATTTGTTTTGGAAGAACTTGAATGGCTTAATTTCTTATCTTTTTTGCAGTGGTTAGTATCTGTGTTATTTATATGTGAAATTGTTAAGATCGATAAAGCACACTATATGCATTTGTGTTTCAGAAGTATTGCATGTTTGTGTAGTTTATTCACTCTGAATTTTCCTTAGTCTGAAAGTCATGTATTGTGACACTTTATTTGTACCTGTAGCTAAAAGAAATTTAGGTACATAAACATGTCTACTGAAAAGATAATCTCCTTGAGTTCTTTGTTTGTTTTGTTTGTTTGTTTTTTTTTTTGCTCTATAGCTTATTTATTGTCCATTAATGTGTGTGTATTGATATCACACGTTTTGCTTAGGATAGCTGGAGCCCATTTAAATTACATTATTGATAGAGTTCCTTACTTTTCTGTATGTTACACGTGTGACTTTTATAATACTTAGCAGTTAACTATTTTAGTAGTGTTTCAGTAAGTAAATGTAATTCAGGGGATGGGGAAGAGGATGAGATTTCCTCCCCTTTCTCCCTTTTTTCTGTCATAAAGTATTAACTGCTACATTTTTACATTTGGACAGATAGGTACATTTGCACTACTAGCAGAGATAATGGACTCTAATTCTCCATTCCCCGCTTCTAGAAAAGTTTTTTTCTCTTGAACTTGACCTTTGTGCATTTAATTGGTTGTTTCAGATATCTCCAGTGAATTTGTGGAGTATCCCTTTCCTGAGGGAGTTTTCTGTCACATTAGGGTTTCTAAGTGATCCTAGTGGTAAGTCCCTTTAAGCTAAGAGGTTAGGGAGTTGAGTTTAAGTAAACATGTGGACACATGTCCAAGGAAACAAGCTTCTGTACTGGTGACAATTACAAAATATTGCTAAAATTTCTCAATAAAGTACTGTGCACTGATTTGAATTACAGGAGTGGAACAATCTGCACGGCTGGCTCCAGAACAGGGGAGCTCATGACAGCAAAATGTATTTAGGAAATGTGTGACAGCTTCTTGCTGTCATACTTTGAGTGGGTACAAGGAATGTTTATGGCTGATGAGGCGGTCAATGTACATGCTAAGACTGTGAAATGCTACCCTCTGTCTAACTCAAAAATTGAAATGGTTCTAAGCAAAGACAGACTGTCTCAATGGGCTCTGCATCTTCAGTTTTAGAAATGTAATTAACTTCTCCTTTTCTTAGGATGTGTCCTGCATCTCTTTTTTGTTTTGCATAATATTGAAGAAAATAGGAAAACACAAAGTTTTTGAGGCAAAAAATGTTTCACTTCTACTGTTAGAATTACAGTAATAAACACACCTGTGTTTTTTATTCTGCTTGGTCTATTACAATTAACATAAGATATTCTATTTATTATCCAAGCACTTCAGACTAATGCTAAATGTAGGACATGTCCTGTTCTTTTTACCACATCTTACGGTAAAGAGTGAATGGGATTAGGAAAACTAGTATTATGTTCAGCTGCTGTTCACAGTAGTATCTATGAGATATTTTTTGACCTGTTTTTCATTTGTATATCCAAAATCACCCTTTAAATGAAGCAACACTTATTCTCAAACATTTTAGAAATTGAGGACTTACTGCAACTTATCTAGAGAGCAGTTTAGTAGAGACAGAAATCCATATTTGTGGATCACCACAGCTGTGAACCATCTTGTCTAACTTCTAAAGTTAGTATAGTTTTCTAAAATTAAACAGTTTGCTTCCTTGGATTTAACTTGGGTGGATTAGAGCTTATTATAATGATATAATGAAATTTGATTTGTATCATAGAAATTGCAGAGTACAGTTCTCATTCAGATCTTGCATTTTTATAGTTTGAAGTGCTTGAAGTTTTTTGAGAGTCTTACTCTCAGAGTAGGGTATGCAATGTTCACTTTATGTCTAGGCTTCCTCTAAGCTCAGGATAACCAGATGAATCACTGTTTTTAATTCACAGCTCTTCTGATAGTTTTTAGATGGCTGAACTTATATAAATGAATTCTATCTCAATTTGTTCTGTAAAGCAAAAGTTCATTGGGATCAAATAGTTTAAAAGGCAGTACATTTGTAAAATATTCATACACAAAACCATATGTATTATGTACATTTAAATAATAGCTCTGAAGTCTTTAGAAATGTATATCCAACAAATTTTTGGTTTTTCAGAGATATTTTTCATATATTCACTGTTCTTTAAGGATAATTTGGTTGCTCAGTTTCCTATTTCTCTCTTCTTAAGAAAGTAAATCATCTCGAAAAAGCACTTTCTTAGTAGGTCTCTTGTGAGTCATACATGGTGACTGGAGTCTCAATACATACTCCCCTTTTTAGCAGCAGTGATTAGACAGTCTTTCAGCTAGTTTGGCTCTTGAAAGATAGTTTTGCTTCATATTTTTTGCCTAATGTTAATGCTTTAAGAATAAAGAGCAGCACACAACTGTCAGGTTTAGTGAGTTGGATTTGTTTGAGCAAGATAACTGTTCCCAGAGGAATGTGAGCATGTGATAGAGTACTTTACAATCTTTCTTTACATCTCAGAGAGCTTTCTTGACTTGGCCTGGCTGCTGCTGTTTATTTCCCAGAGGAACATCTGTAAGAGGAACATTATTTGTCTCTGAAGTATAGAACTGCTTCCTGGTTTTATTTTTCCCACCTTACATTTTTTTCAAACAGACATCTACTTTCCAAATTCTTTCAGTTGTGTTAATATTATACACTGCTTAATGGATTGTGGCAGAGATGGTGACTTTCTCAGAATTTTAATACATAGCTATTTAGACAGGAATAGTTTATCCAAGGAGAATACATAGGTGATATTTTACTGGTATTTTAATCTGATAATTTTGTTCAGATTTTAGTAAACGAAAATGAAATGCTCTTTTATTCTCTTTGTAATGAAAAGGTAATTAACCCCATTTTCTTCTCAGATTTAAACTACATGTATTTAAGTTACATGGGGTGAGATAAAGAAATTACTGGGTTCATTCAAGAGATATTTTTTTATCATTTTCAGGGAAAGACAATTAAGAAAACCATTCTGTGATGAAGAGCTGTGCATGAAATACTGTCCAAGGTCTAAGAAAAGAATGTTGATAGAAAACATTTAAAACTGGCTGCTCTGTCCTGGGTTGTCACTCTTTTCAACATTGTCCCTTAAATAGAAACATGTTAATGAATGATATTTATATCCCTTTAATGTTTCTCTAATTTCATCAATACTGTATCTTTTCTGACATTCTTCATCCAGAAAATCCTGTCCCTTGTATACTAGCATTAAATGGAATGTGTAACTTTCCCCTCTTTCTGATTCACTGGCATCTCATGAAATCATATTCTTCATATTCCATGACTATTCCGTGCCATAATAAATGAGGTTGATCATATGTAACTGCTTATTATTAGCTACAAATGAAATGTTATTTCTAGCAGTAGAGCTATGAAAGAGGTTTTTAACCACTCTAGAATGTATGTAGATTTTAGTCATTCTTCATTAGTGTATGCCAATTTATTTACTATAGTTTGGTGGGTTTTTTCCCTCCCCTTTTCATGAAAAGGTAGAAGTGGCACAAATGAGATTACAGGCTATATATGTGATTTCAGCTATTCATATTTTTACTTGAGGTGAGCTTTTTGTTTGTTTGTTTTGTTTTGTTTTGTTTTTATTTTAGAAAGGGTCACTTTCCTTATGCAGGGGAATCCCCAATATGGGTATATACAGACCGACTAGCAATTAATTTTTTTAATTTTTGGTTAGAGTTAATATTTTGTTATCACATTGTCATCCCATTTTAGATAGAAATATTAATGTTCTCCTAAGAGAAAACCTGAATTTCTAACTGAGTTCTCTTTTCTGATTCCCAGGCTTTTGCTGGGGATCCTGAGAACAGTCACCTCACCAATTACCAATGTAGGGATAAAGAGTGTTAACAATTTTCTCTGAGAATAGGAAGAAATTATTCTCATGTATAAGATGCATTATTCTCTTGAGGTATCTAGACTAATCCTTTTTTGTTACACTTCTGTTCAGAGCTTATCTTTTGGAAATTTTTAAGGCTGTCTTCTGAGAGATTTGTGTTCTATCTTGGTTTTTTTCCAGCATTTAACATAAGGGGAATGTGATACAGTGCTCTAGAACCTAAGGCATTTTTATTTTTGTGTTAATGATATCCATCAATACAACATCTGATTTTTTTAAAAAAAATATAAGTTCATGATTTTCACTACTATTTTCGGTTCTCTGACTTTCATTTTCTCTGCTTGTGTTTCTCTGGTAGCTTATAGCAGGTTTGTGGCAGTGAAATCCTACTTCCTATTGATTTAAGGAGTCTTTAATTGAAAACTATTCAGCAAACATGCTTTTCAATTTACTGTTTTGACCAACTATGTTTAGATGCCAGAGGCTCATTTGCAGCAGTTGATAGTTAAAGATTTAAAACTATATGTCATCTAGGTGTACTATAGTTATATGCAGGGTTTTCACCAAGGACTTGTCATACATCTTACATAGCCTGCAGGCTAAAATTGTGTGTCTGTGCCTTTGTGTCTGCATGTGTAACCACAGGAAAGAAAAAGGCAAAAAATCAATGAACTCAAAATTAATTAAAATCAGGAAGACTTTTCCCATGCTGACAGGATATTTAGGATGAAAATAATTAAATGAGCTATTGTGGCAAATGCAATATCGATTGCTCACCAAGAGCAGCTCCTTGAGGACTTAGATGAAGATTGATATCTGGTTCTTAGCAGCTAGAGCCAAAGGCACCCATTCCCATCTTCAATTCTTGTGCATGTGTGCAGTCTGACAAATGGCTTTCAACCCAACACTCTATTGACCACTATAAAAAGCTATTATCTACTGTTAAAAAATTGCATATGCATGCTACTTCTCCATTCTTCATATTTGTAGAGTTGAAAATGCTTAATTGCTTATTTTTCATTTCTTCATAATTCAAATGAGTAGCTCACATCCTTTCAGGGCAGACAGGTTTCCTTTGTTTGTTTGTTTGTTCTTTTTCTTTGAGTAAACAGGGTAAGGATTTGTACACTGGAGTTAGAGATGAAGAGAAAGTAAGACTAATATTTTTAGAATAATAACAAAATAAAATAAGCCTGAAGATAGTATCAGATTTTCTAAGATTTTCATTGTAATTTAGCTATAACATGAGTGCAATAGCAAGGGAAGAGGCCCACTGGAGGCAGCTCCATAAAGCAAAGCTATTGGTGGCAAAAACCTGAGTCTTCTCATTTCACACTATTCTATTTTCAGCTATTTTGCTTCAGGTTCTTGCTAGTCCATTCCTTTGGACAAAGCCAATTAGCAGATGGAGCCCATAAAATACAGCCTTCAATCACATCTTTCAGTGAATTCTATTTTAAAAGAGCTTGCTTAGTTCGTGCATTGTGAGACTGCTTTATGATGCACACCAAAGCAGTGGTCTGTGGTATCACACTCCAGAAGAGCCACTTCAAAAGCTTGCTGCTGTTCAGAAATAAAATCTGTGACAAGCATTTCACAGTAATGAAGTTTTACAAAATTATTGCAAGAACAAATCTTATTGAGAGGAAAATAAGGGGACAAGTGTTGTTTTTGTTTCAGTGACAGACTAAACCAAAAATAGTCATGGAAAAAGCCATACAGAGAAAGGGAAGTAAATAATATAGACTTAATACTTGTTTGAAATATCAAAGCAAGCCTGTTGAAAACATTTGGCTTTGAATCAAATTAATTTAGCTAAATGTTTATGGAAGCAGACTTTTATACATCAGCTTCTTTGTAGAAACACACTTGCAAGAGGAAAACAGTTCAATATAATTTAGGAAGTCAGCAATTCTAAGGAAAACATAATAAGAAATTATGAAAATTGAGAAGTGATTAACGAGCGCTTCCTACCTATCTTTGGCAGTCTTATCCTGTTAATGACTCTGGCATCAAACTTCACAGTTCCTGTGTCAGTGCTTATGGTGCACTAGAGCTCTGTGAGGTGAGATTCTTCCATTACTATACTGTATGGATAGACTAGTTTTTCTCAAATCTTTCAATATAAAGTGCTCATGCAAAAATAGTTCTCTTCCATCTTTTTTTTTTTTTTTTTTTTTTTTTTTTTTTTTTTTATTTTTNTTTTTTTTTTTTTCCTGAATAATTTACAAATAATTGTACCTTTTTGGAACTCAAACAATTTTTGTAATTTTAATAACTGGTTATTTTTTTGCTATGCTTTTGATTAAATATTAGATTGAAAACTGTGAAGAAATCAGCTGTTAAGAATGTGGAGATTTTGAAATATCTACCTTTTGAGCTTTAGGTTCCTCAGACATTCCTTATTTGATTAGAATAGGAGATGAAATGGATAATCATATTAAAATTAAGAAACTACTGTCTTGCAGATATCATTTGCATGCTGCTTGCTGCCTTGAGCCATTCATTACTAGTCAGGAAATGTTTTCCTGAACATCTGTGGTATTTTCTGCACACTGTGATATCTAGAAATTTTTTATTAAGGGCAGAAGTTAACAGATTAACTACTTTAGGAGAAATGATGTTCTTTCTATGAATAGGAATCATTCCACTATTCATGAAAAATTTTCCAAGAAATAATAGGGGAAGAAAACAAGATGATAAAATTTTTAACCTGATTGAGTTTATTTCTTTCTGAGATGGAGTCCATTTCCTCATAGCAACCCTCACAGTGCTGTGCTGTGCACTGATGGCTGAAACTGTGCTGCTAACACACCAGTGCTTTGACTATTACTGAGCACAGCATTGGGACTGTAATGTTACTTCCCCATTGAGGGCAAGATTCTGGGAGGGAACACGAGTAGGCCAGCTGACCCAAACTGACAAAAGCGATATTACATACCATATGATGTCAGCTCAGATATAAAAGCTAAGGAAAGGAGTGGCTGCTTGCTGAGAAACCATTACGGGTCCTGAAGTCCTGCTGCTCAGGACATGGCTGGACATCGCTGCTGATAGGAAGTAGAGAATAAACCTTGTTATTTTCCGCCTCAGTTTTGTACATGGAAACTTGCTTTTGGTTTAGTAACATACCTTATCCCAGCCAACAAGTTGTTTACCATCTTACTCTCTTCCCCCTGCTTGTTTTGGAAGGGAAGGGGGGGGGGATATAGTGACTGTGTGAGCACTTGGCATCCAGCCGAGGTCAACCTGTTACATTTAGGATTCTTTGCAAAACTATCTATTTCAATAAGACCATGACATTGGTCATCTAGGTTAAATGTGATCCTTTATGATTTTAATTTTATGACACCCTGATTTGGGTTTGCTCAGTATCTGGGGATCATACCAATATTATATTTTTCCCGTAACTTTTTCCATGCCTGATCAATAATCATTTCCACTTGGGTTTAGAGACAAGACTGGTAGATTGCTTTACCTCTCAAAGGCCATTTGGCTAGGAGATTTTTTTGAGCATGAATGAGAAAACTAGAAATCCTTGTGATACCAAGGTTAAAATAGAACATACTTCTGTATTTCCTTCTTTCTTTCTCACAATCTGCAATTTCAGACATGGACAATGTCTGAAAAAATAAGGGATTAACATCTCTGAAAGCAAGACGAATGATATGAAAAATATGCTTTTAAATCTTGATAAAGCGTAATTATAAGGTATTTGTACATGTAAAAAAAAAAATTCTCACCAGATTAGTTGGAGATACACAGAGAAATTGTTAAAACTTCTGCCCCAGCTTGGACACATTTTTATAAGTAGATTTAGATGAAATAGAGAAATTTGACTGTTATCTTGATAGATGAAACCCTGATGTAGCATTGAAAAAGTTGGAAGAATATTCAGTTTTCAATTCCTATTTTTGGTTTAGTAATTATGATAATTATATACTATCAGTTAGCTTTATGATATAAATATCCTTTTGAAAGTGAACTATGCTTAGAGGGAGTTCCAATATTTCCAGAATGGATCATTAGGTGAATTTGGATTCTGTATATTGCTACAAATGTTATTGAACATACCAAAATTTAAATATATATTAAAAAAAAAAAAACTAAAAAAAAAATAAATCTGATCACTAAGATGATTATGGCTGGTTTTTATATTTACCAGAAGAGCAGCTATATCTAACATTATAGCAATATTAGTTTGACTTGTTCTTGTTACTGTATTACTTCTGAATTACCACAAGTGAATTCTAAGTTTTCAAAATTTCATATAAACCCCCCACATATAACATTTTTCTATTTCTTAGTTTGTTTATTTGTCTAGCCTTAATTTTACATACTTTTACCTTCTGTCTGTTTTGCTATTTAAGTATCTAAAATTTCAAATAAGCTTTCAGTGTTAAGGTACCTCTCAGTACCGAACACAGAGGTTCCCATTGAAAGTTACTCAGCTTTGCCTGAAACATCTCAATTTGAAGCTATACCTAAATAAGCTAATTATTTGTGGAATACGATTTTAGAATAATAGCCTAAGATAACTGGTTTCATTAGGAAATTTTTAGAAGATAGCCTGGAAAAATAGTGTCGCAAATCAGAACGCAGTTTTTCAATTACTGAATAATGTGACTTAGTGTAAGTAGATTTTAATCAAAATAAAATGTCTAATGCAAATATGTCCATGTATTGAATTCTGGCTCAAATCTGATTGTGAAACTGGAGTCCACAATTTATGAGAATCTTATTACTAGAACTAGCATCATAATCTGAGAAAAAAGTTTTTTCTGAGATAAATCTTAATATAATGAAGAATTTCACTGAAACAAAAAGTAATTATACAATGAAATGCAGTTGGTGGAGGCAATGGCAAAGAAAAAAGGTGCAATGTTGTAAAGTCAGGTTTTTTTTTGTTTTTCTGAAATCAGTCTAGATGATGATCTGCATATAGAATAAAAGGTGAATAAAGATTTTGCAAAAAAAAATAAATTATAAATAGATATGCTGCCCAAATGAAACAAAAAAACCCCCCACCTCAAACCCCCAAACAAATCCAAAGAACCCCCTCCCCCAAATATTTTGTTATTTTTTTTTATCTAAAAGAAAGATTGATTTTCTAAATTGCTGGCCAGTGGTGTCTTCTAATACTTTTTCCTTTGGGTATTACTGCTTTTAAGGAGATGTTAGTCCAAAAGAAAAAAAAACCAAACAAATTATTTAGAAGAGAGCCGTAAGACATAAAATAATAAAGGGATTGTAGATGACTCACATGAAGCTGAATTCTATTTTGAAACAAATTTATAATCTTTTATGGGTTAGTTCTGTTTTATACTATTTAACTTTTTTTTTTTGTGGAAGATATTAAAATCTGTATCATTAGTTCTTTATAAGGGGAGAGGAATTTAAACAGACCTTGGTGAAAGCAGGAGAAGGGCATTTATTATGATTACTCAGAACTCTTTTGTCTGCACTTCAAAGTCATCAATATGCAATATACATTTATTTTTGTCATTTTTGCTACAAAATTTGAAGATGTGAAAGCTCTGAAATCCTAAAATATTTTGTATTTTTACAGGATACAAACCCAGAATATTTAGAGATTAATTCTTTAGAACGTGCAATTTTTCTACATCAGTTTTTTTGATCAGATTTGCATTTAATAGCTGTATTATTCTAGCTTTATGTCTCTCACTTGCATTGTGAGTGTTGTACTTTCTTGTTGCACTCAAATACAAAGATATTGAATGTATATGCTGAGTAGGATCTTTCTGTAATTACTTATGAATTGCTCGTGCAGAAAGACTTTTCATATGGTGTGATAAGTCTTGATCTTGAATGCAGGGACAATATAAAAGTGGCAGTCAGATCTTTATTGTGGATGTGGTTGATGGAGTCGCAGTGATCACAATCATATTGATTTTTTTGAACTGGAGAACAGATGAAAGGAAATAGACTACCAAAGACCAAATAATGACCCATTGTTCCTGGTAATTAGGTTTTTGCTATCAGTCCCTAAGGTATATGAAAGAGTGTGATGGGGTATTTTATTGAAAAAAATAATATAATACATACCATAATTTCTAAAGTTCAGAAAAAGGCTGAGAAAGTACTTCAAAATCTCTTTCACCTGGAAATATTACATTAGTTTTTAAGGACATATAAAAACCTATTTATACGTAAAACCTATGAACCTATATAGGAACATCATAACACCTTGGTACTAATTATATATTTTAAGCACATTCTGCAAATGTTTATGCAGTCAGATTGCTTTTGCTGTTGTAAGCAATATAATGAAAGTACTTTCATTTTTGGATTAGTAGAATTTATGACATGGTGAGACAGTATCACAGAATCACAGAATTTACTAGGTTAGAAAAGACCTTTGAGATCATCAAGTCCAACCTATTACCAACAGCACCTCATCAACTAAACCGTGTCACTAAGTACCTCATCCAGTCTGTTTTTAAACACTTCCAGGGATGATGACCCCACCACCTCCATGGACAACCCTTTCCAATGGCCAATCACTCCTGTGAAAATTTTTTTCCTAACATCCAGCCTAAACTTCCCCTGATGCAGCTTGAGACTTTATCCTCTTGTTCTGTCATTGGTTACCTGGGAGAAGAGATCAACCTTCACCTGGCTACAATCTCCTTTCAGGTAGCTGTAGAATGCAATAAGGTCCCCCCTGAGCCTTCTCTTCTCAGGCTAAAGAACACCAGCTCCCTCAGCTACTCCTCATAGGGCTTGTACCCTTGTCCCTTCACCATCGCTGTTGCCCTTCTCTGGACCCGTTCAAGCATCTTAACATCTTTCTTAAACTGAGGGGCCCAGAACTGGACACAGTATTCAAGGTGCTGCCTAACCAGTGCTGAGCACATGGTAGGAATGACTTCCCTGGTCCTGCTGGCTGTACTGTTCCTGATACAGGCCAGGATGCCATTGGCCTTCTTGGCCACCAGGGCACACTGCTGGCTCATGTTCAGTTTTCTGTCAACCAGTATTTCCAGGTCCCTTTCTGCCTGGCTGCTCTCCAGCCACTCGGCCTGTAGAGCTGCGTGGGATTGCTGTGGCCATTGGATATTCAGCCAATCTATCCAGCCTGCCAAGGTCCCCCTGCAGAGCCCTCCCACCCTCTAACAGATCAACACTTATTCCCATCTTGGTGTCATTTGCAAACTTACAAATGGTGGACTCAATCCCCTCATCTAGATCATCGGTAGAGATATTAAACAGGACTAGGCCCAACACTGATCCCTGGGGGGCACTGCTAGTCACTAGCACCATTCACCACCACTCTCTGGGCCCAGCCATCCAACCACTTCTTAACCCATGGACTGCCAGCTTTTCCAGGAGTTTACTGTGGGAGATGGTGTCAAAGACTTTGCTGAAGCCCAGGTAGACTACATCCACAGACTTCCCCTCATCCACTAAGTGAGTTACGTGGTGATAAAAGGAGATCAGGTTGGTCAGGCAGGACCTGCCTCTCCCAAATCCATGCTGGCTGGGTTTGATCCCTTGGCCATCCTGTAGGTGATGCATGATTGCTATTAAGATGATCTGTTCCATAATCTTGCCTGGCACCGAGGTCAGGCTGACAGGTCTGTAATTTCCAGAATCCTCCTTCCAGCCCTTCTTATGGATGAGGATCACATTGGCCAACTTCCAGTCATCTGGGACCTCTTCAGTGAGCCAAGGCTGTTGATAAATGATGGAGAGTGGCTTATCGAGCTCATCTGCCAGCTCTCTCATCACCTTAGGATGGATTTCATCTGGTCCCATGGACTTATGAGGATCTAAGTGTCTCATCAGGTCTCTATCTGCTTCCTCCTGGATTACAGGGGTGGGGCTACACTGCTCCCTGACCCTGTCAACCAGTTCAGGAGGACAGTTGTCCTAAAGACAGTCTGCCTTACTGTTGCCTTTTCCTCATCATTAGTTACTATATTCACCTTCATGTCCAATAAAGACAGAAGGTTGTCCTTGCCCCTCCTTTTCCTGTTAATATATTTATAAAAATATTTTTATTATCCTTTGCAGAAGTAGCCAATTTAACCTCTAACTGGGCTTTTGCCTCTCAATTTTTTTTCCTACATGGCCCAGCAACATCCTTAAACATTTCCTGAGTTACCACTCCCTTTTTCATCTTTCCCTTAGTTTCTTCAAAAGCTTGTTGCCCATCCAGGATGATCATCTTTCCCTTTGGCTCATCATTTGATGCATTGAGACAGACTGCTTCTGCACCTTCAAGATTTTTTTGTTGAAATACATCCATCCTTCCCAAACCCCCTTTTTTTTAAGGGATGTTACCCAAGGCACTCTCTGACTTAGTCCCTTGAATAAGCCAAAGTCTGCCCTCTAGAAGTCTAGAATATGGAAGTTTTGTTGATGACCCTCCTTGTTTCACTGTTTATTGAAAACTATTATTTCAGGATCATTACACCCCAGACAGCCTCCGATGACCACATCACCCACCAGCCCTTCTCTATTTTTAAACGGCAGGATGAGCAGACCCTCACCCCTTGTAGGCTCACTCACCAGTTGTGACAAGGAGCAGTCCTCCACGCACTCTGAAAACCTCCTAAACTCCCTCTTAGCTGTGTTGAGTTACCAGCAGACATCTGCATGGTCTTGTGAAAGCACACTCTGTGTGGTCTTATTAGAAAATGGAAAAAAATGTTTCTAAAAAAACATAATTCTAAAACTATTTTTTTACTCTTTTTTTTTCTTTTTTTTNTTTTTTAAACACATCCAGGGATGGTGACTCCACCACCTCCCTGGGTAGTCCATTCCACAGCTTTATTACTCTTTCTGTGAAAAACTTCTTCCTAATATCTAACCTATACCTCCCTTGACGCAGCTTGAGACTGTGTCCTCTCGTTCTGTCAGTTGCTGCCCGGTGAAGGAGACCAACCCCCACCTGACTACAACCTCCTTTTAGAGAGCGATAAGGTCACCTCTGAGCCTCCTTTTCTCCAGGCTAAACAGTTCCAACTCCCTCAATCGTTCCTCGTAGGGCTTGTGCTCCATACCCTCCACCAGCCTCGTTGCTCTCCAGTTAACAGCGTTTATTCCATTATTCCAGATAAATATAGACGACCATATAGTCTGAATGACTTGTATTGAGAACTTTTTCCTCTCTGTGATTGCAAAGAATTAAACCACCCTGACCATTTGTACAGGATAATGACCAGTAACATGTCAAATAAATGGTTGATTTGAAAATAAGTGGGAATGAAAACTTGATCAGAAATTTCAGGAAATCAATCACAGCTTAACTTTGCATCATAAGAGCAAACCCTGAGTAGAGAAACTGGCTTTGAAACCTGACTCTCATCCAATCATAATCAGACACTGAAGCCAAAGATGCATTTCTAAATATTCTCAAACTCTTTCTACTGTTGAGAAAAACAGGTAACTTGGTTTGCAAGCAGCAGGGCGAGCTAGAGATTGAGTTCTGCGTGGCAGGAGCCCCAGGCTAGTGGCCGGGAACTGGCGCTGACCCTTTGCAAAACAAAGGACAGAGGGGATCGGGCACTCAGAGACAGCTGGTGACGCCCAGACCATCGCCCACATAGACTGTGAGCGTATAAAAGCTCGGGGATTCCTTGATTCAGAGTTCCTTCCCGGAGGCACTCGTCTTGGGCTATTATTTTTTTATTTAATTATTGCACCAAGATTAAATTATTTAATGGATTGGAACGTCTGAGACTTCACTATGGGAAACCCGGTTCCAGCAGGTAAGAAAACCTGGTGTGACTGTGTTAATGTGGAGTGTATGGATGCGAAGTGGCCTCGGTCCTAGGTCAGGTAAGGCGAATGTGATGCCAGAGTGGATCCTGCATGGTCAGACAGGGAAGCTTCCTAAACTAGTTGTTTGCTTATAGGAATTTCAGTTCTTCAATCGTAGGTCAAGCAGACAGGAGACATACTGCTGCTGCACTTATATCAAGAAAATCTATGTTTAAACTACATTTCCTGTATCAATTTTTGACAAAATTTCAAGTTGAATGTTTCAGTTAAAATCTAGTTCCAATAAGTGGCTAGTCTCCTAACACATTTTCAGATACTTCCATCTTCTTACCACAATAAATATTTATCAAATTTCATGATTATCTGAGGTTGCTCTCTGACATGAAAAAGTTCTACCAGTTCAAACTCTACCAGTCCAAACAAGGAAATACGTTTTATTCTGTCAATAAAAGAATGCATATTTTTTTCCTATATAATGACAATGTAATGGCAAGAAGTGTGGCAACAATTTCACAATTGTTCGTAGTGTTTTTCCTATTCTTTTGTTCTCTTAGTATTTTCTAAAAATTAGTCATTATTTCATGCTCCATATTGCTATTTCTGTTATAATTGGAGATCAAACTATGAAGCATTGAGGTAAAAGAGGAAATCCTTTATTTGTATTATTTATTTTTGTTTTTTCTGAAAAAAAAATCAAAACCTTTAAAAAATAAAATTATCTGTTCAGTTAAATTTTCCTAAATTTAAAAAAAACAAACAAAAAAGCTAAAACTAATGGCCTTGTTAATGTAAGGACTTTCTTGTGATATATGAAATAAATAATTTGCTTTGTTTGAGTGTTAAAATAAGTATTATGATGGCGAGGAAAAGAATTTGCATCTATTTTGTCTCTACTTAAAATTGCATACACGTCTTTGTAAACCAACACTCTGTTAAAATTCACTAGACCACTAAATGTAAAAAAAAATAATAAGCAGCTATGCCTTAATGTGATGATTATTCAAATGAAATGCTACCCTATTCTGAAAAGAAAAAGTTAATTGTTTATAGCTTACTGGTGTTACTATCTTGTTCCCAGTTGGAATGCATTTTTAGGGGTGAAAAACGTATCTGTACTGTTTTCTTAATTGTACCCAGGGGTGGAGTTGGATATGTGTCAAGAAGTAAGAAAACACGAGCATTAATAAACATACAATGCAATTTAACAGTTCATAAACCAGAAAAATTTAATCCCAAGCTGAAAGATTTATTAAATCTCACTCAGCAAAATGGTTTTGTGGGATGTGTTAGCAAGTGAAAATTAAGTGAAATGATTTCAGGGGCAATAGATTTTATTAGCCAAGGAGGGGAGGAACTAGTTTTGCAAGCCATTTCTTCTTAATTTCATTCACTTGTTATAATTGTCTTGCATGTAGGAGAGCTTTCTCTGAGTAGTAGCATTATGTTGGGTCTGTGGAATTTGTGTGCATAATGCTACATTTGCCAGGTATTTGTCTAACTGAAATATTTTTATTGATTGTCTTGTGCAGAAGTTCTTTTAATACTTGCTAAAGATATTTAAATCTAATACAACTTAAACCTCTATATGTTTGTAAGATAAAATGACTCCTTTTGGGTTTATTAGGGTTTTTTGTTTGTTTTGTCATTTTTTTATCCATGCTTGGTTTCTCTTTTCTTTAGCACACCTGGAAAAGTTAAAGAAAAATTTCTTTAATATTATTCTCTAATTCTGGACCTTTTTGAAAAGTCACTTTGTAGGATGGATTTGAAACTACCTATATTTTAGAGGTAGCTGGTCAAGAATATGTAGTGAAGGAAGGTAAGGTACTATATCAGCATCACACTGTATGAGAACTTTTGTGAAAAAAAAATCTTATGTTAGTAGTTATTCTCTTTTGTAGGGTAAAATTGAGTTATCCTAATATAATTCATGATCTGGTGCTTAAATTCTCTGACAAAGCAATAGTAGAATAATCTATAATAAACTACAGATTTTTATAAATAAGTCTTATTTTTCTATGCAATTTGTCATTATTTCTGCAATTTATATCCAGTAATTTTTAAGCTTTTTAATTTTCTACCAAATGGGACAGACTTTAGAGAAAGTAATAGTGTTAGCAATAAGACCTCTCCTGCACTGTAGGTGCTCACCCCTTCTTGATTTCTGAGTGTTGTCAGACTTTTCTCATGTCATTGTTCTTATCTTTATTTTTCTGAGATCAAAAGAAAGGAAGCAGAGTCAGCTTCTATGAGAAAGTAAGTCTTCAAAGGGAAATAATAATAATAATCATGAAGAAGAAAAACCTGACAGAGGCCCATTTCTGTTCATTGTGTTCACAGTGGAAATAACCCAAACCATAAGACTAATATGGGGAAAAATGAAAGGCAGGTGGTAAAAATGTTTTGTCTGTTTATGAAATATGCCATTTATTCAAGGTTTTGTAGTTAATAATTACATATTGTGTGTTAAGTGGTCACTAAAGATAAGAGTGAAGAATGAGTAATTATCAAAGGAGAAGTGCAGCTTAGCAAGCTAAGGAAATCATGGGATATTTTTGATGGTGTTGAAATGAATAATTATTTCATTCTAACTCCTTACTGTGCAGTACCTCCTAAATTATGTTACTTTTCCTTGAAGAGGTTATGTTGGAGAGGGAGGAGGTTGGATTAGGCTGTCCTTTTCATTGTACCTCCAGCATCTACTACTTGCTCAGGCTGTTAGATTAGAGAAACAGAGCTGCTGTTCTTACCTTCCAATTGTACTATGTAATCTCTGTCCTTCATAAACCTGACTACAAGCAGTCTGGATATATTGGGGATTGAAAAACCAAACCTCACTTTGGATGCAGTATTCCATCCAAGGGGCGTTAGTGTTGTGTAAGAAATAAAACAGAATATATAAAGGCCAATGTTCATTTGGAACATGCCCTGCCTCACGTACTTAGCGCTTCTTTTGATAAATGGGGAGGCAACATTCTCACCATGTTTTAAAGTCTTTGAAGGACAAATACCATATGTGCAAACTCAGCAAGAGAATCTTGCTGCAGTATGAAATGAGCATGTTAACACTTTGTTAAACCGGTGACCCCAGTCCCTCTGTCAGTAACAAATGATTTATTATATGATGAAGTAAGTTTCACAATGGATTAAGGACTTGATATGAATTGGTTTTACTGTGTTCACATATTTTGTTCAAAAACGTGAAAGTGTTCTTTTAATTCTGTGCATTTATCTGAACAATTTTGTAATGGTCACATACCAAACAAAAGCAGGTATACATTTGTAAGCATTTTCATTCAGTTTTATTTCATTCTTGCTGCACCTCATGAAGTCACACGTGAAAAAATCTTAAGCATTATTTCAATTAATGAACAAAATTTTTCAGAATACATTAAAAACCATCACACACTTGGCAAAACCCTCTGTACTATTTGACCTTTTAAATGCAGATAGACATATCTCACAAGGGTAAAATTTGACTGCCTAAAGACGGGAGGGCAAAGATGATCTTGAAGAGAATGATGAGCTTGTAAGACCCCATTGAAACTCACCGAAGAGGTTTTACTTTAAAGGCCCCAATGCTTGCTTGACTTTATTAAAGGGACTCAGGTTCCATTTATAGCTCGAGAGAATGCAAGGGAGAAAACACTATACACATATCTTAGAAGGTTAAATAACACGCTTTTACTGGCAAACTTTAGAAAATAAGAGAACTTGGCAGAATTTTAAAGGGCAACATTCAAGTGAAATAAAGGATTTTACAAAGCATTGACTTAGCACATGCTTGCCCATATAACTTAGCAAAATCCAGTGCATCCAGCTTTAGGTTATTCTAATATCTAGAAAGGAGTTTACAAGAAGAAGAAGAAATAAATAAAGACAAAAGAGACAAGACAAAATTACAGCTATTGCCTTGAGTCCTGTGGAATTCCATTTCCATGTATCCAGACAGTAGACATGACATGTGGTGACCATGTTTTTGGTTTTATCTGCTCTGACCCCCTGTGGCCACTGTCCCTCCAGGTGTGACTTCTTGTCCATTGCCAGTCTGGAGCTGGATTGGGTCTCTGGGATCGGGTGTGAAGCACTGCTCCCATTGTGCAGTGACTGACAGATGCTCTGAGGCTGGCCAAGGAGGCTCCAAGGGGCTTGGTTGGATTATGCAGTAGGGCACCACTCCACCTTTATGAAATTCAACCTGCACACACACTTGAGTTAGTCTGAGCTAATAATTTTTATAATAATCCAGTGTCTCACACAGCTGCATATGAAAATTTTGTTACCCTACATAATATAGTAGTAATATAAGGTAAAGATAGCATAAGAACTAAAAAGTAATAAAACATATGCATGCTTTATCAATCATCAGAAAAAACTTGGCTCATGCCATGCATTATTTAAGTGAAATGTATAACGTCTTCTCTTGAAATTTTAAATGAGTCAATTCAGTTTAACACAGAACTGATGAGAGAATAAGAATGCTATATGTTAAAGTTCATTTTTTACTTCAGTTTTATTTCTCATAGAACATTTTGTTGTAGAACATTTAAAGAACTGTTTAGCAAAATATTTTTCTTCACATGAAAGCCTAAATATACTTAATTTACGATGTGTAAAGATATTAATGACAGTAGTGATTGGTAGATGAGGATTCAGGTTTATCCTTCTGATAGGACAAGGCCTGTCAACTGAGTTATAGACTGATACTAGTACATTTTCTTCCTCATTTGCTTTGTCTTTGATGAAGAAATAGATTTTGACAACATGTTTTCTGAATCATCAAGTCATAGAATGATAAGGGGTTGGAATGGCCCTTAAAAATTACCTAGTCCCAGCTCCCTCTGCTATAGGCAGGAACATCTCCCAGTAGACCAGCTTGTTTAAGGCCCCATCCTATCTGGCACTGAACATTCCCAGGGTTAGGAAATCCACAACATCCCTGGGCAACTTGTTCCAGTGTCTCACCACTGTCACAATAAAAAATTCTTCCTAATATTTAACCTAAATTTCTGCTCTTTCAGTTTGTATCCATTACTCCTTGTCTTATCGTTACAGTTCCTGATGAAGAGTCATTCTCTGGCTTCCCTGTAGGTGCCCTTCTGATACTGGAAGGCTGCTATGAGGTCTTACACAATCTTCTCTTCTCTAAGCTGAACAGCTCCAACTTTCTTAGCTTGTCTTCCTAGGCTTTTCAACAGTTGCAGATCCTTCTTATGGTGGAGACACCAGAACTGTTTGCAGTGCTCCAGCTGGGATCTGACAAGAGCAGTGGGGGAGAATCATTTTCTTCAACCTGCTGGCTATGCTCCTTTTGATGTAGCCAAGGACATGGTTGGCTTTCTGGGCAGTGAGTGCAGACTGCTGGCTTCATGCTGAGTTTCTCATCAACCATCATCCCAAAGTTGTTAACACTTTTATTCTGGAAAATCCAATCTAAGACTGTCTAGGGAATTTCCAGTTGGGTTATATCTAAATTTATCTATCTATCAAGTTGGGTTGTATCTAAATTTAATTCTGAAACAAATTTAGAAGTTGGATTCCATTTTTGGCACATATAATAGATTTATCTTTTATTTCCTCTTTCATTTTCCTTCCTTATTTCAGTGATAAAGGGAATTTAATTTACTTTTACTGAACATAAGTTCATATACAAAATAAAGATCATTATAAATACGTATCATAGGAAGTAGTCATCATTCCCTACACTTACCGTAAAAGCGTTTTGCAAATGGTTATACTGTTGAATCATCAAAAAGGTATTCCTTGTATTGTGAGGGAGATAATTTAGTTAACTAACTAAACTTTTTGTTTGCTTGTTTGTTTTGGCCTTCTTCTTTGACCTCTTATCTGTGGAAAAATTTCCCCATAGTTATTGAAAAAAATGATAGACTAAAGAGAGAAGTTATCCACACTGGATCAAATGCTAAAGAGTAAAAAGCAAATTTTTTAAGCTTCTCTTTTCCATTGCATTATTTCATATATCGTTCAATGTAGAAAATTTCTGGGTGCTTTCAAGTACTTCAGAGAGAACCTTTTAAATTTCTTCATAGATTTTTATTAGTAATAAATTTAATTAAGAGGAAAAATAATCACATTAACTTAATATTTAATTGAAAACCTGAGGATTTTTCCTGTTTCAAGATGTTTTTAGTCATTTGTATTTGAGTAATTGAAAGTCCTTCCAGAACATGCCAATGTAATAATTCAATTTTTGTAATTGTCTGTAGATTTTAAAGGACTATAATTTGTTATAGTAAAAGCTGAAATATGAGGGTTTTTTCTGTTTGAGAAGTGTACTATTTCTGATAAAACTCATGAAGAAACACAATTAGCCTAGCAGTCCTTCCTCTTAAGTTAATGTTGAACTCAATGATATGATGGAAGAAATGTTTTCCAAATTATTTTTGAGATTTAGAGATAATTCTGGAGAACTGAGATATGGATCAGAGAAGAGTGATTCATTGATTCATGAAATTTACATACAGTTCAATGGAAGTAAATGGAAATGTTTTATAAAAACACGGTGGTGCATCATCCTACAGATTTCCATCTCAGTGTTGTTCTGCATCTGACATAATGTCCATTTGATTCCTGCTGATGAGACTTAACAGTTCTGTGTTCAAATTTTTTATCTAATTAATCTGTTAATACTGGTGTTGAATTTCTGATTGCTTTTTATGGGTTGCTTTTGCTAAAATCTCATAGCAATTTCAATTTTCCTTCATTAGTACTAAGAGTACAGTTTTAGAAGTAAAATGTATAAAAAAGCGTTTTCATTTCTGAGTCAGATTTATGTGTTGTACTTATTGTGTATTTTATTTAAAAAGCTGTTGTCTAGACTCCAACTACTGCCAAATCTCGCTTCTAGAATATTAAGTTTTGTATGACACTTACTCAGCATGTGATTCCAACATTTTGGTGTTTTGCTGTCTCCTTGTCAAGTATCAGCTTAGAAGCACTTTAACGCCTTGAAGATAATGAACAATTTGGCAGCAAAATTATTTTCTGACTGATTTGAAGTCCCTGCATAAACTACTTGGCGCCTGAGATCATTGAAACCTATTATACTGGATAGTTTAAAATTAGGATTTATTTCTTTTTGAATTCTGAAATCACTCCTTAGGAGAGCCATTTAAATGTGAATGTATATTTTTGTATTTAACAGTATCTTATAGGCTATAATGGCAGAATATTTTTGCACTTTTATGCTTAGTCTTATTGTAAAGACCCTTGGGATGCATTTGCATAAAAAGCACTATATAAGCTCATTTGTATTGCATTGTATTGTATTGTGACAAGTGTAATAATCTTCAGGTTTCCTATCCATTAGAGAACTAATTTCACAGCTCACTAATTATGTGAATGAGAAGGGGAAATAGGTCCTTTTTCTCTAAGGTATGCTGAGCAGATGGCATAGCATTCAATTCCATCAGCTGAATCTAAGGTCCTCTCTTGCTTTTGGTTCCGAGGCTTGCCTCTGTTTATCAAATTGAACAGGACAGAGATGTCACTTTCTTGTACAGCATGACAGTGTGTAGTGAGAGGTTGTCTCTGTCCTTTGCTAATACAACATT
This sequence comes from Serilophus lunatus, assembly GCA_013399895.1. Classification (NCBI taxonomy): domain Eukaryota; kingdom Metazoa; phylum Chordata; class Aves; order Passeriformes; family Eurylaimidae; genus Serilophus; species Serilophus lunatus. Next base: position 25,586 of record VXBA01003184.1, read on the forward strand.
GCTTAGCACATACATCTAAACAGCCTATTTATTTAGAATGGGATGCGAAAACTTTAATGTAATTCTGATTTACCTCTGATTTATTGAAGATAATGATTAGTTCTGTGCTAGGGCTTTAAAGTGATACACTTTAAAAAGTTATTAATGAATAAATTGATTGCCTTTAGGACTATATATTGTCTGCTGTTTCAAAAAACCCCAATACTTTCTTAGTCTGTATGTTTTCCTTCATAGCAAAGGTTTTGCCATCTTGTCAATTTCTTCTTTTTGTTAATTTTACCTCACTCATGAAAATAACTGACTTGAATCAAACATGCATGTAGTGACTTATATAGCATTCTAAAGCACTGTTTTTTTAAAATAACTTGTCACATGCTAGTGTACTCCTGTGATCTTGAAAAGCAACTATTTGGGCCCTTGTTTCAGGATTTAAAAGAGAAAAACTGAGACTGAAGGTCCTGACACAATTCATATATGACTTGGCAATACATTTTACAGTGCTACACAACTAATTGGATAATTTTCTCCCTTTAACATAATGAGCAGTGCTAATTTGTTGTTTCCTTCTCTCACTGCTGGTCTGTCTTGTGTTTGTTGAGTGTTCATGGTTCTGATGTCATTCTAATTTCAGACGGATGCAGCACTAATGTATGATGCAGTCCATGTGGTGTCAGTGGCTGTCCAGCAATTCCCACAGATGACTGTCAGCTCACTACAGTGCAATCGCCACAAGCCTTGGCGCTTTGGGACACGCTTTATGAGTCTCATTAAGGAAGTAAGTTATTAATAAAGCATCCTGCTTCAATGCATTTCTTTTTCCCAATTCTCGTTGTCTTTGTTTTTGCTCTATTTTGATTCAGCCATGGGTTTTTTGTGTTTTTTTTTTTCTTCTTTTTAGTAGGTGGGAATCTCTCATCCTGTTATGTATAAACAGTTTAACAATCAAGACAACATTTTTACTTGAAAGTGGGTTTTCTAGAGGTACTGCTTAGAACAAAGAAATACGAAACAGTGAAATATCTGCTATATAAGTAAGATGTTTGTTTGAAGATAAATATTGAGTGCAATATATTTGTGGAATAAAACTCTAAGCATCAGAAACTGCAAACCACAGATTGATTATGAGAATTTTAGCAACTGGCATAAGTTCAAAAGGGTCAAGAATGAATTTAACTTCCTGGTTTAAATGTTTTTTTCTATGGTGAATCAGTATATGTGGCCTATATATCTAAACATGCTGTTTAATTACTGGTAGATAGTGATAGCTAGGAGATTTAAGGTGGTACAGGTGAAAACGGGATTCAATTCTTTTACTGTAAATAATTTCTACTACCATATTTATAATTCTAGATATGCAAAGTTATATGGTAGTAGAATAATTTGCAAAGAAAGGTAGTTCTGTTTTTAATATTGGTTCAAGATGATTTTGTTTTCCACATCTTCTCCTCTATTTTAGTATAGTTTTATAACTATTAGATTTTAACTTACAAAAAGATGAGGATATTGCACTTTATTAAAAGTAAGGAATAAACTCTGAAAGGCTGGCTCACTCATCTCAGTTTTTGCTGTGTCAGTGTGGTTTCGGGGGAATCAGCATCTTGCAAAAGTAAGTTTTTATTTGAATTAAATTTCCTGAAAGAAAAATGAAGTCCCGCATCAATGAAAGAGATTGATGATTAGGGGTAGGTGATGGGAAGGCATGTAGGGATGCAGAAGGGGAAATGCATACATGAATGATGGAGGAATGAAAACAAAACTGCTTTTTATCCCATTCACTACAAGTCTGTTGCCTAGCATGGAAAGTTGTTTAATCATTGTCTGTGAAGATTGAAGGAAATGTTGATTTAATTAGCAAAAAGTGAATACAAAATATTTAAAAGAAAAAATCAGCCATAAGGTAAATTATTTACATAAAATTAGTAATTCTTCCATTTTGGCAATGGTGCAGTTTGTTCTTTTTTTTTGGGGGGGTGAAAATAAGAGAAAATATTTTTTATTTTATAGAAAATATTTTTTTTCTCCATAGGCCCACTGGGAAGGTCTCACAGGCAGGATAACTTTCAACAAAACCAATGGCTTAAGGACAGATTTTGATTTAGATGTTATCAGCCTCAAGGAAGAAGGTCTTGAAAAGGTGAGTCAGACATTTACCTACAAAGAGGTGGGAAATGAAACAAAAACTCACCCCATAAAATCACTTACAAAGACATTTCATGTGTTTGATAAAGTAATGCAACTGTTCTCAGCTTCATATCCAGTTTCAAAGTCTTCTAGTAAAAGCTGTTATCTTGATGTCTGGCAGTTATTGGCTTCTTAACTGTGTGCTACTAGCCATATTCAAGAGGACTGAGAAAGACTGAATAGCTGGGCCTGAAGTCATGCACTAATATGCTTCATCTTCAATCTATATCAAGCTTAATTTTAGTTGTCTTTCCAATCCCATTGCCTGTCCTCATGTGTGAACTTGTAGGTATATGTATTTGTAGTTGCACTTTCTTTGCATCGTTATTTATTCAGGAAGAATTACCTCAAACTGAATGATCACCTACTGTCCAGCCACCTTGCCAATGAAGAGGCAAAGCAGGAAGCTTTAGAGTCTCACATTGTTGTGATCAGCAGGCAAAGGTTTTGCAACTTGCAATTACCTTGTAATTTGTATCTAGATGTAGTATTCAGTGCTCTGTAAGCACTATGTCTTCCTTCACCTTTGTATAAAGTTCTACCAGCTATTGCCCCGAGATGATAGTTGTGGTCACGAACAAAAATGGAAACTAAGGGAAGGGACCATGCTACAGAGTTACATTTCCTTTCTATAAATCAATGAATGGAGAATTTAGCTTAAAACACATATTTCTGCACAACTTTTCTCCTTGAGACTAATTGTGGAATATTAAATTCCTCTTATTAGGAAGATTTGTAAAAGAATCCACGAGCTTGTCTTGAAACACTTACATAGGTAACAACATTTTTGTTGTCCAGTGTGAAACTTCTGATTTAAGAACTAAACTGTGTTTTAAAATGTTCAGCAGTATACTGACAGTACCTTCCTCCTATGAAGTTTTCCATGAAAGGAAGGTCTGAAAAGCTAAGGGTAAAAAAATGTACATAGAAGTAATTAGATTTAAAAAGTAAATTAGCTTCCTGTACAAGTAGAACATATGCAATGTAACTTTCTTCCTTACTGGAAACAGAAATGGAAGAATTGATGTCATGGTAACAGCTAAAAAGGTCAGTAGTGGCTGGAGTTTGCATGTAAGTGATAACTGCTGAAAATGAAGAAAGGAAGTCTCTGTAATCTAGGATGACTTTAAGGACATTAGGTGGCACTTGAGAACAACCAAGCACCATGAGATTTCTGGAAAATAAAATCTTAGTTCATTGAAAATACACAGTTAAGACAAAAAAGGTCTACGGAGATTAGAAATATGGAAGACACAGGACACGCAGGACTCTAAAACTGAAAAAAGGAATGTGGGAAACAGTTATACTGAAAGATAAGTAAGACAAAAATAGAAATAGTTTAAAACAACCAGCACGTGTGTAAGCTGTTTATACAGAAGATTATAGAATAGGAAGATATTTTTGCTGTCCTCATGGCTCAGCTTGGTCATTTGATAAACTGATGTGATAATAATTTTTCACCAAAAACTGATTTAGAAAGAACACTAAGAGTATATATGAGCAAAACCTGAGCAGTTTCTATGGGGTATAATAATATGAGATTAGGAATAGAAAAATTAAGATATATGCACCTTCAATTGAATTGCTTAGTAACAATATGGAACATCTGGGGTATTTTACTGAGAAAGATAAATCAATGCCAATGAATAAATGTTTCTCTTTGAACAAAACTTCATTATTCTGAAAGAATACAAACTTGGTTCTTCTTCAGTCCATGATGAATCATTAAATTCCAGAGCAGGACACTTCCTAGGAAACAGAACGAACTTTAGCCAGTTCTTTTATTTAAAAGAGCTGTCTCAAAATTGCACTGTGGGGATTTTTGGTGAGATTTTGTTTGTTTGTTTCCCTTTCNCTAACCTCCCTCCAATGTGCACTCCATCTCTCTACATCACACTTTTTCTCTCCTGCTTTTCTGCCACACACCTTGTACATCTTAACCTCTTTCCACCCCCTTTCTCTCTATTTAATTCTTCCTTTAGGAGTCTTTCCACATCTTTGTCCTTGTACGTTCCCAATGCTCTTCACAAACTATCATCTTGTCAGGCTTCTCTGTGTTAGAGCTTTTAAACAGTTTTTTTTCTTCTTTTCTTCCATCCATCCTTCCTCTTATGGGATGAGAGAAGATGAGTACATAAGAATTATATGTACCATAATATGCGTGTCATGTTTCCATACTGTACTTTATTACAGTTATTACTTCATTTAACCTTTTTCTGAATATGGGGCAAGAATTTCTTATGTGAAAGACAACAGTTCAACTTAACTATTTTAGGCATAATCCATGAGAAGAAAACTATTAATGGAAGGGAAAGAAAAGAGTGATTGTGAAAAATTGCCAGACTTTTTTTCCTTAGATTTTGTAAGAATATGACCTCGATAAATGGCCTGGTTAGGTTAATAGTAAATAACCTACACCGTGTGTTTTAAGTGCAGTGACGGTTGAAGTCAGTGACAACAGAAAAATTGCTCATGGATTCAAAAAAGATGCCATGTGTGATCCCAGATATTGCATAAGATACTTGGTCCTGAAACTCTTGAATGAGAGGTGATAATTGAGCATCAGTCAATAAGAAGTATGTGTTTACAAATAAAAATTAATGTCTGGAAAAAATGATAGCTCCTTGTAAGACGAAAATGACAAAATTAAGAGATGTTTGGAGTGCTGCTAATGCAATGTACCACAAGATTTGATTACAGTCACTCTGGACACACTGCAACTATTTATGATTAAGCACAGTGAAAAGCCCAAACTGCAGCACTTCAGTGTAATAAATTATAATTTAAATTGCAGTCAAATGGTCTGAGGCTACATAGTGAGAAAAATTATTTTTAACATCAAGGAGATAACAAATATGTGAATTTAATACCACTTTTAGTATGAAAATTTGTCACTGAAGAAGAGTCACGTATTTGGCATAAAGATGCTCCAACTGGCTTAAAGCCTTGCTCAGGAAGCTTCAAAGAGGAATTCATTGTCCAGTATATCAGTGTAAGATGTTGTTTTATTTGGGTTTTTTTTAACAATGACATGGGGAAAAAAGAGCAAATGGCATAAAGAGAGATTCTTGTAAAAGTGAAAAAAAATAGATCTACTAAATGAAATAAAGATGGTATTCCATGGATAGATTTGAAAATCCTTTAAAGGTTTAACATGGGTTTGGTTTTGACTGTTTAGTTAGTTGGTACAATTGCAGAAGGACAATGATCCTTCCTAATGAAATGCTTGTGGCATTTCATTGTCAGTCATAGTCGGCTTTCATTGACTCAGAGAAAAATATTGTTAATATTTTCAGGAGAGTTTTGAAGAAAAATAAAAAAGAATAATACTTTGATTTATATTTCTGAATAAGTAAGTATATATTCAAGATTTTCAGACATGCTAAAGTAAAAAAGCTACTGAATTTTTGTGCATAACATCTCGTGAGGTTGATTCTTGGTAAAGTGTTCTATAGCAAATGTAAACTCAGTTTCAGAAGTCTACAATGTTTCTTTTGAGGGGGAATGGTGCAATGGATTTTGCTGGGACAGAGTTAAATTCCTCCACAGAAGCTTCTATGGAGCTATGGTTTGGATTTGTGTTGAAAACAGTGTTGATGACCCAGGAATATTCACAATCTTTTTAAGCAGTTCTTACACAGATTCAAGGCCTCATTAGCTCATTAGCTCGTTAGCAGTTTTGTGTGGGGACTTGTTGCTGGATGGGACTGTCTGGTTTTAAAGAACTGCAGTAACCTGATAGTTACCTGAGAGTTAAATACATGGAGGTTTGGATGCAAGTTTTCAGCCATCCGTGTGCAGTTGGGAAATTGTATCCCATGTCCTTGAGGGCCAATTCAATTACCGGGTTACAGAATTCTCTGATATTCAATGATAAGTGTAGCTTTTGGAATCGTTTTAGCCTAAATAAACTGATTCTTGACTTTATGTCATAGAGGTGCTGCATCTCACTGCAGAGCACAATGTCTGCTTCATGGGAACACTGGGTTTGGATCCTGTGTCATGGATAATGAGTGTTAAAAAGTTCAGATTGACATGGTTGCCCCAGAATAGGCTAGTCATTTAGGGGAATTGAAAAGAAGAAAAGGATACTAATGGTTTGACAGCTTCCCTGGGACTATGTTTACTGTGTGAACATTCTCTATAAAGTGCATATATGATTACCTGTTTCACTTTTTAGGAAAATTTGAGTTTGTTTAAAATAAATGTAATGCATGAAATTAAATTGTAACTTGTTTCTATTGCAGTTGAACATAATATAGCTACAGTTTTGGCATTTAAAAAATTCCAGTGAAAACACATTAGCAATTCTAATCTAACAGGCTACTTAAAAATTAAAATACAGTACTGAAAAATATTAATTTTCTGCACTAGTTATGTACAGTTTTTTCTATAAGAAGCAGCTTTAAAAACATGTCTGATTTGGGAGCTAAATATATCAGTAACATATCAGAATATGTGTTGTAAATTGTTGAGTTTGACCTTTTCACTAAAGATAATATTTTCAATAAATATCATCTGATTTAGTTCTGCTTTTTAGATTTTTGATCAGAAAAGCAGCAAAAAATACTATCAACCTGATTTAGAAAAATAATGCATCAATTTACTTTTTAAAGTAATAATATTGATAATTCTTATAAATCTGTATGGAGGTAGTAAGATAAAAAATTAATTCTAACAGTTGATATTACTCTTTTGCTTGTGGCTGTGGCTATGTCAAGAAGTAGGAGAGGAAGTATTTAGTTTAGCAACATCTTATGTTAACATAAATTTGAATTATGAACATGAACTTGAACAAAGCATATGGTTTCATGAATTTAGGATATGAAACTTATATAACAAGTTGATGTTGTTTCCTAGAAAGTTTTGTGCTACTTGCTTACCTTTAGTTATATCTCATAGAGGAGATGAGTCCAACTTCAATTATGCTTGGACAGGCTCAAATTCTGGTCATTCCTTGTTATTCTGTAGTTTGATCTTTCTCTGAAGTAAACATTGTGAGTGTCATAATTAGGAGAACACTGTATTTAAATGTTAGTGATCCTTTCACAATTTTTTATTTGTGGCCAAGCTGCAAGGCTGAATAAAAACCTTGCAATTCACCAAATCAAACGATATTGAAACCGTAAATGGAGTGTCTTTCTGTTACTAAGGCTTGATTTCAATACTTTGGAATGATGTGTAAGATGTTGTTTTCCAATTGAATTTCTGAGATATACATTGCATTTTTTTTTTCTTTCCTTCATGATTATTCCATCAGTTTACAAGGTACTAAATGGCAAAGCTCAAGAGTGTGACTTCTTGAAACTGAGTGCTAAGCAAAGAAGAAAGATAAAATATTGATTTTTTTGTAGAACAGAAAAATTGTAGAAAAAGCAAATTTTTCTTTTCTGTATTACAGCACCCGCTAATACATATTCAGTCACAGTTTTAGAAATGGAACCCTTTTTACTTGGTCCACACAAAATTGCATTCTAAACTTACTTTACAGCATTATGACAATAAATCATTTAAAAGTACACAAATGGCTTCTCAGGAGTCATTTTGAAAGATTATAAAAAAAATTGTATATATACATATATATTCAAAATAAAACATCACAGAAACTTTTAATTTTTGTCTAGATTAAATTTTTAAATATATTTACCTTATGAGTATTGTTTAGTGTTTAAATTTGTGTTTAAATCCTGTCTAAAAACAAAGTAAGGAACACTTATGTGCTTTTTTCAGACAATGGGGTAATACAAACATTCTGATTTCTAAAATGGATAACTATATTTAATGCTTGACTATTTTAATTGTATAGTGATGAAATTGTACATACATTACTTAGTATTTAGTATGTGAGTCTACTCTTCACCTGAACCTTAAGGTATAACCCTGGATGTTCTTAGATAAAATCCTATTGTCTTTATTTCAAGATATAAAATGTTAAAATACTTATATATTGAAGATTTATCTGTAAATAAGTTATTACACTTGAGCTACTTCAGTCTTCTCCAGCAAATTTCCCAAATCATATTTTTGTCCAGCTATTCTCTCTGATCACAAAAAAGGGTAAATCCTTTTGTAGAGACAATGCTTTTTGCTCTGCAATTGATTTTCTCCCTATTAACCTATTTTCAGATATGATTTATCTTGAGGAATGAAAATTAAATGGAAAATTAGGTATTCAGATAGCTTTAGATATTTTATGTGTCATTTTTACAAAATGCTATATTTCATGAAATGTAATTTCATGTATTGGTAATCATATTTTAAATAAACAGACTTTAAGCATAATGATAGAGAAAAATGAAGCAGAGTTAAATAAATATTAGCAATCTTTTTTTCTTCCCTGTACCAGTTTGTTTTTCTTATCATGTTCTTTTCTGGATGCTGATATATAACTAATGGGCAATTTACACAATAATTTACTGGTTTACAGGTTGGAACTTGGGATCCATTGAGTGGCCTTAACATGACTGAGAATCAGAAAGGAAAACCAGCAAACATCACAGATTCCCTGTCCAATAGGTCTTTAATTGTTACTACTATCTTGGTAAGCAATTATACTTGCTTTTCCAGAAATATAATTGTGAAGAAAAGCTAATAGAATATGATACACTAATTGCAATATTAACAAACAGTCTGTAGCATGCATTACAGTTACTCAAAATTTACTGTGCCGTGAGTTAATTCCAGTTGATAAGGTAGTCATGGATATTTTTATCTCATCTAAATTGTAAGCAAGGTATTCCAATTTTAGAGTTATGTTAGTTGATTCGTAATTTCACTTTTCTGTTATTGACTGAAATGTTTTTTCTTTTACAAAACTATTTAATTCAGCAACAAAAGGTGTTTGTTCAGAAGACAAAAGGTGTTTGTTTAGAAAGTATTTTTTCTGTTAGTTTAACAATTCTAGCCAGCAAAATTTATTGCTTTTGTTTGCTGTTCTAACACTATGATATTACCACAAAGGAAAGTAATAAGAATTCAATATTTGTTTAGAATTGTTATTGTTTGATTATTGAGTAGAAATTTTTAATCATACAGAAATTTAATTGAGTTATAATTTAAACTATACCAGAAGAAACATTTTAAGTAACTTCTTTTTCATTTCCATTGTTGACAAATTCAAAATGGTAAATAATGTATTTTTACTTATAATTACATATATTTTTTGATGTAAAAATAAGTGTTCACTAATTTCCACACTATGATTTTGAAATAGTAATGTTAATTTCAATACAAATGAAAAACTCTCCAGAAGTGTGTCTGCTGCGTTTGCTGCCACCATTATGGTGAATTTGCAGATATAAAAAAAAGAATTCACTTCCCAACAGTTGCATACTTTATTTGGAAAATTTTACTAACCTACATATATTATGGCATTTCAAACTAGAATGAATTTTTATAGAGACATAGATACAAATGTCAGTATCCTTTTAAATTTTTATGTAACATAAGCCATATAATTTCTTCCAGTGGGTAACTTTTGCATTTCTGTTCAGAAATTATACAAATTCTTCCGAAATCCTTTGTTTCACTTATTCAACGACTTGAAAAATACCTGCCTCATGTATAAATTGGAATATGGGTGATGTGCTTTCAAACATAAGTTCTTGTTATGTTAAGACCAGCACAGTTTTACCACAACTCTCTTATTCCATTACTATAGTGTATAAACATATCATTTCTTGTTGTTTGTTTCGTTTTTTAATAAAATGTAAATGAATCTCTTATAGTATCTAATTCTAAAAACATGTTTTCTAGAGTATTAGTCTGTCATTTTTCTTCCCCTGACCTTCACGAGTTTTCTGTAAGAACTAATGCATTATCAAGTAATGTTTCTTAGGGATTCCTGTTCGCGCCCCCCCCTCCCCCTTCCCGTTCTACTGCTGTTACATTGTATCCCGAATCCTGTCTAGGATTTTTCTTGATGTTTTTCAGTGATATATAAATACCTCAAATTTATCTTAATTGCTGCTAGAATCACTGCTTTATAGAATAAGTCCTGTCTCTGCTAGTGACCTGTTCCCTTCATTACTCAGTAATCAACCAGACTTTGCACCATCTGCACACTTCCATAACAATTATTGCATACTTGATTCCAGATCAGTGATAACAATACTAGGACAAGGATCAATCACAGCAAGATTATATAAGAAACACTCAAAAACTTAGAGTGCTTCAAATTTGTTTATGCTTGAACATCTATCGGTTGATGAGGTTTGAGTTAATATACTCTATGTGTCGTAATGTTTTTGTGATACTTGCACAATTTTGTTTGAAATAAGTAGCTCAGAAAAAGGCAATCTGCACAAAATTAAAGAGCAGTGCTGCCAACGAGCATTGAGTTTGGCATGGTAAAGATTATAAAAGTAGATTGCTGAGATTTAAGCTGTTTTCTGTAATCCCCTTTCTCTTATGGGGTAAATTTTAGGAGTCTTTTTACGTATCTGTCCTCTTTGCATGTATCTAAATAGTAGGATAAATAAAAAAAAATATGAGGACTTTAAATTGGTGTTACGGATTCCTCCCTTGTAATCGCCTTTTATACTTCAGTTATTGTTCTGTAAAAGTTTTGGTAACTTCAATAACTTTTCAGCTATGAAGAGCGGTTGTCAGAATAAGTGGTGCACATTGTAAGAGTCATACTCAGAATAATGAAAAGAATAAAAACCATTTATGGTGCAGAAAACACATGTACTAGCTTAATTTTGTAAGTTTATCTTTTTGTGCTTAACAAATACATTTCTGTTGGACACAAAGCATACTACTGAATATTCATTTTATAGCAGTGCAAGGTAAAAATAAAATGCTAATGCTCCTAGAAACATATTTTCTTCATCATCACCTTCCTTTACTCTTCTTTTTCAATATTCTCATTTGAGCTGTTCATGTGATTTTTCTATGCTGGTTTTTTCACTTAAAAAATTCCCTGCAATAGTCCATAGTATACTGCCAGCTGCGGAGCCTTAATAATTTTTCTCTGTAGTTTGCTTCAAAACTCAATTTTCATTTCATTTCTTTTACTTTTGATTCTGTTTCTGAAATTTGGAACCACAGCTTTTCTTCCTATACAGTATAGTCATTAAGATCTTTATGGCTGTGAGTAAGTATGCCCTGCATTTTCATTGGTGGCTGAATCTACTGAAGATGAAAATGTATTGATGGGCAATAATAAAAAATAAACTGATTCATAAATTCATATACTGCAAGAAAGGACAAAACTTAGTGCTCTTTTTTTTTTTCTTTTTCTTTTTTTTTTTTTTTCCCCCTTGAATTCTGTATAATGCATCTCATAAGTGAAAGATTTTTCCTTGGTTTCCGAGCAATTTGGTGACTCTGTTCTGAAAAAGTTAGGGGGTCTCAGGAATTCATCCTTTCTCAGAAGTCTCCTTAGATGTAGTTTTTGTGCAGAAACATTGATTTTCCAGCTGTGGTCTCATAGCAGCCCCAAGTAGCAACTGAAATTGTCCAATGGATTGATAGTCAGTTTTTTAGGGAGGCAAACAACTGAAAAAGAACAATAAATATGCTATTTGTATATTCTATATTTGTAGCTTTGGATAAATAAATCTTTTTGTTGTTTTATTTTATTTTGTTGTCTGCATTGCAACTTCAGAATTTCTTTAATATTTAAAATTCTAAATTCTGACTAGTCCGCATTTTAAAAAACTAAACCAAAACAAAAACCCAACAGAAAAAAACCCTCTCAACTTCATTAATAAGGATTTCTTAAAATTTGATCCTCCTTAATTGGCTTCATTATGCAAGCTATTGGAACTGTGGAAATTCTTTTTTTCTTTAGATTTTCAATGTAAACATCTAAATGTTTTTGTTCTTGTATGTAGTCTACCTTCATTTTGAAAGATTTTTAATTTTGGGATTCAGTTTTCATGTTTATAGAGGGGTGTGCCTGATGTTTGTTGTTTTAATGCTAAATTGAATACCAGCATAGATATATAATCATATAAGTTCACTTGTCTTGTTTGGCTGAAATAGATGCTTCTTTCCTGTACAGCTTTTGTATGCTTTTCTGTATATGCTTACATCAAAGATCAAAGATCTGAAAACCTCACAGCTGTCAAGTTTAAATTTTTCAAAAATGAAAGTTATGAAAGGTGTATGATCTCAAATTTAACAGTTTTTTGTTACTTCACATTTGAAAAATGAAATTATTTTTTTATTGTACTTCCCTGAAAAAAATTGCTTTGAATTAAAAATAGAATTGGAAGAAATTAGGAGTAATTTTAATGAATTTTATTTAGTTCAAAGGATTATATTCTCACACTCTATTCTATTTATTTTTTTTTTTTCAAATGCATAGTGCATAATTTCTCTCCTTTTTTTAAAATTAAAGTATGAGTTTTCAATGGCCAAATTTTAAATTAGTATGTATAAAAAGAATGTTAAAATTAAAAGAATAAATTTACCTTTTATCTTTAAAAGGATGTGTCACTCATCCCTTGTACAGAGAATGCAGATTTATAATCATTTCTTGGTTTGATTTTCGTGGTATGTTTTGACAAAAAATACCTGATGCAGGCATTTCCTCATAATTGCCGTTGTATCAGTTTGGGATGATTCAAGCAATACTTAAATTTTGATGTATTAATAATTCAATAATATTTGGTTCCTGTTGTTGTTATATCTCCAAACAATGATTGCTCTCTCATTAAGTGATTTGAATTTTTGTGTACTGTCTTCAGCTAGCAGAAAAACTGTAAACTTGATGTATTTCTATTTTTAATTTAATCATACATAATAATTTTTTTATTTGGCTACTAATGGAATTTATAATTCCTTACTTTCCAGTTTTATTATTTTTCTTATTGCCTTTTTATATATTTTCCTGTCATGATCAATCAGTGCCTAAATCCCACTCCCAAACTTCTCATACCTATTTCAGCATATATATCGTTCAACCTCTTCTTCCTGAACTATATTTCATTCCTGCCTATATGTTATTCTTTTATCTTCAGCCACCAGTGCATACTGTAACCTGACTGATTTCTTGAAGGTGTAGCAGACATTTAAAGCAAACTAATGTGTTTCATAAATTTTTCCACCAAAAAAAAGATAAATTTGCTTGTTCTATAGTTTATGGTTCTCATAATTTGAAAATCCCTCTTGGCCTGAGGTCCACCATAGCATCTGTGTACTTCAGACTTGAGAGATATTCAAAGATGTGCTCGGCCAGTGTACTTTTTTGTTTGGCAAACATGAAAGTATGCAATGATTATCAGAAAAAAAACCCCAATAATCTTATGAATATGTACAATGGAATCAGCACAAATTAAAGTTTGACTTTATTAAAAAAGCTCAATGCATCTATTTCTCTTCTGTCTGAATGCAAGCAGAATGTCTGATGGCCATTTATTTTTCCTTGAATCATAACTGACAATTAAATTTTTTGGATTCCAAGTTTATATCCTCATCCTAAACAACTTCACTTAATTATCTACTGCTTCAATTCCCTTTTATTATTAAAATGTTAGTTATAAAAATATACTTTTACATAGTGGCAAGCATAAGTTTATAACTCCACGATTTGCACTTATGAACACTAAGGCCCATGAATCTAGGAAAATGCTTTCTTGTGTTTTTTGTCATTCTTAGGTTTTCATTTTTTGTTTTTCCTCACAGTCTTTTGAAAATGTAAGATGCCTAATAAAGAAAATAATATTTTACTTTGTATTATGGTAAGACCTAATAATGTCTTTTATATTCTTCATGTATCATGAAGACAATATGATTCAGTTCAACTGAAAAATAGGTTAGTACAGTCTGAAGTGTTATAACTGTTCAATGATTTCACATTTTGTGGTTAATTGAGTCAAGAGGGTTTGCTTGAAATAGGCATCTATTTATATTTCTTTTACTTTGCAGAATGGCCACGTAGTGCATATTCTTGGGATACAGCAGAATGAATTTAAATATTGGCCAAAATTAAGAGTAAATAACTATTTATTTTTTAGGAATCTGACAAAATGAGGAGTAAAACTGCAGGAAAAAAATCCCAGCCATGACTTGAGTTTTTCAAACTGGCCATGGTTTACCAAAACATAGTTATGACTACGTGTTTCATGACCCAAAAAGGTCGTACTAGGGAATCCTCCAGAGTATATCAAATAAGATATCAAATAAGGATATTCATAATTATTTTATATTATAGATAGTATAGTGGGGGAAGATGACTTGTGTGTTTTCCCGTATTTGACTTTAGTTTCATCTATTAGAATATCTTCACTCAAATAACTAGGGAGATGTCTAATGTATTACATTACATTCACTGTAACTACTGGATTGTTTCACCTCTTCCATTTGACTCCCAGCTGTGGAAGCTTATTGTGTATTCCTTACATCTGACAAAAATATTGACAAGATATGGCAGTCTTTTAACTCCAGTATCCCACCTTCTGGGGAACAGAAGCTAATGATCAAAATTCTGTGTTCTAACAGTGGTAAATTTTCAAGATGGTTTTCTTCTTTTCATCACTAGGGCTTACTATTTATTTAAATTCCTTTGTTTTGCTTTTTTCATTCCTGATAATAACAGGTTCTAGAATCTTAAAAAATTATGTAAGTCTATGTTAAAATCTATATGTTTGATAAATATCCATTAAAAATAGAATAATTTGAAATGAAGAATTTATTGTGTTTCAAGCTACTCATGTCATTCCAAGCAATAATAAAAGTGTTATTAGGAAGGTGTTTGTTTTCCTGGGGAAATGTGTTCAGTTGAAAGACTTGATTTCAACTATGACCAGAGGGTTTTAAAAAGTACTTGATTTATTATGTGGTCTAGAAATTTTTAAGGGTCATGTTATCAGGAGTTGAAGAAAAAAATTAGGTGATGAAAAATATTAAAATAAGTATAAACCAGCTTCTAATCACTCAGTTTAAATATTCTTTCTACCTAATCAAAGACAATTATCCCAGTAAGAGATTTTGGTGGAAGAGATAATCCACCAAGAAGCAGTACTGACCATACTTTTAATGCATAGACACATTCCTGAGAATGTACTTGGCACCCATTTTTACATTAACCCATTCTATAAATTTAAAACTTGAGCAATATTGCCCTTTATATCACTTGTCCAGAATACGTGCGTGTTCAGTATCGAGAATATGTATTACTAGAGGAAAAAGAAACTAGAGAAAGCTTTGGGATTAATAAGAACTATGACAGGTGAAGCTGCCAAAACCTGTTTCCTGACAAATTCAAGAAGAATGCTGTTGAAGTGGAGAAAGTGCTTTGCATGGCAAATAAAGGTCTGAGGAGAAAAAAACTAATGTGTTGGACAGTAGAAGACAGCAAGGAAAAGCAGCGAGTTCCTGTGAAAAATCACTTAATGCAGGATTGGAAAAGTATTAGAGGAGACCTTATTGGTATGTCATCTCGGCAAAAGCATTTTATCCGTAACAAAATGTTATATTTATGAAATAGTAACACACATACTATTGTAGCCCTTCTCTAAACCGGTGAGAGCAAAGCGTAATGAAAGAGTATGGAGTTTGAGCTAAGAGTTCCAGGAGGGTTTGCAAGAAAAGCATCAGCATAACAGATAAAATGTCTGAGGGTTACTGAAATGATCTTATAGAAAAATATGCAAGACTGTATCAAGGAGCTGGATTGTTCAATGAAGAAAATCCTGCTGTGCTTATTAAGTAAAGGAAACTTAAAAGTGTGATTCGACAATTGTATTTCCTCCTTGATATCACACATATTTATATTCTGCCCCATATAATTCAGAATTGCCATGAACAATTCTATGAATTGCTACAAACAAGATTCCACAGGTTGGGAGATGTACAGACCATAAAATTTGAGTAACTTCAACAGCAAATGTCTAGGATCTGTGTCCATGAGCATTCCAAGCTACACTGGAATTTCGTCATGCCTACAGAACTGGCCTACAGAACATGCTGTGTCAGCTCAGCTCAGCAGTTATGAAAATACCCATGTTATAACACTATTTTGAGCACAAATCCCCAGTGTAGCAGTTAATGTAAAGAAAATGTGTTTTGTAAGACTAAGAAATGCTTCTGCTTGGCCAGTAGAGAGCTTTCTTTAAGGAATTCTTATTTCACCTGTAGAAACTGTTTTCCTTACAGTTTTTATCTTGGATATTGATATTATTTATATTCTCTGATATTTCAATCAACTATCTGAATTTATTAATAAATATTTTCCTACATAGTTTTTGTTCTGACACTGTCTCCACTTCTCAAGAATTATTCAATGATTCTTGCCATTTAAACTGCTTTCAACTTTCATATTTTTTATTTGGTCTTTGTTCTTGTCAGTACTACAGCTAGAACAGCTCTTCTGTCATTTGCTTATCTGTTGCTTGAAAAATTACTGTCAAAAGATCCTAGTAGTTTCTTCAGACAATTTATTTTATGGTCATTCCTTTTGTGTGAAGATCAGTGACATACTTTTAAAAAATATAGCTGTAACACTATTAATAAAAGTATATAAAAATGAAATGTCATCAGAGTCTGGATTCAGAGGTTTATTTTATTTAAAAAAAGCATCTGTAAGAGGCAACAGGGGTGCAAATACATTCTGTACACACTTCTTTTGAGAACAAAATTTCTCGCTGCATTCTCCTTTGATTTTTTTGGATGAAATATTATATACTCAAATTCCAGTTTTTTGTAACTATAATGCTTAAATCATGGGAAAACCTTAGGACAGAGGTTTACACGAAGAATGCTGACAAATCCCTATTCAAGATGTCAGATGCCTGTAGAATGAGATGCCTTTAACCTCACTGAGTGCTGATGTAGGGATTTAGGATTGTTAGAATTTTCTCAAATTGTCCTGGAAAGTTTTATCTGATTATTTACTGAGGCTTGTATTTGGATCTACTACCATTCGTCTTATCTTAGACAGTCCTTATTTTTTTTTTTAATTGTAAAAAATTAAAAAAAAAATTGTCCCAAACATGAGCAAAGATCAAGTTGCATATTTAACCTGTCAAATACAACTTGAGCATTGGTGCCATATTGTCGGAGAAAACTACAATTTGGATTTTTTATTTTTACTTTCAGCTTTTTATTTGAGAAAGGCTATCCTACATTTAGAAACAGATGCAAAAATCCTGTATTTTGGTAAATGTTAATTTTCTTTCTTATGATTATTCTGTCAATCACTTTAATTTGTTTGCATTTTGTTTGCACACCATTTAATGCAATAAAAGTAATATTGTACTTTAAGCATAAGAAGATAAATGTTTAAAGAAATTGAATTCAGTTTTTATAGATTTTTTTCATAGAATTTACTTTTTAAATTAACTTTTTTCGAGTTTTACTGCAGTCTTGTAAATGGCAACCTATAACTTGAGACAGAGCAGTAGATGCTGGATGCTGGCATTAAGTTTTTCCTCCTCTTGTGAGTTTTTTTTATATTTTACCTAACAAAGCATTGAGAAAACAGTTAAAATACTTGTATAAAGAAAAGTATAAAATATAATATTTAAAATATTTGATTAACTTTTGGGGTTTAATTAATCTTTTTCAGTTGCCAAAGTACAATTTTTTATGTTTTTCAACAGTTCTTACATTGTCTATTCAAACACTACATTTACTATTAACGTATAACACAATTTCTTAAGGAACACTTTTAAATTTAGTACTTATATGAACCCCTTGAAGTTATCTCTACAGTGTTTACAACGTAATTTTTTCAAATAAAAATGAGAAAAAGAATCTGCTGATTAAATTCACTTTAGAGATATATGAAGACTTTAGAAAGACATAACCAGAGCTAAACAGAATCTACCTTTCATATTAGTTCTTTGTACAAGGAGTTGTATCATGACTATATAAGTAGCATACTGCTGTATACTACTTAAAGCTAAAATGAGAAGAAATATGTGGGGGCACTCTTTATCCATTCTGCCTTTTAATTCTTACAGGAAGAGCCATATGTTATGTTCAAGAAGTCTGATAAACCATTGTATGGAAATGATCGATTTGAAGGTTATTGCATTGACCTACTCAGGGAGCTGTCTACTATCCTTGGATTTTCCTATGAGATTAGACTGGTGGAGGATGGAAAATATGGAGCCCAAGAAGATGCCAGCGGACAATGGAATGGAATGGTTCGTGAACTAATTGATCATGTAAGTTAACTTTTAGAAGCTTTCCACTATCCATTTAGATTTCAAATCTCTCTACACAAATTGTAAAACTTTTATGATAATGCCGTTTGAATACTAGTGTTTTCAAAATGCAGATATTTAAAGAAGTAATGCAAATGGATTCATATACACTATTTCTTAGCATGGAATTTTTTTGTTAAACAAAGCATCTCTGTTTTGTATATAGGCAGTATTTGTTTTGGCCAGACTGACTTAATCTTTTGTGGCATATAACTAAGGCAAAGTATGAAATAAATAGTACTCAGAATTTGTTTCTTAGAGCAAATGTAAGGGTTTTTATAACAAAACATATGTCTTGAATAATCAATAATAATCAAGTCTCCTCTTCTGATAGTGGATTTGCTATTTTGTCTTAGAGAAATTTCTGTGTATGTAGTATAAACACAGACATTATTTGATGTCCATCTTCTTTGAAATATTAAAAATAAGATGCAAGCAATGAGACAAAAATATCAGCATACACTGAAGGAGCAAAGCAATGTAAAGACAGATACCATTACAATTGCCTGTAAATGAGTAAGGGAAGCATTATTACAGGTTTTTCAAAGCATGCTTTCTCAGTTGGTCATGCCAGTTGAATGCAGTCTCTTGGGAATATTTTAGTCGATTTAAAAACTATGTCATTGTCTCTCTCTGCATTTACTTGGGTGAATTGTTTGATAGCATTTTGTCTACAGATATCCTGTCAAAGACTGAGGTGAAACATATTCAGCATATCATTGTGATTTAAAATAGGAAAAAGAGGAGACTCTTGTAGTTAATTCAAGTGGAACCTCCTAATGATTCCAGAAACTGCATGAATAGCTCAAAAAAGAAATCACTAATCTTGTTTCAATTTTCTTTAAGTTTTTAGCAGATGGGCAGAACATGTGCTAATCAAAATATACATATTTACTGGGAGGGTTTTCTTTATGTTTTTCTAGTAAATTATAAGCTGGTATTTGTGTTGCAACAGATGTTGATTATGTCTGGCTTCACACTTAAAAAGAATGTGTAGGAATATCACGGTTACATTATCTTTAAATGTGTGTATGTGTTATACCTAGTACACATACACGGAAAACAAACATATTTAACTAGACTCTGTGCATCTCTATACATGTGCATTTTTACTCATGAATAAATATATAGGCCTGTTTACCTATTTGATGGTTCCTCATCTGGAACTGATTTTCTATGATTGAGGTGGATATTGTGGAAATATATATTCAAAAGTAAAAATAAATCACAATTTTTGTACGTCCTTTATTATTCAGCCTTAAAATACTATTAAGAAAGCACTAGTATGCCCTCCTAAGCTTTTCACTAAAATCTTGCCATTTGAAGAACTTATAGCAGTGTGTGGAAGAGTAGCTTTTCCCATCCTTTCCTCTTGATAACACAGAATGAAATGTATTCTTTCTTCCCACAGATAATATATAACCAAATGCAGATTAAAATTTAGTTTGCCTTTTGAAATGATTTTTACTTAGGAGTCTAAAGAGTTTAAAGACTGTATTAGTACATCATGGAAGATGTAGTTCAACTTCATAACCTGCAGCATAACTTTTACTAGTCTCTCTCAATTTCTCAATTGTTGAACTTGTCCTTTAAATTTTTTTTCTGGTTTTATCTATTCTTATTTTGTAATATATTTGAATACACAATTTATTATTTTTTTTATGCATCCATGCCCTTTATTTGCATGTATGTTGTTGGTACATTTGACTTGCAAGCAACACTTCAGACCTCAAACTGATGTACAGGAATTTACTGAAGAACTCCAGCTGGACAGCTACCACATTTGATGTCTCCATATAGCTAGTACTTCATGTGGCCCATTGGTTTAGCTTTTCAGACTTTTATTCTTTGAAAGGATTTTCCTTTCTATAAGGCAATTTGATAAACTTAATTACTATATTTTTAAAAGGCAAAATGATTCCACCTATGTTTTCAATTTGAGTTTCTAATTAAAACAAAGACAGTACAGAATAAAGTTCATAAGTTGCCATAGTACTTACATCTATTTAAAAATATTTTTAGAAAAAATACTTTATTTTTATCTGTTTGTTGTAATTTATCTGTCAGTTAAATTCAGATAGATTACTCTATTGTAGCATATATGTTTGTAAGGGTGTGGCATTAAAATTTGTAATCCAAGGATATATAAAATGGATAAATTTGGTGTATTATGTGTGCAGAAAGGAAGATGTACAATTTGTATAAAGATGAAAAGTACCAAATAAAATCTAAAATTTAAATAAACTGTTTAAATCCATGCTCAGACACTTTACATAATTGTTTGGACTAGAAAGTCTAAGTGAAATAAAAATAATCCTATCTGAGATGAGCTCAGCATATTGTGTCAGTCTCAGGCTTGAAATTTTATAGTGTGAACAGAGACTGAATTACTTACATCAGGCTTTGTTTATTTTCAATTTCCTTTCACATAGTTTACTCACGTTTCTTTCTCTGACTGTTTTACTTCGAGTTCACATATGCATTCTGATATTGGACTCCAAACTATAAGTAGTTTCCTTTTAAATAAATGGCAAATACTTAAAGTGAAAAATTAATTCATTAGTTCCTTCCCTTTGACAACTGATTGAGAATGAATTCTTGCTGGAAGACAGTGTTTCTAAAGCTAAAAATGTAAGAGAAATATTCACTAGGACAGCAAATATAGATGAGTTTTCTCTATGAATAAATTGTAAATTGAATTTCTGCAGTTAAGCTGTCTGATTTCTTTGCCACAACTTTTTTTTTAATCTATATTTTACCCTCTTCTCAAGTGTGCTGAGTAAACCAGCAGGAGAAATGAACACAATTTAAGGGGTTAGAAATCAGACAATTTACTAAAGAGATTACAATACATACAATGATACGAAGTTAAAACTGGTTTTGATCCACAACGACAAGAATATAACCCAGCATCCTGGGACAAGAGCTGCACAGTGCTCCTGCGCTGAGCACGACGTGGTCCCCCTGTGACCAAAGCCTAAGGGAAGAAAACCAGTTGGTCAGGATGTTGGTCATAGTTCTGTCAGCGTAATAATGGCAGTCTCCTTGAGACTGGCACTCAGTCCTGGTGAAGTTACCTTTCTTCTCTGCGTCTGATGAGTGGTACCAGAAGTCCCAAAACCCGAAGATTATATATGCTCAGGTGGGAATGCCCAGTACCTCCCCAAGGGTGGTCAGTTTCACAATGGGGGGTTTAACTCCACGAGTCATGGGCCATTTTTAGACTCTTTGATGATCTAGGCCATTGTAGCTCCCTATTATACCAGTGCAGCTGAGTCCATCAGCAGAGAGGACATCTCCAGCTGGGTGCGAAGGTGTTAATGCCTCTCCAGAGGGGATTTATCGCACCTGAGTCATTGATGTGAAAAGATATACTTCCCTACCTTACAAGATTTGTCTCTTATCTGTCATGGCCTGAGGTGTCAGGTGTGCTCTGGGCAGCTACCACAAATGATTCATTATTAGGAGTCCATCAGAAACTACATAGAGGGTGTAAAATATATACACATGATGATAAACAGGTCCCAGACCCTGTAACTAAGACATCAGGTTAATTCAAGGTATGAATGTTAAATATTTGTGGGAGGTGGAGCTGAATTCCAGATATTTCCATCTTTTATTGATGCATTGAAGGGACTGGAGCATAAGCCCTGTGAAGAGCAACTGAGGGAGCTGTGTTGTTTAACTTGGAGAAGGGGTGACTCTGGGAAGACTTTGGGGAAGAGTAGGTCTCTCCTCTCAGGCTTCCTTCCAGTGGCACAAGAGGACAAAATCTTAAGTTGTGTCAAGGGAGGTTTAGACTGGATGTTAGGAAAAACTTTTTCACAGAAAAAGTGATTTCCCATTGGAATGGGCTGCCCTGGAATTGGTTGACTCATCATCCCTGGATGTGTTTAAGAAGAAATTAGATGAGGCACTTAGTGCCATAATTTAGATGATGGGATGCAGTTAGGTATTAAGTTGGACTAGATGGTCTCAAAGGTCTTTTCCAACCTTGTTAGTCCTGTGGTTCATTCTTTATAAAAAAGGATTCTTTATGCTGGCTTTCTCCCTTTGGTTCAAGAACATTATGAAAGGAAAGATTTATTGAATTGGTTTTTAACTGAATTAAAAATTCTGGAGATTTCAGGTTGTTTCATAATGCCAAAAGTTGTCATGGCACTGTATTATGTTGCATGAGATATACATACATCTTGGGCATGTAAATTATGTTCTAATATAGCTAGCAGATACAGATAGAATGAAAATATATAATTTTGCTTTTTTTTTTTCTGTTACACATTCTACTCTTCACATCCAAAATTGCTTAACATTCTTTGGTTCTAAAACAGGAATAAAATTACTATTTTATACTTTGACAGAGCTACAAATGAAGAATCTGCTGGGAAGTGATTTGTTACATATACAACTTTAAAAATAACCTTTTATTTTTTTTTCCTTTGAATAGTTTTTCTACAGCACAAAGCTTATGCATCACAAATGGGCTTTAAGGCTTGCAGATCTTTTCTGATTCATAAATAATCACAGAAAAGTTCCAATTTTTAGATTATGATAGCTTTTTTATTATATGTGAGGTTTCAATTCTAAATTTTTATCTCAGAAGAGAAGGATTTTCAACTTGAGGAACTTTATACAGTGGAGCAATGGGAGAGCACTACTTTGAGTTAGCTTTGGATATAACGTTATTTTTTAATTCAATATTTTTTTAAAAAATAAGTATCTTATTAATAAATGTGTATATATAATATACTTCAATTTATAAATATATTAGTAGCCTTTTATTCTTTTAACAACAGGATAGTTTCAGTTGTTTATATAATAAGTTTAAACATTTATGGAGACCTCTTCCACCAATAAACCGTTTTTTTTGGTTTTTTTTTAAATTTTAAAATAATGTCCCAAAGATTCCAAACAGCTATAGCCTAGCTCTTTTTTATTATTGTGTAAAACTGAAAAAAAAAAAATCTTTCAATAAGCAACTAATACAGATTCTATTGGTTTCTTCCTTTTTGAGCCAGTGAAAAATATAAATAAAGGAACCTAATTTTCATATCTCTTTTTCTTTTCCCTCCATCTCAAATGTTATTTCATCACATTTTTTGGATTCTACCACTTTCCTTCATACTTACAGAAAATCCTAACATATAGAGACTCATAAGGAAAGGCTAAGGAGCATCTCTTCCATGTTCCTCCCTGTAATATTCATGCAAATGGTCTGACAGTTGAGATATTCAATACAACACAGAACAGTTCAGCTGTACCTCTTTTGTTAGTTGACATCTCAGAAAACTTGATGGTAGCAGGGAGTTAGAGACTCTTCAGAAGAAAAAAAAGATCAAGCAGTATGTCTTTTTTAACAAACATTACATGTACTTGGTAATAAAATCTACAGTCTGTCAATGCTCTTTAAAGTCCTATATGTGCTTCATGGCTTCCTCATTTTGTTAGTGGTGATTGTCAGTGTATGTTAATTTCCATTGTCTTCAGCTTGTGTGGGTGGAGTTTATACTGGCTTCTGGTCAGTTGCTGTTCTGAGAACTTTGATTTTATCACTAGCCCCCCAGTCACAATACCTTTCCATCTCTCTTTGTTATCTGTGATGTTGATTCCTAACACTTCACATCTACATTTTTGAAGTGAACATGGAAATTGTCTAGGACTCCTTCAGAGGATGGGTTCAAAGGTTCAGAAGTAAAGCTAAAGAAAACTTCTATTGAAAATCGTGACATTTTAGGTAAAACATCGCCAAGTAAATTATATTATAGGGAAGTATTTTAATGTTACATCCTTAATACACTGAAGAAATCTCAGCTCAGTATAAATGATAAATGGTATAATAACATAAACTGAATTCTGAGCACTCATAAACCACATTTTGAGTTTTAGTTTGAATGGATATCAGAGAGAGCAATATAAATACTCAGCTCAGAAGAAGCTGTAACGTTTTACCTATCTTCAAATGGCTTCCACCTTCAGAATACACAAATCTATTTTGATTTTGGCATTTCCAAGTCTTCTTTGCTTATAGATTTAATCACAGAGTAATTATGAGTAATTCTTACTCATTTTCTTCTATGAGTTCACATGAGGAGTTTTGTATTACAAAAATGGAACTTTGTTATGCAATCAATAATAATTATGTGTAGTACTTACAGAAGTTCCCAAGCTCCTTATAAGTACAAAGTTTAGGCAATATTTTCACACAATCTGTGAGACTTGGTGAAAATTTTTTCAAAGCCTAGATCTAAGCTAGCATCTACATGTGAATCTGACTTGTCAAATGATGGAAATTTCAAATATGTTAAATGTTTTTTATATGTTTTATATATATATATTAAATTTGAACTCTGACGTTTTAGGAAGATGATGTTTTTGAGGGGCAATATTACACAAACATGGTGTTTTGGCAAGCCTGCAGTTCAGCTATAGTCGTTGCTTGAACCAGCAACTCTGGTAAATATAGATAGATGGTGAGCTGAATGACTACTGATTTCTGCTGACCTTTTCTTTCATATTGTTTTTCTAGTATCTTGGCATTTTATTTTATTTTTACTCTCTTAAAAAAAAACCCAACAAACACAAAACACAATTCACTTTTTCCTGTACTCTTTATATAAAATAAACAAAATACTGCTGTTGTATTTCAATTTTCGTATCCTTATCTGTTTGTATTTTTAGCTTTTTTTTGTTTATAATTTCTCTCTTTTCTGACTTATCTATTTAGCCATTTGAAGGCCATCTGTTCTTGGTGCACATTTATTCCTTGGTAGTCATTTATTTACCTTGCAGATTAAGCATTACTGTTCTATGCTGAAACTCTCTTTTCTGAACTTCCAGTAATCATTTTTAGTTACGTCTGTTAAGCTATGCTGGCAGTTTTCCAGCCCAATCATCTCTTTAAACAAAGCTATAATTTCGCATTATTTAATATTTCAAAATAATATTCTAACTCCTTTTAGTTATTCTGTGTCATGATGTAGCATCCATGATTCTTTAACTATTAAGTGCCTGTAACATACTTTTCATATGTTTTTATTGTTTTGAATATTCATATTATCTTCTAGTTATTGTTTGCGTGTTTCCTTTTCCACATTAAAGTGGCATTTAGTTTCTGTGTGTAACCTGTCCTGGCTTCTATAGGATAATTTATTATGGTTATATCTAATGTGCCATAAAATATTTCTCGTGCTTTTTTGTGCTTTTCATTCAATTGCTAATTTGTTAATCCACAACTTAAGTGCTCTGATCAATTTATAAACTATGTAATTTGTTCCAAGTTGAATAAACTGCAGCATGTCCCTGACAAGTAACTAACCATGTCTCTTTTGTTTCTTTATATTCTATCTTTCACTTAAAGCAAACTGTATATCTTCACAGAACCTCTTTCATGTCTGAATCAATCAATGTAATTCACTCAAGTCATACTCTGCATCTTCTTTTTGCTTACCATGACAAATGCCAGGGAAACGGAAAAAAAACCACCTCAGTAATTTAATATGCCAAAGAAGTTCCATCTAAGCCAGAAATTTAGGCCAAGTGTGCAAAACATGTCCTAGTTCAGTGAGGAACATATATTTACATACATGGATTCCTTTTTAAACTTTTTCCAATTTCAAGTGCAGGGCAGACTGAAGATGTAGTTTTCAATAAAACAGTAGCTGAATGTGAGCAATTTCTTTTCCAAAGACCTCTGAACTTTCAGAGAGCCTGCATTAGTAAAGGAAAGTCCAGCAATATTTCTGATATCACAGTAGGGCGTAGAGAATAATAAAGCATATACTTCTTCTTAAGACTCATAAATTATAATTTGTGATCTTTTGAGCTGATAATTTCCTGTTTCCCAAAGAAACTGCATGAAAAATTTTAAGTGCATTCTCAGTTATTTGACGTCAGATGTGACAGAAGACTTTGAAAATAGGGTCTCTTTTAAGTGTTCTAAGATTTATGGATTTTTTTCTGGAGGTAGTATGGATTTCTTCCAGGAGGTAGTTTGTTTGAAATGTCTTGGCATTAGGAGTAAGTAAAAAGAGTGCTTTCTTGTTTGCTTAACTGCAGTATGCCTAAGTAATGTTTTTTAACAGTTACATTATTATGGACATATCTGGCAAACGCAGTTGGTTATACAAAGTCATTATGTTTCAGTTACAGAGAAAAATTGTACAGTGAATAATTGGAATTAATTTTCACTGCTCTGCCAATGAAGTGAATCATAGCCTATAAAGGCAGCAGCTCAAAGTTTTTCAAGTGAGACTTCAAATGATAACTCTTTATCTCAAGCATCTTCTGTGTTTACAATAATTATTAAGAACTGATTAGATCCATGGCTAGGGCTGTGTTCTTAAAAGTATTGCATTTTTCATATCCTTATACCTTTATCTGATCTTTCACTTTTGTTGCAATAATGATAGTGAAGAATGGTAGAAAGTAACAGGGGGATTATTGTTTCTGTGATATGTCTGTTGAAGCGAAATACATGTGAAAACTAGAATTCTCTAATAGCAGAGTTAATTTCCACCGGGACTTATTCCTTTTATTAGGTAAGATCACATGTCTACATTTTCATTCTGTCTCCTCTGGTTTAGAAAAATTTGATCATTGGGGTTGATCGCATTTAGTAGAAATTAAGTTACCTGGAGAAAACTGATGAAACAACTTCTCTTTTCAAATATGTGCTTTTCCTCCAAGGAGGTGATTTGCAATTTTAGTGTTCATGTAAAATCTTCAGCAGGTTATTTTTAGAGCTTCCCATGAATCTGTTCATTCAATATGTTTCTACAATAACTATATTTCAGTGTACAGTACTTGATCACTGCAAAGATCAAAACGAAAGAAAGCTCAAAACCTCTGTGCTGCAATTTGTCTTTTACTCATCTCCAAAGAATTTCAACCTATCTTGAAGTGAACATTTCATGGAAGGAAGGGAGGAGGGACTGTGGAAACCTTGAGTAGGTCAATTTTCATCAAAGCATCATTTTGGTAAAACAGTTTCAGGATGTGTTGGCAGGAGATGTGTCTCTGGGAATGATGCCCCAAAACCCAATGTCATCCATAGTGTTCAGGAAAATGAAAGGTATTAAGTCTTATTCTTGGAACATCAAAGATAATTCAGTTGTTTAAGGAAATTATACAAAAGTCAAATAGTCAAAGAAACAGTGAGTGCAGCCTTACTTAAGTCCAAAATGCATGAAATGAAACTGGTAGTCTGTGTGTGTTAGGGAGAAAATCATGTCACTTTTTCACAATACCTTGCAATTGAATTACACAGTCAATTTTTATTCAGCAATTTCCTGACCTCTGAGGGCACGATTAATAGTAATGCGTGGTAACTTCCAAAGATGAGTAACTTCTCCTTCTGAAAACGTTAGTGTCAAACATGTGTATGCATATACATATATGTACGTACACACTTATTCATGCCAACACGCACATTTAGGGGCTTGTAAAGAATGTATGGCTATTTTTATGCGAATCTGAGGAGCATGGTTCTCATAAATTGCCTTTAGAAACTGTGAAACAGTATGGACTCCTGTTAGAGTTTACTCAGGATGCAGGATAAATAAATGACATACTGAGAGCATGTTTTATATATAAAAGCCATGTAATGCAAAATAAATGGTTAAAAGCTTTCTTTTAAGATTATAAGTCAAATATAAAGAAATTAAAAGTATTAAATTTGAGGGCAAATTTCTTACTTCTTTCTGTGCTTTAGAAGTGTATTCAATAATCTGTTATTGGAAGTAAAACATTAATTTTTAGTATAGAAAATAGATTGTTATTAGAAAACTGTTTGTATTTTGCTAGATTTTTTAATAATGTGGATTGGTATTGTAAAGAATGCTACACTTATTCTAGAAGAAGTGTCTTGTTCAAAATGTATCGAAAGTAATTTTCAAAATTTTTTTTCCTCAAAATTGTTTTTATTAGCATTTAAATTTCTTTTTTTGTGGATAGAAAATTGTAATTGAGTAATTGAACTCTTTCAGATATCATGTGGAGCATTTAGCCCTATTACTTCCATGTCTTAGGATTTTCAAATTAGTTTGAAAATGATCCTTCTAGCCTTCAAAAGGTCTATTGAAATACTATAGATTTCATAATTCCAAAATGTAACACTGTAAGATCTACACTTATTACTACAGTATCATAAGGAAAAGCCAGTTCATTTAGGAAAAGCCACCATAGAAGTATAGTGTCACTGCTCTTCTCTGGTGTAATCCTGCTGCTATTAGAGACATGCACAAGGGTGATAGACTTTTGTTGAAAGAGCAATAGCAGCTTAGATATTTGAGAAGTCTCTGGTTGTCTTTGTAATTGTAAAAAGGATTTTATCTTTTTTATCTACTTCTTTTATCTTAACAGGGGAGTATTGTAATAGTGTTGGGAAACTAGGAGACTATATGCCATACTGAGTTTCACTAGTTGTAAATTTTTTCCATATCCAGAATGGAAATAAAGCTCCAGCTTAGTTATAGAGAAGAAATTACAGAAATGCAGAGAAATTACCTAAACTACAGAATCAAAGAATCATTGGGGTTGAAACTAACCATAGATACCACCTTGTCCAGATCTCTGATGAAAATATGGTCAGCTAGACCAAGTTGTTCAGGGCCATGTTCTATTAACTTCTGAGTGTCCTTAGGGACGAAGACTCCACAACCTCACTGGGCAACCTTCTCTAGTGTTTGACTATTCCTGAAATAAAAAACTGTAGGGTTTTTTTTTGGTTTAGTTTTGTTTGTTTGTTTTCCTTTAAATGGAATTTTCTGCATTTCAATTTGTGCCTGTTACCTCTTCTTTCACCAGGCACCACTGAGAAGTTTCTGGCTCCATCTTCTTTCCTTCAACCTTCCCCTTCCATTATTTGTATCTCTTCATCAGATCTCCCTGAGCCTTCTTTTCTCCAGCTAACCATTCACAGCTCTCTCATTTCTGTCCTCATATGGCAGATACTCAAACCTCTTCATCATCTCCATTACCCTTTGCTATATTCATTCCAGTATGTCCCTGTTTCTCTTGTACTAGCTCAGACCTGGAGCCATCAACTCAGATGAGACTCATCAAGTATTGAGAAATCAAAGACCACTAATGTATTAACTCTGTCAACATAAAATAATAGTGAGTGGTTTAGTTTGGAAGGTACCTTAAAACCATTTAGTTCCAATACCCCTGCCAATAGCAGGGAACTTTCCACTAGATCAGGTTACTCAGGGCCCCATTCAACTTGGCCTTGAACACTTCCAGGGGTAGGGAGTCCACAGCTTCTCTAGGCAGCCTGTTCCAGTCCTCAACACCCTTATAGTAAAGAATTTCTCCATAACATCTAATCTAAACTTACTGTCTTTCATGTTAAGGCCATTCCCCCTTGTCCTATCACTACATACCGTTGTAAAAAGTCCCTCTTTCACCTTCTTGTAAGCACCCTTTAGGTAAGGAAGGCTGTTTCAAGGTCTTCTCAAAGCATTCTTTTCTCCAGGCTGAACAGCCCCAGATACCTCAGACTGTCTCCACAGAAGATGTGCTATAGCTCTGTGATTAATTTTGTGGCTCTCCTCTGGACTCTTTCCGAAAGGGTTTTTTGTGTTGGGGGCACCAGAACTGGATGCAGTACTCCAATTGGGATCTCACAAGACCAGATTAGAGGGGGAAGACCATTTCACTTAGCCTGCTGGTCACACTTTTGATGCAGCCCAGGATGCACTGTAGCTGGTTTGGCTGCAAGAGCACTTTGCTGAGTCATGTTGAGCTTTTGGTCCACCAAAACCTCCAGATCCTTCTAACCAGAGCTAGTCTTGATCCCTTCTCTGCCCAGCCTATATTTGTGCTTGAGATTGCCCCTATCCAAGTGCTGGACCTTGCACCTGACCTTGATGAACTTCATGAGGTTCTAATAAATAACATAACATAGATAATGTTACTTAACTATACCTGGAAGCTATGCTGAAGCATGATGTCTCATAATTTTAATGTTTAGTAAACATCTCTAATAGCATAACGTTAGGGAAAATAAAGAATGTTAAATAGCAAAGAACTGAAACATTAATTTAGATTTTTTTTTTTTTTTTTTTTTTATGGGGGGCTGTGGGGTTTCCCTTCCCTGAATTCTGAGCCACAATATCTACACCATCTTGTAAATAATGTCTTTGACAGTTTGCTTTTCCTGCATGTGAATCTTGCTCTTCTAACAATTAAAAGGGTCTTTTGTGCAAAATTCCTGGAGTGAAGTGGTAAGAACTAAGTCTGAGATTATTTTATTTTTGAAAATTATACTCATCCTTCTTCCTGCTACATATATAACTTCATGATCTACCGCCTCTAGTCCTCTTATGTACAATTTCTGTAACTGTTGATTAGACTGAAGTTGGTGTAAAATAATTTAATCAATGTGTCCTATAAATCCACACATAGCAACTTTGTGACTATTTTGAATGGATACTTATATCTAATCAGCAATTAAATCTAATCCATGCTGGGATAGCCAAATGAAACTCACCCATAAGAACCCTGAACAAGAGGAAGTAATATTAATTAAATAATTAGAGAGTTCATGATGGTTTAGTGCTAGCAATTTTCCTTGACTAAATATTCAGAGAGTGACAAAAGAGCAAGCAGAGAACAATGCTAAAAGTCAGTTCTAGACAATGCCAGGTTGATTAAAAAAACTGCTTTTTCCTATTTAAAAGCCACTGTAGGAAAGATTCCAAACATTTTTATGTCATTGAAGCCATAAAAAGTTGCTTCCTTTTTGGAGTATCGGACGGCAGGCAAATTTCCTCTGGAAGATCTTTTGCTTTCTTTTTTTTTTTTTTTTTTCTCAAACATCTGGATCTCAAGGGAGATGATTTCATTGGTTACTAGACCAAGACCCTCCTCAAAGACTCCAAAGGGATTGTAGGTGAAACAACCGCTAGTTACCACAACCTTTCAAGAATTTTTTTTTTAAAAAAGGTGAGCCACACTGACAATAAGAATGTCCAAAGAAATGAAACAGCTGTGTAATATTATTATCAGTAAAATGAATCTGAGTAAACTACCTGTCTTTCACTTTTTCTTGCTGAACTGTAAATATTGAGAAATAGCTGAGCAGTTAGAAACAAATGTTTTACTTGAGCCAGTATCTGTTGAAACTGCCATCACATGTCAATTTCTTATGTTAAGATGCTTTAAGTAACAACTGCTATTCTATGTAACTGCTGTTCCATCTACATACGATATTGTTACCAAGGAATTCTAAATTATGCAAGTCAGGATCCTACAAATAAGAAGATATGACATCTAAATTCAGCTATTAAATATGGACTTTTTTGGACTTTATGGGATGTTACTCACAATTAGCAAAGGCAATAATTTCTAGTAGCAGATTTCCAGGACCTGTGAGGAGGTTATTCTAGAAACTTCCTCTGGGCTTTTCACAGTGGAGCCTAGCTGGAAGACAAATGGCATAAATTGAGAACCTTTGAGGGTGGAAATTCCATAACCTCTCTAAGTAGTCGACTCCACTGCTTGTCTGTGGAAACCTTTTCACTTTGTGGATAGATAAGCAGTGGACCAACTTAGCCAGAGAAGTCACCATCCTTGGAGGTTTTCAACACTGACTGGGTAAAGCCCAGAGCAACTGGTCTGATCATGTAGATGCTTTGAACAGAAAATACACAAGATCTCCTGATATCTCTCCCCATCTGAATTGTACAATGATCTTACTAAAGGTGATAGAAAAACTATTTATGTCAAAGTATGTAAATGGATAGTTAAAATAAAAATAGCAATAAAGTCCCAAAAAAGCCCTTCGGGTTTCAAAGGAAATGAAGATCTTGTGACGACCAAAACCTTACTGTAGGATGTAAAATTTTCTGTAATGTACCAACATTAATAAGGCAGTATAAGATAGACTGTAAGCTTAAAACAAGTTACAGATCTTAGTTTTCAAAACAGTGGCAAGGAAATGCACTTCTGTGAACAGGAATAATGCATGAGCTGTCTGTAAATTAAGAGTCTGTTTGGCAGGTTTAAAGAATTGAAGCTGGGCTTTAGCCTTCCTCTTTTTATCTTAGGAATGAATTTCCTCCAAAGGGAATGTAACTGAAATTCAACTGTCAGGTTAAAAATCCAAAAATTTTGAGGCAGCTGAAGAAGTTTACATTTTGACTTAGGGTCTTAAACTGAAGTGACATAGTGGATTAAATAAAAGCCTTATGAATTTTTCCTTTTAAAAAGTAGCTTTCTTTACTTTTAAAAATAATTAGAGGCAGTAAATATATTGCTACCTGTATAGAAATTACTAAAATGCATTTTCACTATATGTGTGGCTTTGTGTATATTTTACAATTACAACATGATTGTACTGACTGATTTTATAAACAATTGCAAGTAGATAAGGTATAATTCCCCTTGCAATTTTAACATAAGCATTCATGGTTGCTAAATGAATGCAAGATGTTAGAAGCAAAATTCTTACCAGGAGGTTCCACTTACATTAGTTAAAACCCTCCATTATTATGGCCGAGTCTAATTAAAAATAACTATTAACCATTTTGCAGTTTCTATTTCAAGATTGTATTTAAATTCTTCATTCCTTTGAATAAAATAAGTATTTGTATTTCCTTTCCTGAGTGTTATTACTACAAGCTATAAAATGTTTCTAAAATTACATTTCCCCTCAAATTAATGTGATTGTTTATGTGAGTTGTGTTTTATAGACTAATTTTCACCAAAAAAAACATCAATATTTGCAAATACTCAGTTACATAACATGTCATGCTATGGTCATGCACTAGTCAACATTTAATTACAGATTTCTTGCTGAAGTTATTTGTAGGTGTAAAGATTAATGCAGCATAATTTTAAAATCTGTCTTCTTAGAGGTTATGGACTAAATTTCAGTCCTGTACAAAGGAAAAAATTCCTTCCTTATTTTCTTTGAATATTACTTTATAAAAAATGGTCAACAAGCTGCTTGGAACCAAAATATAAATAAAGAAACAAAGGAGGATGATTTTAGCCTGCCATAGGCACTTCTGTAGCAGAAATAAATCAAGGATACTTTGAGTTTGTTGGTAAATGAACATCCTAAAACTTCACAGAGTAGCAAGACAGGGAGGATTTACATGAGTATGAAGATAAATGCTTATCTTTTGTCCCTATCTTGATCAGGTAGCTGCTATGATCAAGATTATTCCCACCTGTATCATGCAAGAGCTCCTAGTACTGCCAAGGGATGCCTTACTGCCCAACTGTTCAACTGGTTTGGTCACAGCTTATCAGGAGCTCGTGAGTTCATAGAGCAGGCCTGAGAGGTGGTGCAGCGTGGGAAGGGAAAGGATGTGCAACCACACATATGCAGTACAGTCCTTCAGCACTTATTATAACAGTACAGCTCTTCTATTTTGCATTTTTCTCAGGACTGTACCTTCTATTGGAATGTCCTCGTCAGAATTGTTGCTATTTGCTATTGTAAACTTTAGTTGGTACAGAATTTTTCTCTGCAGCAGCTAGCTTATCCTCACCAGTCCTTGGATGCTATTATGAAAAGGGTTTCACCTCAAGTAGTCTAAGGTCAAGAATAAGTACTATTTAATATTGTGTTTTCAGATAGAGAAACCCTATTTATTCCTTTAAAGAATAGAAACATGGATATACATTCATTCTAAAAAATAGAATCATCAGTCATTGCCAAATGAGATAAATATTATTTGTAATGGAACTTATCAGAAAGCCATTTTGGGATATACTAATTTGTTAATGTTGTTAAATGTAGATAGATAAAATCTTAATTTTTACACCATTTTTCTCCAATTCATCCTGGAAATAAACTATACTCTGACTTGCATTTCTTCACTGGAGGCAAGCGTAGGAGAAATGGTACTGCAGTTCTAGAAACCTGGCCCCTGATTTTTCTTACTTTCAAGTATTGCTGTTTTCAGAATGAAACAATAGCCAGGAGAATTGAGCATTTTGGAGATGACATATATTAACAAAAGTGGTTACACATGGCAGTATTACATTTTTAAGTCAGTCATTCTAGCAACTGGTTTTCCTCAGTTAGTAAACATTCTGGATTTTCTTTTTGTTAGATGCTTAATTTTTCTTCTTACAGTGATATTGTAGCTCAAGAATATTGAAACTGTTTTTAACTGAAATTTACAAAAGCTTTGAAGAGAATCTTGAAGTATCAAGTTATATATATACATTTTGTATTTATATATAAATTATGTGTCTCCAAGGTTGGGATAGCTGATTGACTTGTCATATGAGACATATTGAATATATAAATATATTTAATATATTGAAATATGTCACATTTCTTGATCAGTTATTTTTCTAATTTAATCTGCTCCACTAGAGGTAGTTGCAACTTATATTCACTTGTATATGAGTTTTTTCCATCTAATGACAAAGGATTTCCTATAGGATTTGTTAAAAATAAATTATTTGTTATTCATTATGGTTCTGTTAAAGTTGTAAGACCAAAATTCACAGCTGCTAATAACCTTCCAGAAATTCTATTTACTCTGTCTTTGAGCAGCTGCATCTTCTAACAGTTTTTAGTGAGTTGGCTTCAGACTCTTAAGCTAAGGTCTGCTCGTTGCCTCACAAACTAATAGTCTGAGTTATGTTTTACAAACTTCTACATACTGACCTACAACTTTGAATTCAAATTATTTTTATTTTCTTAGTTTATTGTTTTCTTTCTGCGCCAGCTGGAATAGCATCCATAATACACAATCCATAAAAAGTCATCCTCTGTGGAATAAAGCCTTGTTGGTTTGATTAATACCTCTAAGTTAATAACAGTGGAAAAGAAGTGCACGTAATATTTTTGATCAGTAAACCCTTACCGAATTAAATTAATAATGCCAAAAGAATTTCACATTGTAACTTTCTACAGTAGATCTAACTATGTAAATGCTCATAACACCAACAGACCACAGCAGAACTTTTTGTAAGGTGAGACAACAAAAGCAAAGGGAAAAAAAAAAGCTACAATATTGTGTGGGATTTTGAGGGTTACATGGTATACATAATACCAACTAAACAAAAATACATAAATGTATGAATTTATATTATTTTATTGGGAAAAAAAATAAATCTCTGTATCTTGGTTTAGGACAGGCATTCTGAAAATGGTGTTATTTGCAGCTACGTTACATGGATATGTTACTTGGGTAATGGTATTCCATGGTAGCTATACAATTTCTGTCATTACATACTTATATCTACACATAGTTTATAAGGAATTCTTAGAGTACAGTTTACTAAGTCTTGCTCTGTATAATTTCTCATACTGAACTTTCCCCTTTCATATGTGCAAATGCACGCACATATACACACATGCGCAGGAGTGCATCGAGAGATGTTGACAGAGATTTTCACTAAATTTTGATCAGATTTTTTCCTAATCTTCTATAAATTATTGCCATATTAACTAAAAATGAGTGTGAATTGAGAAAATACATTCTATTGTATGATTTTCTTTTAAATGATTAATAACTATTTATAGGTTTCTTAGTGATTCTCATAAACTAGTAAGGGCAGTTGACAATTGTGCTTTGTTAGACTTTACTCCATTAGCAACTTTTCTGGTGTAGGACTTTCAATTTTAAAGCGCGTTTAATTTTGTATGAATTTTATTATGCCAAAATACAAATTACTGCCTCCTAGCACTTTCTGTACAAGCATATATACAGCTGCTTCACGAATATATTTGCTTCTAAAGAGCACAGTGAAGCAGTGACAGAGAGAAGACGTACATTGAAATGTACATTTTAAAAAGTTTTAAAATATATGGCAATGGATGTCTATGTTTTCTGAAAGATGCAATATTTTTCTTCACTTTGATGCCTGTAATAGTGCTTTTAGTTTTCTGTAAATACTCGTACGTCTGTTTACCAAAGGAAGTAGAATAAATCTATTTCCCTGTAGAGAGAAGAGAGTTTTAAATTTCAGGCTGCCTAGTACAGGAATAAACCTTCTCCATATAGTTTGTGTTTTGCAGAATCTAATTGTCTGCTTCAACCTGTTTCTTTTGACTTAACCCTGTTTCTCTTTTTGTATTTCTGTTAACAGAAAGCTGACCTTGCAGTTGCACCCTTGGCAATTACCTATGTTCGTGAGAAGGTCATCGACTTTTCCAAGCCCTTTATGACTCTTGGAATAAGTATTTTGTACCGCAAGCCCAATGGTACAAACCCGGGCGTCTTCTCCTTCCTGAATCCTCTCTCCCCTGATATCTGGATGTATATTCTGCTGGCTTACTTGGGTGTCAGTTGTGTGCTCTTTGTCATAGCCAGGTAACATGTCAACTTTTGTGATTTTTTTGGCAATTGTTACCATTTTTTTCTTACTAATAATTGTCAAAAGTCACAAAAATTTTCTTACTTTCATATTCTTATATTTAAACTTCATGATGTACATAAGAATAATTAATATGAGGATTCTCACTATTGATATTCTCCACTGCTATACCAAGTCTCTAGTTTGTTACTAAATCTTGAGAATGCTAGCTAGCTTTCTTCTTTTATTTACAAATTTAGAGACACTGGAAAGTTTTCAAAATATCTTTTCCCAATATGTCTGCATTTAGAAACACAGAGTTGACATATTTAATTTGTTAGCCGAATTTCTTTTCATGCCATTTTGTTTAATCTCAAATTGAGTACTTAGCTGTCTGTTTAGTTCTATATCCAGATTGGGCCTATGTGTGTTATAAAACTGTTTAGGTGGATTAGCATCTTAGAAGTAGGGTAATAATAGTTACTTTTTTAGCTGTGTGCTAGGTATTAATTCACAAAGTTTAAAGTCACAGAGTAGAATGTATTTGGAAGCTTAGTCTAGCCTTTGGAATTAAGGAACACAATACATCATTTGTTAAATTATAACTTCATTTGACATAAAACTTTTTAGCTGGGTTTTGTTTTGTTTTGTTTGTTTTTTCCCCCCAACTCAGACAAACATCTCTTGTCAAAAATTCCCAATTTGTTTATCTTTTCCTTGTTTACTCATTAAGGCTGAGTCCACATGCTCACAGAAATAATCTTAAATGTTGTAATTTTGGCTTTTGCTGTGACAGCAAAGAAAACAATCAGAACAGTAAATCAATGATTCCCAGGGCTATAAATATAATTTCTTTTGCAGATTCCTCCTAGTAGTTACTTGTAATTTTTTTTTAAATCAAAAGCAAATATAAACTGTATTGTCTTCTATATCATAGTAAAACGGGGTCCTTTTGTTTGGATTGATAATGCAATCTCGCTTCAGTCCTCAGATTTCTGTGATGTCACTCTGTGGTTCACAGTAGAATTTTCATGTTTTTCTGTTGTGCTGTAGTTAGTATCAAGATTCTCCATCTGTCTTTGGTTCTATCTGTTCCATTTTATAGAAGTTGTATCATTCCTATACTAGAGAGAAAAAATATTTTCAGAAACCAGTTTAAAAGTAATTTAACATCTGTATATAAAGTATATGAGATATTGAAGTAGTGTGGATAATACTGAAACATATTGTGTAATGAATAACTTTGTTGTGTGCCTCCTTTAAAAGTCTGCTTTTTGGAGCAAGACTTATATTGAAAGACTCTTGAAAAACAGTAGATTTTAGTGGACTATATAACCAGAGAGTACACTCATTTCTAAGATGTTCCTGTGATACAGATACTGCTGAAAGCACAAAGGACCATAAATCACAACTGTGATCTTGGGAGATGCCTCATGTAAAATATTTATGTGTGTGTCCAAAAGTTTTAACCCTACTGTTATCACTGAAGGACATTTTCAGCATGATGCACAGTGCTTTTGACAGGTATCTCCCACTAATGCTAGTAGGAGTTATATGACTGGGTTCTTACTTACGGTTTGAAAATATGTCTTGACATATTTTTTAGGAAAGATAAATTATCTTGAAGCTTTATTTTTTTTTTTTAATTAAGCAATTCAGCTGCTTGAGTTCACTAGCAGAACAGGAAATAAAATTTATTTTTATACAGAAGCATCAGACAGTAGACCAATACTGCTGAATTTTTTTTTGATTTTTGATTTTTGTGACTAGCACCATAAATTCCTTATGTAATTGGAAGCATTTTCTTCATTGTAAAGCAATATGAAATATGTTTTATAGTGAGCAGAGGTTTATTTTTCTGCGGAGTTGTATAAGATACCTTTTTTACACCTAAACTTTTATCATCCTTCAGATAAAGAGATTTTCAATAATGCTTAACTTGTGCAATCAAATATTTATACCACATTTAGAAATAAAATATGTAGGCTTATGTAAGACAATCTACAGATTTTAATTATAATACAGAATGACTCAATAGTATGTGATAGCCTTTTCTAAAACTATCCCTCATATAGGGAAACTGGTCTAAGTTAAAAATTAAATCTGCTGAAAACTAAACAGAAAGGAGAATATTATTCAAAAGTAAAAGAGCTTTTTGCAAATGCAATTCATGATACATATCTGTCTTGTAAAGGCAGATACTTCTAAGTGCGATAGTGAAGAGGACTTGCCGAAATAGTGTTATGTATTTTCAGTACACGTTACATGTGTATTGCACAGCTGATGTATATTTCAGTCCTGGTGTTGTAAAACTGCTGGACTGCATGCCTCTAAATTAATAAGTTCTACCTAGAGTGTCTTATCAAGATTTCTATTTCATAAAAATCCTTCCATAATGAGTGTTTAACTACCAGTGTTTTATAATAATTATAATAATTATGTGTTTTGTAATAAGGTGTACCTATGTTTGGAGCAGTACTTAGTATATGTTTTATGTTATGATGCTCACCAGAGTATTCAGTATAGAATTTTTATTTTTAAGTTTAAACCTCCCATTTTTTGTGTCAAATAGTTTGTTATTTTATTGTTTCATCACGTCTTCCAAGCAATGTTGGAGTGTAAGAGCTTGGTACATTGAAAAGGAAAAGTACCACTCTGTTGTGCTACTTGGATTTCAGTAATTAGTGATATGGTTATATTTAGGGAGAAATGAAGAAATTGCTAAAAGGTTCAAGAATCTTTCAGAATTAATTGCTGAAAAAGCTTTTATAGAGCATATTAGCATATTATTTCATATAAGGCATAAGAGGGGAGAAATATAGTATGAATCTTTTTCAGTCTTTCTTTATTTGAAAAGACATGAGATTTTCCTGCCAAAGTGACAATGAGATATAAAGAGCCGGCATATTTTCATACTCAGCAAGAAAAAAAGCTAAGAGAGATTTATGTGTCAGCTGGAGGGCTTTTCTATTTCATTTTCCTCTTTTAGTTCCCCCCAAAAGCTGATTCTATGTATGAAAATACAGATTTTGCAATGAAGAAAGGAAGAAACTCTATGTGTTGTACACATCATTTCTTTTAATTGTCATTCTTTGTGGCAATTTATAGTAGGCCATGATTTCTCCATAGATATAAAATCCACCTAACTATGTTTGTTAACCATACTGTTGAATCTCAGTAGTTATGGTGGTTAGTCTCTGAAAGTTCCTTTCTTTGTTTTACAAACTGATGACTGATAGATAAACCCAGTCTACATGGCACTAAGCTTATTATTTTTTTTTGAACTGGGAAATTCTCATAGCACTTTTTCTCTTGTGACAACAGTAATAGAACTGTTTCTGATGCTAGAAAGAAGTGTTTCTGTGTGTCTGCTAGCAGTGTCTTATGTCATCTGAAACCTTGCATTTCAATACATTCCATTTATGTTTCTGCCTTTACCCGTTTCTTTGATTTAGAATCCCATTTAAATTCACAATTTACATGAGTTTAGAAGGAAAATTAATACTGTCGTAAAGTATGCCAACTCCTTTTTGAACTTCTGTCAAGTACACAAAATTTTCTGATCTGCATATGAAAAATCTCAACTAGTGGAATTCCTTTTGATTTCTGTTGGTGCAAACGATTGTTTCGTTTCAAAGCAACATGCTGTTTTCTTACAGTGTTGTATATCTACTTCATAGGCACATGTTGTCCCTTCTTTTCCATTGGTCTGTGTACATGAAGCAGACATTTCCTATTTTTGGTCTCTGTAAAATCTAATGTGTTGGTAGCTGAAGGATCTTTCCCTTTCTGTATATTCTACATGAAGAAAAAATTTTCATGCTTTGAAAAATGCTATTATTTACGTAGGTCTTCCAATTATAGTCTTCCAAAATTAAACTTCTGCTGAGTTTTCTGGTAATTGTACGACATTTTTGAATCTATTATACATAATTTTCTGAAATCGTAGATCAGTGGCTAAATTTCATAAATATTTTTATCAAATAATTTTCCACCTGATTTACAATTTACAGGATTCCCTGCACACTGAGAATTTCTCTGTGTAGTAGGGTCTTCTTGCTGTGGACATATCTGTTGGTCATAAAGAAGTTTACTCCTAAGTGACCTATCTTCAAAACTGGAAGACATGCACCTGTCTTTGCAAGGTTCTTTACCTTTATGGTTCAGATAAACTATCCTGGATAAAATAGTCTGCTAATTGAGATCTTATGCTTCTTATACTGAGCTGTCTGGAGTATTAGTGAATTAGTGAATATTGTGCAAAGATACATTAATCTGTGCTCACTGCCCTAATTGTTTACATTGAAAGATGGGTTATTTTAAATGGCTTGATTTGACTTGTACATTTTGTATGTTAGGACTTCATGACTTATTCTCCCTTATTCTACTTTTCCTAAGTCAAGCCCTTGTGCTGGTTTCAGCTACCAAAGCATTTGGTATCAACAATTTTTCCACTGACTTGTAAGTACAATTAACATTACCTCATCCCCAAATTATATTTTTCTCTTAACAGCTGAAACAAAACATAATAAAAGGCGACAAGTTTTAAAAATATCTCCACGTATTTATCTTAGTCTTCTCTAGGTGGAGTCTTAGGAGTAGCCTGCTGCTTCAAAGTTGAACAGACACCTGAGCATTGTCTCTCTCTGGAGAGCATACATATACTTTTACATCTCATCAGTCTTCATTTTTATTTTATGATTTTTTCATCAGCTGATTCCTGCCCTTGAGCTTGTCTGATTTGTTTTCAAGCCACTTCTTGAAAACTACCTTGATGGACAGGTACGAATGACAGAATGAGACGAAACTATTTTTCCATGTTTATATGGAGCTCTGGTTTCTAAATTACTATGTTGATAGTTATTCATGTTGGAAGTTGGCATATTTGCCCTTTATTCTTAACAAGAATTCTTTCTATGAGAATTTTATCTCATAGGGTCTCCCTAGAGAACTACAGCATATGCTATGAGGTGTTTTCAGGAAGAGAATCATCATCCAGTAGGGTGATCGAGATGTCAACCCTGAAATCTGCTTCTCTTACAAGTCTTACAGTATTAAGATAGTTTTGCCTTAATTTTAATGCAAAGATTTATTTTTGCCTCAGTTGTAGCGCAAGTGGGGTTATTGTCACTGTACTATAAAATGCACAATTCCAAAATCATTCCATAACAATTATTTGAAAATCAGAAAAAATTATTTCTTTTAAGCCAAGTAATAGTTTTTGACCATTGGTTGTTTGCTTTCAAAAGATTTCCTAAAGTCTGCTTCTTATAATATAATTTTTTCTGGTTGAAAAGTAAATCCTTGTTAATGCTAGCGATTATTTTGATCTGAAAGCAACTCTGCCAGGCTCTGGAACATTGAGCTTTTTGTCAAGTGAACCAGATGCTTTGCATGACAAGAAATTTTCTCTCTCTTTCATAGCTTTCTTATTAACTGGTATGTTTGTGTAGCTATACCAAGAAATCCTACTTGACGGACTAAATTTTTTATTCTTTAAATAAGACCTGGGAAATTTTAATTTTAGATTTCCATCATTGAAAAAAAGTTTCAATATATGAAGTAATATAAAGAGGATACCTCAGTTATATCTTAATTTTTTTGTACTCATGATCAAATTAGTAAGAATATTTTTCACTTAGTCTATTACTTTTCACTAGTTATAACAATCAAATTGTACAGTCATCTTGCCAGAAGAGCAGTCACTGGAAAATTTGTAAGCAAGGTTTTCTCATGATATTTCTGAGTATCACTTTTCCTAAAATGTGGATGACAGCTTCAAAATTGGTTAAACAGTTTACTGCACTGTGTATCATTTATATTAATATAAATCTGCATAATCTCTAAAAGTATTTAATTTTCTGTGGCCAGCACACAGATTTAAGGGTCCATCTTCTTTGTATAAATGCAAAACATACTGGAATTGTAATTCATTCTTATGGTCA
Organism: Serilophus lunatus; assembly: GCA_013399895.1. Taxonomy (NCBI): domain Eukaryota; kingdom Metazoa; phylum Chordata; class Aves; order Passeriformes; family Eurylaimidae; genus Serilophus; species Serilophus lunatus. The sequence continues at coordinate 68,139 of VXBA01003184.1, forward strand.
TTATATAAGTTATGCAATTATTTTGATAACTTATGATATAAATCACAATCAGTTTTATAAGGTCTAAATATTCTGGATCAGGATATGTGGCTAAAAGATATATATATATATATATATATATATATGTATAGTAATGAGATAAGCAACAGCCTCTCACTTTGCATCTTGACACTTGGAAAAATTCTTTGATCTCTCTGACTACCTCCAGGAGAGATTTAGCTGGATTTAATGTCAGTTTATAAAATCTATAGTTTATAAATAAACAACTCAGTATGGACTCCTTATCCTAACCCCTCAGGAGATTCACTTGAATTAATTCTGAACACTTTGAATGCCCTTCAGCTGTCCTAAGAGAGACAAGACTTTCAAAAGGACTACAAGTCTATGTACAAACATAACATCTCCATAGGAACCTCTATTATCATAATGTTAGTTTACAAATGGGAAAATTTCCTATCTTTTCATCTTTTTAACATAAATATACTCCTTAGATTTTAGGGGGAAAACCATTCAGTTCTCTAAAGTCTTGCTATACTGGGGGTAGATTCCAGATACTACTTACCATGCATCAAAACTACAAAGAAACTACTGCAAGTAAAACTAAGGTTACTTAGATGAGGCTGGCTGAAAAAAAATCATAACCAGCTGCCTTGGCAGTCCAACAGAAGACATATTATCCACCCCTTTGGCTGAATCTCCCTATGCACATTGAAGAAAAACATGTTCACTTGAAGACAATCAATTCTGGGTTTCACTGACAAGAATTTTTTTTTTCCTCTGGTGATCTGGTCAAACTGTAGAGGGAAGATGTTGCTGGGGGGATGTTTTAGGAAAACAGTAGATTTGGTGACTTCTGCCTTGAGGAAAGCACCTTGTAATACACTTTTTTTTTTTTGTTTTTCTACTTGCTTCATCAGTATGTTTTATGTTAATTTTTGTTACTTTATAGATCACCCAAATAGGATTTTTTTTTTTTAAATGGAGAGTGTAGCAGCGTTTTTAGTTTGTGTAAAATGGAAGATGGCCTAAAAACTCTTTTCATCCTTTCTGTTTTGTTTTTTTTTTTTTTCCCTCATTATTCTGAAAGGCATCACCAGGTTCTTCAATTCAAGACTAATTGTTCAAGATCCTAGGTATTTTGAAGGGCTGAACTGAATGGTAACTTTCTTCATCCTAAAGTAATCTAGTGTTTCTTACTAGCAGCAACTCATTATCCTCATTCTCACTTACTTAAGCACCTGATTCCAAAGATGGAGTTAAAATTTAGGTAGCTTTAGAGAGATCATTATTTTCAATTGGCTGGACAGCTCATTTGGTCTGTACTCATTCTGACTTTACGTTCATGGCTTCCTTATGCTTAAGTGTTATGTATTTTAAAACATTTATTTCTTCTCCATTTTGATGAAACATTGTTATGCAGCCTCTTAGAGAATCTGAGGGGTATGTATGGAAAACTGTTTCAAACTCATATTGAACTATTTTCATTCTGTGATTTCATTTCAAGTTAGTCATTCATATATTAGACTGAATGTTTCACTGCCCGATCATGGCAGATACTGGGAGATACTGGAAGATATCATGCCACATGTATTGTTGTTTCTTTTCACACACATATAATCTTATCTTATACACTCATATTTGTGTTTACATACCCAGTTTTCCATGACTTTTTTTTTTTTTTGCACATTATATGAACAAGTTAAAATATTATAAATGCACGTAATATGAATTTTACTTTAGAAAGTATCTCTGCAGTAAAAAAGGTGACACTTCTCATTAGAAATTTCCAATTGTCTTTATCAAATTGGTTTTAACTAAAAAAAGAGAAGATCTCATTTGCCTCATTTTATGTTTTCAAATGTCTTGGATGAACAACTGCAAATGAGTCAATATCTGACGACTGCTTTGTTAAGAGTTCTATAACATCAGACTAAACAATATTTTATGTGTGCCATGGACTGTGATTTTTTAATTTTTATGTGCTATGTTAATATTCATTAGCAAATAATCCCATAGTCCTCGCTTATAAAAAAGAGCCCGAGGGACAATTTTATTTAGATTTGAAAGATTCTTTACACTGTGATAATATATGCAGTGGTACATCCTATTTTAACAGCCCTTGCCAATTACCAGGACATATAGTACATGAAAAGAATATTGGATTGTTTTTATGAAGTAGCTTGATTTAAAAAAAGTTGAGTGTCCAGAAAAAGTGCTGACCATTCTTTCTATTATTGGAGATAATTCTGCTGTAGCAAAAAACCTTTTTTCCCCCACGTGTCGCAAGAAAAGAAAACACAAGTTTAGATTTGCTACTGTGTATATTTAATTCGCAAGTGATAGCATGGAATAACATTAAATGTGCCTGAAGAGAAGGGTGCCTCTATGTATAAAGCTGAATGCTCTAAAGCTAAAATGATGCTTTTGAGAAAGATCAGTGCCTTTTATGTTTTTGGAGTCAGGAGACAGAAGGTTTATTTGCTTTAATTTAGGTTTGGCTTATTTCATTTATGTTACTCTGATATGCATAGTATTAGTGGGGAGAAGGAAACTAACTCTCACATAACGTAAAACAGCAGTTTTCTCATGAGATATCCAAACTATGTAGTCCTCCAACCTAAAGAAAAACACAAGGTTCTAATGGAATGGGAATAGAGTCAAGAGAGCAAGAAGGTACCACTACAGTCTTGTCAAAAGATCTTGTTTATAATTGGATATATATGGTAATTTGAAAATGTGCAAGTGAGCCAATTGACTTCTTTTCCATTGTGATCAGTGACTAAATTTACGAAGTGGCTGGTATATTAGAAAATTAGCTGAACTGTAGAGATTTTATGTTTTGATTTGTTTTGATATGTTTTAGTGTTTTTCCCCCAAAGTCAAAACAGAAAAGCTGATGTAGGAACATTTTATTTACTTGAGTAATTTCACACTTGCATCCTGCTTGGAATACTTGACTTAACAGTGAAAGATTTCCTAGAGAAAAATGTGGGAGTTATAGCGGTAGGATAGAAAATTGAGTGTTAGCAGTCATGATTTCTATTTAACTTTCTTCTGGAGGGCTCAGAAACATGAAATAAGATTGAGTAAAAAATGACTTTAAGGATTGAAAGGCAGTTTTTATGCTAAATGATCCAAATATATGAAAATGATCATTATTTTTTTGCTAAATATACAGACCCATATGCAATGAATTACTTTATACCATCTAAATTAAGAGAAAGACGTAAACCATTGGAAGCAAACCAACATGGTGTGATGGTTATTAACCTTATAGAAAGTTTAAGCAACAGATGTTCAGTGGAATGAAATAGCATTTTCTGTAGGATAGTATTTCAAAGTTCTTCATTTAATTCTTTGGTTTCAGAATTGCTTTAAAAATAGGAAAACGTGGGTAATAAAAGTATTTTATGAATTTTACTCCTTTATCCCCTAAAACAGATTTTATGCTGCTATGTAATGTTAATAATGCAGATAAAATTCCAGGCTGCTTTTAGATATTTATAACTGAATAGTCAAATGTCCAATTATTTGGAGTGATGTAACATGTCTGTGAGAATATAAGATAGGGCTTTTTTTGTGTTTGTGTGTTTTGGTTTTGGTGGGTTTTTTTGTGTTTTTTTTTTTTTTTATAAGCATAATTTTCTGACTTCAGAATTAGAAATAATGAAGTTTTTGCAACTTTAGATGAAACTGGATTTTCTAAATTTTTCTATCTCTCAATCATAATTATCCATTATATTCTGAAAAACAAATTAAAATAGATATGTAAACAATTAAAACAATTAAAAGAAAAATGAAGCAGACAAACTAAACCTTACAACCAAAATGAACTTAACAGAACCTTACTTCTTTGAAAGAGAGCATTTCTTTCTTAAAGAAAGAAAACTATTAGATTTGGGTCACAGATAAACATTATACTTCAAATTAGAGGCATATCTTTAAAAGAAGGAAATAAAGAGAGAATATTTCTTAACTTTAAGTCTGATTTACTATCTGGAGAAAAAAAGATTGTTCCCTATGAGTTCCTCTAGACAGATTTATGGAAATTATTTGTTTCCTGCTTATCTTTCTGATTTAGCTTCCAGAAATTTACCTGGTTTATGCAAACCTACAGTCTCTAACTCATTAAACAGTATGAGTCATTTAAGCTATAATAAGGCTCGATGAGAAATCAGCCTGAAAAAATATGTATGGTAATTGTTTTTCATGCTGAAATGAAATCAGTACTGTGTCCTTCAAACATTTCTGTTTTATGTATGGAAATCACTCTGTGATAACTCTAATGATGGTGAAATTGCTTTAGTATTAAGCTAATCACAGATTTTCAGACTTAAGAATGAAGTGAGTGCTGTTTTGTTGTTTTGGGTTTTTTGTTTGTTTTTTTCCCCTGTTTGTTTACTTTTTACAAAATTTATTATGTAATGTCTGAACTTTGGTCTTTAGCAACAAAGGTATCTTTCTTATAGGATAATTATTTGATGATATTGAAAATTTCCAGCATCATAGTTAAAAATCCCACATCAGCTAAGGGATATAGATGATTTTATTAAAAAATAATAGATGTTTAAGGTATTAAAATAGTTTTCATTGATCATTTTTACAGCACATCAGAGAGGAGTCTAATGATAAGTAATTTTTATTAAGTAGGGCTGTTCTGGCACATCACTCACGTTTTACTGTTTGTTTTGTGTGGCTATTAGATGTGTGACACCTGAACTTGCCAGTTAGGATTTTCCTACAGACTTTAGAACACATAGTTTCTAGCTGTGAGAAAGAACCATGAAGACAACATTACTTCATCTTCATGAGATCATTCATATAATTTCACCAGACTAAAGATAGCAAACCATACAGATCTACTACCTCTTTCCATTTTGGTTGTTTTTATGGGGTAAATAGTGAAGTGGTAAATAGAAAAGAAGGTTATAGTTCCTTTCCATTCTTCCAAATATGTAAAATTCTTGTCCTTTCCTATGAGAAACAGTTTTAACTTTACACAGAATAGGATACCTATTTGCTTTTACCTTATCTGGATTGTAGAAGTAAAGGTATAATGTTTCTACACCAAGTACCATCATGAGGAATAAAAAGCAGTTTTCAGCTAATAGTCACATACTACAGCAATTAATTCATGTTCTGGAGTTATTTTCTTGGCAGATACATTGGAGTGAAAATCAGGAAGGTTTATAGTGTAATGCAGGTTCAGATAAGTTCCTATGAAAGAGTGCCACTGCTTAGAAAATTCTCTGGTTTTGCAGCTGACACTGTAACCAATGAGCTCTGTCCAGGAGACAAATGGAAGCAGTTAGCAGAATTTTGTGCATTGCACTACTTTGCCATGCTCACATAGCACCGCTAAGTTAATGTCAAGTTGCAAAAATACCTAAAAAAGGCTTCTAATTAGTCATATTTATCCTCCACACACTTCTCTCTGTTGATTTCTCTGTCTCTCTCCTTCTTCTAAATGGACATGTTAGAGGAGAGTGAGTAGTTAATCATGTCAAAATCCTGGTCTGTGTGCCTTCATTTACTATAATGAAAGGAATTTTCACCTTGCTTCAAATGTAACTGTCATTGGATAAAGTTACCTGGTAAATGGATACCAGAGGCTTTCCAGACAATTCTATTCAGCTGCTGCTGGAAAGCCCAATTCTGCCTCCAGCTTATATGTTGATGGGGGTTTTTAATGGTCATAACACCTTCCTCATCATCCTGCCTTTTATACACTATAGTCATTTGTGCTTACACAAAAACAAGTGTCAAGAGTAGAGAGAATCATGGAGGTATGCCTCCGTGCATGAATCTAAATGACTCCACAGGTGAAAGCAGTGGAGATTTCTGGGTGGTATAGAAAACTTAACTGAGGTTTCCTGTAACACAGGACAGGTTTCAGAATATCAGTAAGTGGGGTCCTGTCTTTTTGCTTAGCAAATACTAAATACTTGCTTTAAAGGATTCACAGTTCAGAAGGAGCTGTTAAATAATTTAAATAGTTAAGTAGGAAGAAAAATTCTATGAAATGTGAAGAAAATGAAGTGAAAAATGAGAACATTTCTTAAGAAATTAGATTCAGCAGTCATAGTTCATCAGCTACCTAGGCTGGAGTACATTTTAGTTTTCTGTTTACATTATAGAGCAAGTGAACTTTGAGAAGGCTATTGAAAGAGATGTATTGATGAAGTCTGGGTAAGGTGCAATTGGCACTGGTGGAACTACTACACAGGTTGTCCTTTGGCAATGACACTAAAATAACATAAATTTATGTCCTTCTGTTAGGGAAGAGCAGTGGATGGGGGGTGGGGGTGTGGAATCTGAATAGTTGCATTTCACATTATCTTGTGTGTAAAAGAATGTGTTTTTAAGTATTGAAACTTGATGGAAAGCTATGCAGGTACATGGAACAGGAGTATGCAGCCTTTACACAAATATATGAGTTTCCAGTAGGTCCTTTATATCTGAGACTGAGTGTCTCTGGTGTTCTTTATCTCACAAAAACTTCATTTGCCAGTCTGGTCAGAGGGAATATAATAGGTTCAGCTAGACCATGTGGTACTAGAAATGACAGGCTTGAGTCAAGTGACAGGATTAAATACAGAATGAAGTCACATTAGTGGTCCTTGGTAAAAAAAAGTTAGTGTAATTGTCCTTCCTCGGATTAAAAAAAAGAGAGAGAAAGGAATATCCATAGTCTATAAAAGAATGTTACTGTCTATGTCTAGAAACAGTTTGGATCTAGTCCAAACTAGTTGTTGACATACTACTTCCAGAATCACAGTTACCTGGAAACATAATCTGGAAGAAATCCTGTGCTAAGGCAAGAACTGACATACTCTGACAGTTTTATCATATTGGAGAGCTGGAGAAGTGAATTCCAGCTCGTTGATAATGCCATGAAAGAGGCACCTGGGTAGTGAACGTATGAGGGTGGACATCTCTGACTATGTGCTGTCAACAAAAGAAGCACTGGTATCCCATTAGTATTGAGCTGAATATATTACAGATAGTCCATATCCAGGCCTCAGGGTTTTTTTTTTTTTTTTTTTGAACGTGAGAGAAAGGTTTCTAGATTATGAAAAAACCACAAACAACAAACAAAAAAAACCAAACCAAAACAACTTCAAGTATTAATCCAGGATCTGGATGTGGAGCCACAATTCAGCAGAGTAAACCCAGTAGTTCAGTTGCAGTTACAAATTTAAAAAATATCATGTGTTTGAATTCCTTTAGCCATGGTCTTTCCTGAAGAAAGCCTGTATATTCTGTTAACAGTATTTGTACAATGGTTGGTACAGTTGAGAATTGTAATGATATAATCAGAAGGGATGAAAAGTTTTATAATCAACTGTCAAATAAGAAAATACATAATTGTCCTGTCATGTTCCTGTAGAAGCAATATGAAGGCTTCACTGATTTTGATAGTATTATAGTGGATTCTAAAGACTATGCATATAATTTGGAAGGCTGGGTTCCAGTGCCTGCTTTATGGGTCAAAGGGCCAGAAAGTTTCATATGATTAAATGCTTCAACATTCCAGTTATTGCACCCACAGTGCTTACCAAAACTTCCTGTCTCATTGAACCATATCTGGACATTTTCTTAGTGTAGCATAGGCCAAAACTGAACAGGAATGCATTAACAAATAAAATATATTGATGATTATATGCCACTGCTTTACTGATACAGATATAGCTACATAAGTTTATATAATTATACACATTCCTATTTATTATAAATTTTATGGTACTTTAGTCAAGTACTTTAAATACAGATTGTTAATATATATTTATATTATGCACGTATAGTAAACAAAAGGATTTTTCTCCTTTTTTATTTTATTAAAATAAAACCCAAACAAAATACCAAAAAACCCATCAAAAGCCCTGAAATAAACCACAAAACAACATTTTTCCAGTCTTAATTTGTGATAAAAAAAAATTTTCTTTTTAATCTCAGGGCGATATAGAAGTGCAAAAAAATCCTCACTATAAATAAATACTCCACATGACCCCAGACTGCACAATTGAATTTGGTAATTTGCTGGTTTTATTTAAAGGATGTTCATTTTTGACAATTTCAAACACAAAAAGAAACATTATGCTGCTCTTGAAAATGTTTCAATGGTTTATTCTGTATTTAAAAATCACATTTGATGTGCCTTTATTAACAGCTATTCCATTATGTAGTGATCCTAGTGTAATCATTTTTTTATTCATGTCATTCTGATGGGTGACATTTAATGCATGGTGAAGGGCAACAACAAATTATTGTGCACTCTAAACTAGGTAACTCCTTTGCTGTGATGCTCAATGTTAAACTAGTCTGCTGTCAAGGAGGCTGTTGCAATACTGAGTACTAAGGCCAGATTTGTTTTACGACCATAGAATGAGTTCACCCCAACTTTTTTTTAAGAGGTCTCTATATTTTTACATTGCTAAATATGATTTCACACTTCATTATGTGCCTTTAGGAAGTACTCTGCAGTATTCTACTTCTTCCCTCAAACTTAATACAAACTCTTGAATGAATTGAGGGAATCAAGAGGTGCATTACTTTTAAAAGAGGGCACATTTAAATTTCTCGAGTACCCTTCTTGCTTATACTGTGTGTTATTCTCTTAAGGAGAAATAATTGTTAACTTATTATTTTATGATACTAGTATAAGATGGAGTATATTACTAACTTAATGTCTTATCCATAGATACAGGATAACATTGTAAAATTTTTTTTTGGACGAAGATGGCAAGATCTTCAAATTAGTAGTGCATATGAGTGTCTTATTATTGCAAATATGCCAAAAATCAGCAAACAACAGTACGAACAACTTTGCAAGGCCCAACAGAATGCTGAACTACACCAAACACTAGCTGACCACTTTTCCTATAAAACATATTTGGAGATAAGGAAAAATATAGGATATCATAAAGTTTAAGAATTAAAAGTAATCTTACACAGACAGTAATCTATGTCTTTTAATAACAAATAAGTAAATGAAAAATTAATGCAATGCCTTTGCAGCTCCTGTCTTCTACTTAGGATGTTGAAGTTCCCTAAGATAAAAAAGACTGGCTAAATGTAATCTTTGAAGTTGTGTCGTCTTGATAATCTGAGAATTAAGCTCACCTATACAGTATAGGAACAATACAAACCCTGGTGAAGTACATGACAGTACTAATATGAGGAACAGCATTCTCCAGACAAAATGAAGTGAATCATACTCATCAGTAAAGTTTACATATTTCTGTTATTTCTTGTGTAATACATATGGTTTTTCTCCTGGAAGCATGAAAGTAGTCTTTTTTTTTTTTCTTTCTCCTCTCCCTTCTCCCTCCCCCCCATATGGTAGAGCATAGGATAAATATCAATGTGTGTTATTTCAAAATATTGAGCTAAGATATTGCTACTATTTTGCTAATGCACACTGAGCATATTCTTCTAATATTCTTAAATCAACAGACACAGATTTGCCTTTTTTTTTTTTTTTTTCTTTTGTGACAATAACTTCTGAGCTCCAGGTCAGGACTTCAGTTCTATGATTTACTAAAACCCTGAAGATGTGTTTTGGGGAATAGTAAGGAGAATCCATGCTAAAATTACTCTTCAGTAGATTTGATGATCTAGGTTTGTGAGCAGAGCAATGAATACAGTAGGAAGAAGTCAAGTCATTTTACATAGTAGGCTTAGGAAAATTGTGTTGATTTCATAAACATTTTAGGGTTGCTTAATGAGTCATTCTTAGTTCAGGAATAATTTAAAGGCACTGGAGATAATACTTCTCTGGACAGATATAAACAATGTGTTATTCAATTTTTAACATATATTAAAGCAATTTAGAAATTGGGAAATAATAGACTTTGGGTTTTAGAAATGAGAGTAATGTTTCATGGTTTCAGGATGTCAAGATGCTTACTAGTTATTCAAAGGCATGGCATTTTTAAAAGGTAATACTCTTTATAGTACACAGTAGCATTATTTTTTTTTGTTGCCACATGGCAGAAAGGTAACCACTTCAGTTAAAACCTGTGTGGTTTTGATAGAAGTAGAGAACCAACTATTCCTTAGTCTGGGCTAAAAAGAATGTAAAATATACTATAAAAAATAAGTCCTTTTTAACTCTGTAGAAGTTTTCAATTATAGTATAGGAAGATAAGGGAGAAATGATGGAATTACACAGCAGAGAATATATGTGGAGAACATAAATTATACTTTATTATTTATCCTTTTTTGAAGGAAGGAATACTTAAATTTGGTATTTTCAATTTGATTTAAACAGAAAAGAGAATTTAATTACATGTTTTGTAGATTGTTAATTAAACTGTATTTTTTCTCAGGGTACAATAAAAAAAATGAGTGCTTTGCAATAAAGCTATAGTGATAAGATATACAAGTGCATCTGAGTTAATATTTCATGTGTAAAGCAAAGGGTGGAGAGATACAAAGAAACTTTCCTGGTAGTGTGTAGGCAATTTTTAGGTTTTTTGCATCTTCACAAGAAATGCTAGGACTTAATACTAGTCAGTAGCATAATATGATTTTTTAGAAACTTTCATTGTCTTTTTTCCCCAGCTCTGAGAGCAGAAGCCTTGAGGAAAAAAAAATCAAAAAAAAAAATCAAAAAATCAGTATGGAAAATAGCAGGCATTGTGATTTTTTCATGTTAATATTTAGTATGATAACATTCTTATTGATTGTCACCATTTTAGTAAAATAGTAAATCTACCTCATAGATCGTACGATGTAATGTCACTTTATTTCATGTTCTGTGAATTTCATTGACCTGTTTACACTGTCTGCTGTGTAAAGTTTTTGTGTATCAGATAAATCCATAGTTCAATTCATAGATTTGGGAAATTTTAATCCACACTGTAGATCTTTTACAGCATCACCAAAGATCATGGAAAATATATCCACCAACTTCTGTATACATTAGTTAAGGTCCATTTGAACACACAATACAGCAAACAACATGGAATGCAGATATTTAATGAGGTGAACACATATAGGGTGTATATAATGTTCTCCTGAGTTTGAGTTAGTATTTGAAGCAATGGTGAAAAATATGGCCTTCAATTTGGGCCTCTATGAATGTTACTGGCATCATGACCATTATGAAACAAAAGCTGCAACTGTCATCTAAGTTGGTTCAGAATATGCACCTGAATATTTATTTTACTGTAGTAAGTGACAATTAGGTAAGTTTTTCCCTACTTCCCTGCTAATAATTCCTGATTTACAAATTCATGTCTAAAAGTTCAATTAGGTTAAATGGCATGTGTTTAGACTGAAAGTTGTTGTTGATTAAATAGTTTATAAATCATGACAGACAGAGTGGTAAACAGGTAGGCTTTCATTAGTGTGAAAAAGAAATTTCAAGAATCATAAAAATATTGGTTAATTCATTTATCTGTTGAATACGATAATGTGGAAGGGAAATATTAAAGACAAAATTTGATTCCTAATTAAGTACTGGTAATTTTCAATTTAAGTAATATTTTTTTCAAGACATGTTAAATAGCTGCTGATATTTAAGCAGTTTTATTTGGAATAATAAATATAATCTTTTATGTTTTTAATTCAAAGGAAAAGGATTTCTACCTGTTTACTGTGCTGTCATTATTAAAAACCTCACAAACAAATATTTTAATTTTATTTATTGTATGTAATTTTGTCATCCAGTTTTAAAAACACATAAACATGCACGTAAAATAATTGGTGGATATAAATAATTTAAAATGTATTGTGCTCTTATATATTTTTATGATAACTAGTTTTTTTGTGTAAATTAAACATATCTTTATTCATTTATTATATTTGACTGTGTAGATTCAGTAAAAATCAGTGCCTATATATTTAGAGTAGTGCTAGAGACAATCCAGATGGGAATTTGTTGTGTCTCATGGGGTCTTACAAAACAGTAAATCGTGACATAAAAGCAAATATGTTTAGTTAAATTGTTAGTGACATCCTTTCCATGGATGGAGAATACTTCATAAAATCAAAATGTGGCTTAGTTTTTTGATGCTAACAATAATACTGCTTGTATTTTCACACAATTAACCCAAGAAAATCCATTGGAATATTTAGGTCTTTACATTATTTTTAATATATTTTTTTCACTTGATTAAAATTCAACCTCAAATTTTTCAGGTCAAAAAATAAGTGAAATAGTTTAACCACTGATTTTTGTTTTGTTTTAAAGAACAGAAAGAAAAGAGGGTTTTTGGTCATGTGAAAATATTTTTCCTGAATTGCATAATGTGTTACAACTGTTTTATTTACAGAGAACAATACCGTTCTTTTGCATGAACTTTTTTCTCTTTCATTCTCAAATTTAAAGCCACTCTGCCACCAAGGATGCATGTATAGGCAATTGCCTTATAACAAGGAAAAACATTATTCAGTCATAATATAAAGCAGTTTAAACTTATGTGAATTAATTATATTGTTATATCCAAATGAGCTACAGCAAGTTTTAGGTCCATTCTGTCAGTTCTTAATCAAAGAAGCACGGATAAAATACTAGAAGTTTTTCCTAAATTATTGTAGTCTCTGTTTATTGCTTAATGAAATGTTAAGGGGTTTTAATTTCTTTTTTTTGTTTATTTGTTTTTTAAGATATACCAAAATGAAATACCCGTGTAATTCTATAGGGACAATATAACTTGAAAATTGAGGTATTGCAGTTGAACTTGGTTGAAAATGCAGTATATTGGAAGTACACTGCATAGTAAGGTTTTTTTTTCATGAAGATATGCTCTCAAGTAATGTTTCTAAATCAAAGCAGCAACTACTTGAATTTTTGGTCTTTCTTTTTAAAATTCAGAAGCAAGGATATTTTATATATGAAAATGAATAAGGGGAAAATATGACCAATGTCTTCAGCCTTTTCTTACAGTCTGTTTTAATTTTTTGAGCCTAAAACTAAAAAGGGTTTGTATCTTTCAAGAAGTGTTTATGACAATATAGTGACTTTTTTAATAATTCTGAACAGTTCTTGCTTCTTTATAGGGAAAAGTAAATGTTTTGTTTGATGCTTTACTGTGTAGATATAGCTGGATGAGTGTTTAGATACAACTAAGCAGGATTCTTAAAATCGTGAAACTGAAGTGATTTTTCAGTTTTCTCAACAGAACTAGTAATCATGCATTATTGATATTGATTGTTGCTTGACTTAATAGTATAATTATGTCCTCTTTGACTTTCTTTCTGCTTCTCAAAACTGGAAAGAATGATTACCATTTCTAGTAGCTTGAGATTAGATCACCTAAGTTGAATAAACGGGTCAGAACAAGCTACCTAATGCATTCACCTCTTAAGTAAGATTGTCTACATGAACTGCACTGTAATTTTCTTTTATTTTTTGCATTGTGAACACAACTTCTAGTAAAATGAAGGCAATATAAGTTTGGCATGATAACAGCATCGTTGCTAATGATTTCTACAACTTCTGTAGCTGAATTAAATTGAAAACAAAAGCAATGCCAACAATTCCAATAGTATAAACCCAGAACATTCAGAATGGATACATGTGTAGCCCTTGCTGCTTCCAAATTTATAGTAATTTTAATTGAAATTCTTACTTGCGTATAATTGAGCCACCCAGAGAGAACCTACAGCAATAATTATTATGCTCCAGTGCATTCCTGCTGTGTTTTCTTTTTCTTACAACTGAGTTGATATTTGTTCTGCACTGTGTTGATGTCTGCAGTAACAATACGTAACAAAGTCCATCCAGCAAGAATATTCTTCCTGCACTCTAAAAGCAAAAAACTTTTCATAAATAAACTGTGGGTGTCCAGACAATGGTGCGAGTCTACTCTGCAAGTGATCAAACACCCACCCCCTTGCCCCCCATCCATTATCTTTTTGACATTGCAAGAAGTATTTCTGCGCTACATTTTTTTTACTTTTTTTTTTTTTTTAATGGAACTCTTCCATGATGCCTATAATAGTCTATCAGCTTTGTTCCATAAGTGAATTTTATATTAGATTATCTTGTCGAGTATTTTGTATATTTTGTGTATAACCAGATTATGTATGGATCAATGTGAAAGTAAAAGTTGTTAAATGTACTTATATCCTAAAGAAACCCATACAAAATATTTAAATAGTTATCTATTTGTGTGACATGTACAATCAGTGAATTCACTACTTTTCTTTAGGAAAACTGGCAAATTTAACATAGCTGTCATTCCAAAGGGCTTAAAACTGAACCCTAAATTTTGTCAGCAATCTTAATTGAAGGAGAAGTTACAATTTTCCACTTAGACAGCTCTCATTAGCTTTTCATCAGGTAGTGGTGATGATTTTGAACACCTCATCTTTCTATAATCCTGAAATAATTGCATCCGTTTAGTCTACCATGTAAAGCATCCATTCATTTTAATATTTTGTTTACAGATACCTAGTACTTCTCATGCTTTCCTGTTGAATACTAATGGAGAGCTCAGGTCTTAGCTTATTCAGGATAAAATAAGCAGTTAAATAAGAGCTTTGAAAATTATAGCCTCACTAAACTATTTAATAAATTGGTCAAGTGTCATTTTTACATGTAGTTCTAAAAGATTTTTTCCAAATGGTTAAATTCTTGAGAGACATGTTTATGAATATGAATTCATTAAAGTGATAATGCATGAGTTTGTTTGAGTTTCTGCATTTTGTTGTTTTGTGGCTTAAGTTGCCATTAATTGAAAAAACATGTCAAACCTGTGTAATGCACTTCCCCAAAACCTTTACAAAGAATTTGATTAAGATGTGGTGTATATCAACTGTTGGCAATGTAACGACAGAACCTGTTAGATATAAAACAAGTGACATTTTAGTTCTAATCTACTATCAAGAAATATATACATTTAAAAAGATACCATTAAGTTACCAGAGGATATGAAAAAATATTTAGGGAATAGTAAAAAAAACCCAGATCCTTCAGAAGGATACAGTGTGCAGTAGAACTCAAACACTGCTTTATCTGACTAGAAGTGACTTCTGTGACATGCTCAGACACATACCAGATATGAAGCTATAGTCTATACAAATCCAGAAATTTAAGAGCCAGTTTTTCCAGATGCACTATACTGCTTTTTTCCATTCCTTCCCTAGAAATATGCAATAGTAAATTATAGTTTAGGAAAACAATGACAGAAATACCAATAATTAAAGTAAATAATTTTCATGGGTACAAACCCCCCATCATAGTAATATAAAAAAATCCAATTTTTATGTTTGTGTCTTGCAGTAGGTTTATCCCAATTCCTTCCATTTACTGAGTAGGACTGTTATTGTCTTTTGCCACAGTAGAAATCTGAAGGTAAGTAGGAGCAGGCTTTTTCTTGCACATAGTATAGACAACATAATAGACAAAACACATAAATGAAGTGCACTGTTCTCTGTAGCTCTTATTGCTTTGGTTGTTTTATCATCAAACACTATTCAAAGTCATTTAGATAGTAGTGCTCAATTTTGACCATTGACATTTAAAGATTAGACAAAGGGATATAATTCCAACAACAGTAATAATAAAAAAAAGTACAGATCTTCAGTGAGGAAGAGACGGGACTTCCTCATAAAATTTCAAGTTATTTAGAGGCATTGCTGCAAACTCAAGAAAGAGAGGGAAGTTCTGATACAGCGGATAGAATTCCAGAAGGCAGTTCCACCTGTACTAACTCATTCTCCTATTTCTCACAGTTATATCTAGTGCCCTTGTGAGTCACCTAACAATATAAGTGGCCTTCTTCTTGCCACATTTTGATAGCACTCCAGGCAAGGGATGAAGAGCAAAGAAACAAATAATAAGAATTCAGACTCTTTATTGCCTGTATTATTAGTGTATTATGAAATAAAAATAAAAGGATGAAGTGACAACAGGAAGAATAGTTTATAGGAAGGTGTTTTGCATTTACATTAAAATACTTAAAATTATTTTAAATATAAAAAAACCTATTTATTGTGAGATATGGGAAAAACCAGAATACTTAGACTTCTATAAAAGCAATCTTTTACTCTGTTTTATTGCCCCTTCCAAAGAAAACTATTTTCATGTTCCTAGAATTTAGCTTTGTATTTTGATCAGTTTTCATAGTGCTCATAGAACTGAGGGACGGAGTATAATTTCAGTATTATGTTTGAGAAGTTGATGTAAAATTGTTTGATAACTCACCTTTGCTTAAAGTATGTTTATTTTTTTGAGTCTGTTTAAAAGTTATTTTAAGTTTTTTTCTGTTTAACTTTTCTTAATTATAATTGTATCTTAGATTTATGTTCATAGTTTTTCTCATTCAACTTTGAATATGACTCACTGTGTTCACAGAATCAACTAGATTGGAAAAGACCTCTGATATCATCGAGCCCAACCTTTGACCCAACCCTTGACCATGGCACTAAATGCCACATCCAATTTCTTCTTATGTACCTCCAGGGATGGTGACTCCACCACCTCCCTGGGCAGCCCATTCCAATGCCCAATCACTCTGTAAAGAACTTCCTCCTAACGTCTAACCTAAACCTCCCCTGATGCAGCTTAAGATTGTGCTCTCTTGACTACTGCTGGTTGGCTGGGAGAAGAGACCAACCCCCCTGCCTACAACCTCCTGTCAGGAATTTGTAGACTGTGACAAGGTCTTCCCTGAATTCCTATCCTGTGGTAGGAAATGAATTATCAGCTGAAGTATAGGAGCTATAAAATGGGATCTTTGTGTTGAGACAGTTTATGGTGTTTTTTATCATAGTGGAATTAGAATTCTTCACTGAATCTTTAATGAGTAATTAATCTGAACCAATTTAGGGAACATATTTGTCCAGGTAGCAGTTGAAATGCAGTTCCAAAGCTTAGTAGTTTTGATTATATATGGTCTATGTTTGCATAGTTATATCTACATATGTGTACATATGTGACTGCTGGCAGAGTGTGTTGTTTGTATTTAAGTATTCTGATTTTTTTTTTTTTTGTAAGGAAAAAAAGGGAAATCTGATTTTTTTACAATACAAGATGATATTTGCTTGGGCCCTCTGTTTTTTTTCCTGCAGGTATAATGATGGTAAGTCTGCATACTGTTTGCACATGGCAACTGATCTAAAACCTAAGGACAGGCCAATGGGGTTTCTAAGATCAAGTCAAAATTGTCTTGTTACCATTCCAATTTACATGGGCAGAGAAGGTCCTCTGGGATCTTTTGCCATTTTTAAGATGACCGCTATTACTGTTACCATGGTATGCATCACACAGGGAGTGGCTGAAGCCAGGCTCAGTGGAACAAACTACAGCTGTCTTTCATTGACCTCAAAGTATTCGGTAAATTAACCCCAAAAGCTGTCCTTGTGCTTTTTTATAAATAAAAGCCTTATACTTTTAAATAATTCTTTTACCCATCAAAAAACATCTGTAAGAGTTTTAAGTGGATTGCAGATCTGCCTCTCTACTCTTTTCTCCCTGTTTCTACATATCAGTCAAAGGGAAATCTCCCTCTCTCTTTCTCTGTCATTTCTTCATTACGGTATGATATTATCTCTAAACCTCATAGATAACTAATTTGCTGCTTAGGCTGTAAGTTTATGCTTATTTTTACAGTACATCATTGCTGTCCAAATGTTCTCAGTATTTATCCTCCTAACAGTAGTTATGATGCACTGATTTTGAAAGTTTCTGTAGTGCCATCACTTAAAAGCATTTGTTCAAAACTCAGAAGACTCTTAGTGATGAATGAAGCTGAAAATAATTTGAGATTCAGCTTAGTAGTTCAAGTGTTCACTTAAGCAATATGATCTTTTCTTTCTACACTCTTAGGAATATATTTAGAATTATATCTCATCATATAGTGTTTTATCAGTTTATTTGTTGACTAAAAATAATGGTGAATTCTGTAAAAATAAAATAGACTAGAGAATTTTCAAAGTTCACAATGGTGAAAGGTACTCAAAGTAGAATAGGAGGGAGAAATTTCATTATTGTTAAAGAAAGTCTTAAGCTTTTGACTTGATGGAGCTAGCTAATATATTTCTAAATATCATTCGGAAGTAACCAGTTGTTCTCATCAGGAGTGGAAAATTGGATAATATTATCCCCAAAGAATATAATAATGTAAAAGTGGGTTTGGGTACAAAATATCATGTCATACTGAAACTCACTTTTCTAAGCATAAAATATATGATGCAAATTGCAACAATTTTCATGGACCCGGCATCTCTCATTAGCCTCCAAGTGTTTGGTAAATTACCCTCAAAATCCATCTTTGTGTTTTTACATAAAGAGGTACTTTGTATGTGTAAATGTTATCTGATTGATTAATTGATAAAATCTGATGAGATACAAGCACAAGTAACTGTTACCATTCTGTTCAACCATTACCATTCAGGATATTTAGCCTCCATATTAATTATGAAATGAATGATTCTTAAGAATTAAATTTAAATTAATATTAGAATCATCATTTGTTTTGAATTAATTGTTTTAAAGATGATTAGATTTAATTTTGTATTGTAGGACTGCAACCTGATATATGAAGATATGCAATACTGTAACCCAAGAATGGCTGGGGTTTTTTTAAAGAATTACTGGATATTCATTTTATAGCTAAATCCTCTGCTCAAAATAAATCTCTCCTTACTCCTACAATAAAATGATAATACTCACTGCACTAATGACATTTATGTCTCACCTGGGCCTATCTTTTAAACAGTGCTTAAAAAGATTCTATAAGTATTAGAAAGATAAAGTAATGCCCTTTTTGTTTTTATGAAAAAGCTCACTATATTATTGTGTTCCTTATTACAGAGAAAAATACCTGATTTACAGTTAAGTCTTAATGGATTATGTTGATATCAGTTTAACTAGTACAGAAGGTGACCATAATTATTTTAAATTTTGTATTATAATTGGAAGTAAAAATGAAAGAATGTTTAAGCAGTGTTGGAGAAATTGCTAATATAAAAATTGTAGAATTGTCAAATGATTTCCTAAATCATAAGAATACTCTGAATTGTTTTGTGATTTTTCTGTATTGTTTAGTACACATTATCAAAAAAAACCCGCCAAAACAACAAAACCAAACCAAAACATCTTTTTTTTAAGGCAAAGCTATAGTACTAGCTACTTTAGAAGGTTACACTGTGTGAAAAAAAGTAAACAACATTGTTTTTTAAGAAATAGAATAGGTATCACTGTAGTCTTTTTTCCCCTTCATAGAGCAGCAAATAATAAGATGCTTCCCTGCAGCTACATATGACAAGCAAAATCTCTTTGCACGTAGTAATTAGTTTACAGCACCCTACAGCCCAGATCCCAGCAGGGATTATTTGCACGCAAGTACAATATAAACAAAAAGATAGTTCATGTTGGAAAGGTGCTGACTTGCTTCTTTGTTCACCAAGCAGTATTAAAGGAAGACCATAAAAATACCACAGTCTGAAAATATATCATCATGAAAAGCTAAAGAACTGCTGATATCAATAGCAAAATTCATATATTCCAGATTATAGCAAAAATAAGGGCATAAAACTATACCTGGCTAGTGCTTTTTTTTTTTTTTTTTTTTTTTTTTTTTTTTTTTTTTGCAATTTATC
>VXBA01003184.1:87700-99795 GCA_013399895.1 Serilophus lunatus
TTTTTTTTAAGTTATCCTCTGCAACTGATACTAATATTACAACTAACATTCTGAAGTTATCTTATGACACAATAATATGTTTAGCTTAAATTCAGTAAAGGTAAACAGATGACTTTGACCTTACAACCAAAGGAACAGATGAAAAGAGAGCATACAGACGACTTTAATGACTTGCCTGGCATTAAAAAATTATCACTTAATAATATTTGATAGTGGGTCTGTCCGTATTCTTAATAATCTCATTCATAGTACCTTATTTTTACTATTTTTTTTTCTCTTAAGAATGAATTTCACATGTGAAAGCCAAGTAACTGTATAGTTAGGTAAACAAAAAAACCAACTCAGATAGTATAGAGGTATATTGGGCCAATACATTTCCCATTACAATAGTTACTGCTCAAAAAGAAAAAGTAATCTACCAGAACCCTTAGTGCTTACTAGATGCTTGCAACACAGCCCATTTAGTCTAAGTAAAAGCTATTTTAGACTGTTTAGTATCTGTGTGCTGTGATGTAGAGTTAAATGTTGTACTTTATTGTTTGCTTATCTTCTACAAAATCATTATCTTGTTTCAAAATTATTAGTACAAAAGCAGTTTCTTGTTAGAGACTGCTGAAAATAAACAGAAGAAATAGTTTTAAGGGGGAAATAATTTCTGCTTTGGGAACATGCATTTAGTACACAATAAAGGTTGGTGCTGGAAATGTTTTGAAACAGATTATAGAGGGAGAAAATTTCTAACAGATATATTTGGCTTATTGGATAGTCTGTGAATGGGCCTAATATTTACTGCTGTGACCATACTTATTAACTATAAAATCACAGATGTTACAGAATAAGAGTGCTTGCGTCATAAATACGTTTTTTTATTTCCCACATGACATGTTTTTCTCAAGAACAGAAGAGTGCTCCTGAGAGATTATTTTCTAAGTGGCTAAATAATAGCGGTAAATGTCTGAATGAATGAACAATAAGCTGTATTTTTCTCTCTAATACAAAAGTTCTTACTACATTTAAATTTTAATATTCATAGTAATATTTTACATGTGCTAAATAATACATATTCTTATATGCTTTTAGATACTAAGTAATATATATTTATATACAATCATGAATATGTTCCTGGTTTCTGAGATGCTTGCTTTTTATGCAAAACTATCCGGTATTAAAAAACTCAAAAATATTGCCTGGTCCTTAACAGACCATATCAAGCCCCTAGAAAATGACATCTACAAATCCTTTAATATCTTAGGGGTCAAACATGTCAGAGAAGCCAGGCTCTTACAGTTTTCTTGGCTATGTCTGTTCCATTACATAGCCCACACTTGAAGCTCATGCTTGAAGACAAAAGTATATATTATGTATATCCTACATCCTTGTACGTAAGGACCACATATATACTAAATTTTTCAGACAAGTTGCATTGCAACCTTAAGCCCCACTTGAGCAATTCTAGCAAAGGCTTCTCATCTAGGTCTTGTCCTCTAGAATATAATAGAATTATAGAATAGATTGGGTTGGAAGAGATCTCTGGTTGTCATCCACTCCAAACCCCAACATTGAAAGCAGGGAGAACTTTAAAGGTTTCCCAAAGCTGTACCAAAATCAAGTTTTAGAGATCCCCAAGGATGGAGATGACACAACTTCCTTGTTATGTGTTCCAGTGCATAGGCACTCTTATTGTGAAAAACTAATGACCAAAGAGAACTTTTTTTTCCTGTGTTTTATAATTTCATTGTACATTTTCAGGAAAAATATTAGTCCATCCACCCCTTAGGTAGCTGAATACAGAAATGAGATCTTCCCCTATTTTCATTTCTTCAGATCTCTCATTCTGATGGACTGTAGGATGTTTATGTCTTTCCGTACAAGGTGGCCCAAAACTGGACACAGTACTCCAGATGTAACCTCATGATTGCCCAATTGGCAGGAACAATCACTTCTCTTTACATTCAGGCTGAAAGTTCCTAAGGTACATTCCATTCCACTTCCAGGTTGCTAATGATGTGATGTTTGACAGCTTTGGCTCTTCTATCAACCCAATCAGAAATACCACCTGTTTTTGGCTGTCAGCTAAATTTTGAATTGTTTCCACTCTTCTCCAAGCATGGAAGTACACCCAATTCTTTCTTCACCTTTCAATCAGCTGCTATCTAGGCATTACCTTCCCAGTTTGGCAGTAGAGATGCTATAGGCTACTCTGATAAAAAGTCATTAAAATCAAGATAGCATCTGCTGCTCTCTCCTCAGTCACAGAACTAGTCTTCTTATTACTGAAAGTACTAAATTTGGTCAGGTATGATTGCCCTTGTAAGCCTCCTCTAGCTGTTCTGAGGCACCTTATTCTTTTCTATCTGATAGTGGCTTATAGGAGGATTTTTCCCATTGTCTTCCCAGAGACTGAAGTGGGGTTTACTGGTCTGTAATTCCATGGATCTTCCTTCCTGACCTTTGAAGATAGGCATGACATTTTCCTTTTCTAGACATCAGGGATTTATTTGGAATGTGATCTGATTAAGAGATCTGTCGCTACAAACTTTCTCCATAGCTTTATTCAAACGAAATTTAGAATGGGACAGTGGAAAATACTGCCCTTTTTAGTGGAAATCCTGAAAATTATATGACTATCTTTTGACTATGTTATAATAATCAGTTTGTAGAGGAAACGGTTAATAGAGAAGAGGTTTGCTTGATAAAATTTTCAGAAATAATCAGTATCAAATGGGGTTGCCATCATGGATCTACCGACTATATATGTCTTACTTTGTGTCAGATAATGATTACTCCAAAAATATTTAATAGTCAATATTAAAAAGAGTGGCATTCTACAACTATAGGGAGATGGTGTTCTTAATTGCAATAGTGTTTACACATCCATTAATATTTTCATCACAATATTGTTTATCTCACCCTAATCACAGAAAACTTCCAGGGCTGTCCCAGAATAAATTCTAGTCTGCCAAATTAAGATCGCTGTCAACAGTAATTTTATTTCACTGATGTGGACCAGGCAGGAGTGAGTTTAATTGTTTATAAAAGTAGGCCTTGATTCATTGCAAATCAGTGCTCTCCTCATCTCTCTGGTGGGGATTACAACAGGCTTCTGTAACTGGGTGTGCCACCCTAAGTGAAGCCAGTTCATTAACACATGCTGAAAACTTAGAGACAAAAAGTGGGCTTTTTATATAGAGGCAGTAGCAGGAATATACAGAATACTTGATGCTAGCTCTTCCAGACTTCTCCATCAGACAGATGTTTCTCCATTTGAATATCAGAACCCCAGTGGCACAGAAAAAATAATAGAACTCTCTTGTGGCCTTCAGGTCTGTAGCATTCCTTAGCACGTTTGCTTGCTAAGTGTACTAACTACAGTAGCTGTAAACTTAAAAATGTATATTTTTTTTATTTTTTTTTATTTTTTTTTAACACGAATTACAAATTATCAGAAGACAGTCCCGGAAAAGTTCATTCTATCTATTCTTCCAGTATCCTCTTCCCTTGCTATGTTCAACTGAAAAAATAGTTGAATACTGGCAGTCTTAACAGTTTCTGGTTTCAGTATGGTTTTTTTTCTATGAATGGATTATCTTTTTAAGTTAATTTGATATAGGAATACTCACTGTCAGAAAGATGCTACCTTTTAAGATAAATTGAAGACTGAATTCATTAGGTTTATTCTCTTTATATGCTTTGATCAAATTTCATGTCAGATAAATCTATTAAGGGTACAGCACTGTATTCCCCATTCTCTGAAACTTTTCCCTTTCTTGCATTTGCTGACAGTCATTGTCACAATCTATATTCAAAATTTTGTTTTTCCTAGCCCATTTTATTTCCTTTTCAAGTTATTTCTTCCTTTCACCATAACGTTCTCTTGTTCATTTTTTATTTTTTTTATGTTGGCGCAAGTTATCTATCATTGTCTAAATTTCTGTAATGAAACTGCAGACTTATCTATGAGGCTGGTCTAATGCACCACATGCTTTTGATTCCTTTAACTGTGCAATATTATCCTTACAACGTTTTTTATGTAAGACTCATGGCGACATTGGTTTCCAGGGTTTTGTCTTTCTTGTTAATATTCACTCCATATTAAAATGGAATAAAGACTGCTAACTCAAACAGTTTGAGTTCATTCAAATCTAGTCAGAATTTATCCTTTATTGTACTCAACTTCTGGTTTCATATTGAATATCTGATTTTTTTAAAAAGTTGGTAATTTATTTACTATTGGCATGAAATACAACACTGAGAATGCAAAGTATTTTAAATTGTTTTCTTGTTTTACAATATACTAAAAAGCAGTATCTATTTATGCTCAAACAATTGGAGCACCACAGATCAGTTAATTATTTACTCAGTTTACTTGGGGATAGGGAATGATAATGTAAGCAGCAGCAATAAAAATATAGATAGAAAATTCAACACCCTCATTTTTTTATTTGTAGTCTGTGCTATCCCATTTGAGTAAATTATACCTCTGGAGTAGTTTTCTTTCATGTAATATCCTCTTTACAAGTGTAAGGGAAAGATTATCTTGCAAAGATTAGTTGTGCTTTCTAATGATCATTAAGGTCAGGCTACCTTGTCAGGATTCAACTGAGTATGTTTTTACCTATGTAAACATTGTGTTTATCCACACTTGACACACACACACACACACTTGACTTATTTTTTTAATCACTATGGGTTTATTACTCAGAAGAGTGCAAAGTCTACATATTTAAATAGTTCACAGCAAGTAGCTTTAACAGATGTAAAATCTGTGCTAATCGGATCTTAATATTTATCTGTAAAATGGACAAGGAAATAAAGAAAAAATATCCACTGATGTTAACAAGGGTGTGGATTTTTCAACTCTAAACGTTAAGGTATGCTTTTGTAGTTTTTTCCTTAGTCTTCAAAATAGTAATCTTTTTGTTGAATATAATAATGTTTTTCAAAAGGAAACCAGTGGAAAGGGATGATCTCTACAGTTCTGATGTGACTGATTGTTACTTTGTAGAAGCGTATGAGCTGGAAAATTTTAACTAAAATTTTTAAGAATAATCATGCTCTCTATACATTCAAGCATTACCATTAGAAGAATAATACCTTAAAATATCTCATAAAGAAAGTCATCAGGAATTACGACTGTATTTAGTTTCCAAGAAGTCTCTTGCACTGCATGCAGGAAAGGAGCATATCCTCAGGTTTCTTTGCTACAGTTACTCAGACCCAATCAGAGACATTATAATAATTTTTCAGAGAAAATGTATTGATCAACTTTAAAATACTTTTTAAAAACTGGAAGCCCTTTTAAAAATAGATCTTTTACTGCCAGATTTTCCATTATAATTTTGATATTATAGTGAGGAAATTAATTTAAAAATTGTAAAATTAATCCATGAAATCAACACTGAAATAATTGTTATAATATCGAAACAGCATTGACAACTGTGAGAGTAGAAAAAAATCCTAGCATGGAAGAGGAAAGTTTTCTGGCTGGTACCCAATGCAATTAAAATAATTAGAAATATGAGATGTGAGGGCGCTCATACCAGAACACAATATCCCTGGAACTTTATCTCTGATGGCAAATTACAGAGAAAATTTCCGTATTATTCTGCACTGGTGAGTATTGACAGAACATAAATTGTAGCCTAATATACTATGTTGTATGCGTATATAAGGAGACATACATTACAGAAAGACTTATTAACTCCTGCACGAAGAGCACTTCGTTTGATGCATATTTTTAAACACATGATGCAGAAGCATGGTCCTACCTACACTACCTTATTCTTTCACTGAGACCAGGCTTGTAACAAAATCATTATCTTTTATGCATATTCAAGTCATAAGCAGAGTTAACATTATGGTTTAACTGTGGTGTTATATAAAAGACTGATTTAATTTTATGACTGATTTGATTTTGCTACTTATTTTAATTTCATATTTAAACAGACTAATTTATTTTTCTTCTGAAAATACCAATATATCCACTATTCAGAATCACACTGAATCAAAGTCATCAAGGTTAGAAAAGACCTTCAAGATCATCTAGTACAACCTTCAGTATAGCACCCTATAATCAACACAAAACCATATCCCCCAAATGCCATATCCAGTTGTCTATTGAATATTTCTAGAGATTATGACTCCACCACCTCCCTGAACAACTATTCCAATGCCTAACCATTCTTAGAGTGAAAAAAAAAATAAATTCTATTATCTAACTTGAACCTCCTCTAGCACAACTTGAGGCAATTTCCTCCTGTTCTTTCATGGCAGAAGAGACAGACTCCCACCTCACTACAATCTCCTTTCAGAAAATTGCAGAGAGAAATGAAGTCACTACTCACTCCCTCTCACCCTTAAACAGAGCAGATCAACCTTTATTTCAAACTATTTAGTAAAACCTGTTACCACCTTTTTTTTTTTGAATAGAGCTTCCATAAATTCTAGTCTGATCTTTACAGTTATACACAGGACACTGTGCAATACTTCCTTTTTCTCTGAGAAGGCAAAAGAACCTTAAAGGTTTTCTCCCTTTGGCAAGCACCTTTTACTTCAGTAGTTACTTTAAGTATCAAATCCAGTAGCAAAGATGCCATACACTGCTACTAAGCCCAGAGAATGGAGGCCCTATAAAATGTATAGCATTAATAACCTCTGAAGATAGCTAAGTAAATAATCAGTTGAATATGAACCTATAGGAAAATGGAAATTATTTCTTCATGTAATATAACCTTGGGCCTGCAAATCTTTCAAGATACTTAAGTCAAAAGAAACCACACGTGCTAGTCAATACTTGGTAGGAAAATCTCTTAAAAACATATCATGTACTGTAGAAATAGTTTAGGGTGACCATTGATGTTTTTGTTAAGAGTTGGAATTGATCAAGTAAAACACTGTGATACATCAGCATATCTCTCGTCTTTTAGTCAAAAAGTGAATAAGAGTTTTATACAAGCAATGATCTTTTGGGATTCTTCTGCATTTATTATAATGTGAGCCAACTAAAGAATGGTCAATTTTAAATTTTATAGTTCGTGAATAAGGCAGATAACAATTGTATAATCTTACAGTTCCCTATCTAAATACTGATGTGAAGCTGAAGTTCTGTTACAGGATGTACAGTAGGACTAGTGAGCAAGAAAGGAAATTTTAGTCACTTTTTGTGTTAAGCTATGAAGGAAGTGTGTTTAGGGGGAAGAAAGAGACTGAAATGTGCCATTCTAAGATAGAAAAATCTGCAAGTACTATGAACTGAACGTGGCTTGAACAAATGAAAAGACAATACAGGGTGTAATATTGTCTAGAAACAACCTCCTACTATTTTTTCTGCTTTTTATGGTTGTTTTCACACATGAGCTTGTAGGGTTTGATGTAGATATAGAAAAATTACCTAGTTTTTAACTGTCATCATCATTGTTCATTACATAAATTATTATTTATTGACCACAGCTGTCCAGGTATCATAAATGATGTAATTTTTTTAGTGGGGAATGTATTACAGCAAATTATTTCGTGAAAATATGATAGTTTTTCTGAAACTTTCATATTCCTAGTAGAAATTTTTATAAAAATAAGAGAAGGCAATGGAATGAGAAACAGGGGTCCCTTGAAAGTGAATAAAAGTTTTTGTCCTGTTTATGTCAGTTACAGTCTGAAGAAAAATGAGAACTTAAATTTTGCCTTTCTCTCTTCCACGGAAAAGACTAAGGATGCAATGGAGATTCAATTAATTTAGCTAAGTACTTTATCTCTGTGTGCAGAAATAGATGTTAAGCAGAAGAGCTAAAAGCATGAGATAATCTACGGGTGTACTTCTCTCAGGTACAATCCCACAAACACAACAGTTTGAGGCTTTTCACTTCAAAGTTGTTATTTTTTAATTAATATTAAATTTTATTTGAAAATTTAAAAAATATCATGAACTGAGGAACATATTTCTCATCCAGGACTAAATATCATACAGACTTCACAAAGCAAATAAGACATGGATTCTGCCTGGACAAGCAGGCAAATCTAATTTTAGATATGGCAAAACAAGTGAGTGCAACAAATAATGTGGGAGGATGGGAGCTCAAGAGAGTCACACTAATAAGATTGCAGGGTTACTTAGTTTCATTTCATGCATATCTTCATAGAATCACTAGTTCCATTTGTGTCTAATATTTTTAAAGCTTCTGTAAATATTCCAAAAGTAGCTGGGTAGGCAGTGGAAAGAGTAAGAAGTGGACCTACAATTTAGCAGGAGTAAAAAAATAACAATAATGTCTATATTTATGTACAGGCTCTTTTTCTTTGTGACCTTCTAGCCATCAAAAGATATTCAGATGATGACTGGTCTGTGTAATCTATGTGGAGGCATATTTTAGATTTTCTGTTTTGCTGGATATCTAAACATAGCTCTGCTGAATAATACTAGAGAAACTGTTAGTAAATATTTAATTCTTATGATAGTTTGTGGATGGAGCATAAGGAGGTCCTTTGTGCTGTGTGAGGGCAGGTGCTCAAACTGTTGACTAGGACTCAAATCTCAACTCCCAAGGGAATATTGTCAATACAAGAAGCAATCCAATTCTGTGTCGTGGGGAGTTAACCTTGACTAAGGGGCCAAACGTTTGCCTAGCCACTCACTTAATCCCCTCTGCCCCAGAATACAGAGAGAAAATAAGATGAGAAAACTCATGAGACAAGATAAAGCCAGGGAGCTGCTTACCAATTATTGTAGTAGATGACCTAGATTCAGAAGGTGAGAAATACAGATACTAATACTACATCCTTTCTCCTCCCTTTTCCAAGCTCACCTTTACTCCTTCACTCCAGATTCCTCTGCCCATCCCCAGAAAAGGAAGTGAGTATGTGAGGCGATTTGTAGTCAGTACATAGTGGTTTCTCACTTCTTCCCTCTCACACTTGCTACAGAATGGATTTTGCCATGGGCTGGAGTCCTTAAAGAAAAAAGTCAACTCTACTGTTGTTCTCCCCATGAGCTGCAGGAGAATCTCTGCTGGGGTGCCCGAAGCATCCTTGGTGTCCCTTCTACTGTTTTTCAATTTTTTTCACACTCCCTGCCCCCACCCTCTCAGTTTTTTTTCTCCCATCTCCTGTAATTTTTTTGATATACCTTAAATAGACTTTCCCAAAGGTGCCATTGCCTTGGGTCTGTTGGAATTAGCTGGAACCAACTGCGTCCAGACCAGGGCAGTCCCCAGCCTCCTCTCAGTCATTCAACACTCAGCCTAGGTACTAAGTCCTTGCAATGCATATTCAATATACACTTTTTTTTCCCGCCTGCCCCCTTTCCATCTTCTTTTGTCACCTTTTTTTATGTCTACTGGCCAAGATTCAGTACAACGGTTTTCTAGAAATAAAGAGGGTTTCCAAAATCGTCAGTATTTTATTTCTCACATTTTTTCGGTATACTCAAACAAAACTATATATATAGATGAACAATAATAATGTTCTCTGGTAAACATATAGGAATGTTATATAAAACAGCTAAATGCAGGCTATTTAAAAGGAAAATGCAAATTAAGAAATATAGTAGATAATGTTTTTTGAAGTAGCACCCAAGTGTTAAATACCATTTAGATAGAGTAATAAAGGAATATAAATGAAGATTTAAAGATTCTCAAGAGCCTAAAGAGCAAAGGGGAAAAATGTATTAGATATATCTGTTTCCTTATGTCTTCAAAATGCTCCGTTTTTCTGTTGTGCTTCAGATATAAAAGATAGGAGAGGTTGTGAATCTTTTGAAAACTAACCACGGAGCAACTAAAAGATAATAACTTTAAGTTTTCTTCAGATTCTTGACTGTCATTCAGTATCTAACTGTCAACATTTCTCCTGTTCAAGAAATGAATGGATTAATGTTCTGAAAGTTCAGAAATTAAGAACTGCAACCAGTATATTTAATAAATTAAACAGTATGAGCCTGACCAGTGCTTCAAAAATGAGATCGTATGTAAAGTTTTGACTCTTATTTCCATCATAAACTGCATCTTTAATACAGAATATAATGGATTTTAATAAACCCTCAGCTCATATCTGTAAAAACAAATGTTTCAGTTATCATAAACTTTTAGTAATGATCACATAATAGTTAAGAAATTTTTTATAATTCTGACATTTTTAAGTAATAATTCTTTAATGTGTGGCATTGAGTAGAATACTAAATACCTGAGAACATTAATATCAAAAGATTCTTCTTGTCTTCAGCAGATGTGAGGACAGATCCATACTAATTATATGTTTTACAGTATTTTGTTTTCACTAACAAAACAACATTTCATATTTTTGGTTCAGATTTGAGCTATGGCTAACCTACGCATTTCTGTAGCCCCCAAGACTACATGGATTTCTTTGGATTTAACTGTAGAGCCAGTAGCTAATATAGCAGTAAAAATAGACAAGTTCCAATATTCACCAAGTATTCCCTTTTGCTAGGTAATATTACTCCTGTATGGCTCGTTGCTTGTAGTAGAATTTTACTGAA
Organism: Serilophus lunatus; assembly: GCA_013399895.1. Taxonomy (NCBI): domain Eukaryota; kingdom Metazoa; phylum Chordata; class Aves; order Passeriformes; family Eurylaimidae; genus Serilophus; species Serilophus lunatus. The sequence goes on from VXBA01003184.1 coordinate 98,190, forward strand.
AATTTTTTTTGTTATTTACTTACAAACTATTGAGTTTTAGTAGTGTTGTTTTTGTTTTGTTTTGGTTTCCCCCTAATATTAACTGGGAAGTTAAAGTTGAATAAAAATGGGACAGGATATATTCACTCATATGGTGAAGGTTTTGGTTTTGATTCTGCAATAGCTTATGTATTTGTATTTAAACTATAACTCGGTTGGATTTAAAAGAATCCTCTCTGTGTTTAAAGTTAATAGTGCATGTAAGCCATTTAAAAGGTTAGTGAGTAAACCAATAGAACACAATTTTTTAAAGGCAGAATAAAACTTACACATGAATCTTGTGTTTTTCAAGATTTTGGATTGATTGATATCACCTAAATTTTGAAGATTTATGGATAGTCTTTTAGATATCTAAATAATCAATTACATTAAGTTCCATTTCTAGGCAATGGGGCGGTGGTGATGATTCAAAAAGGAGTGTGAGATGACTAGTTCTTATCGGGAAGCAGTAAAAACATGGCAGCTTTCTAAGGGAAGATGATGTGAAGGATAACCACAGATGCAAGGAGGGCAATTGCTGTACAGAAAAAGGTATCTGAATAGGGCAGTCTCTGCTCACAGCCCAGCAGCCATCAGATAAGGTGAGGCAATGAATCAGGTCTGACATCCAAAGAGTCAAACAGAAATTTGATTTTTTTCTAAAAAAAAAGGGAAACACAGGCTTTAGCAGAGTAGAATGTACTGTGCTGAGTGTAGATGGTGAGCAGAAACCCTATATCTACAATCATATCTAAGGTCATCTGTTGCTCTGTATAACACTGTATTTTTATTTACAGACCTAAACTGAAGAAAATATTCTAGTTTAGCCAGAATTAGTTGTGTCTCAAACTATGGACACTGAAAAGGAGGAGTGGTTTCCTGTGGGCCAAGAATTAAGGATCAGAATCCTGTATCAGCATCACAAGACTTCTTGTGCCAGGACTGCACAGAAACAAGCTCCTAAATAAAAAGAGAAGTAGAGATGCTAGCAGTAGAGTACAGTTAACATTATAACAAGTTCTGAAGCCAAACAAGCTCAGGGAGTCTAAAAAAACTGCTATTGAGTCTAAAAGCTGGTATTCTCATTGTAGAGAGTAAAAAGTTTATGCCTGAGAAAGGACCTCTTTGTAGATGCTGACAGCTATAGAATTTGCTTTAATGGACTACTGAGATTTTGCATTGAACTGGATTGTCTACAAAATGAAAGGCTAAAACCATGGGATATTTTGTACTTTCTGACAATACATATCATCTTCCATAGTGTATAGAAAAGCATCTTGCTAAAGCAGGTCCCTTTTATATGCATTGCAACATAAAGAGCACTGAGAGGTTCCAAAACCTGTAGATATGTCAAATATAATATGTTATTGCCTCTCATAAAACATTGTTTATGTTTGTTTCTTTTTCTTCCCATACACTCAGAGATTGCAATGAAAAATATAGTATCTGATTAGAGATATGATTTTTACTTATAAGGTGTAAGGTCAAGGTCCCATTTGTGGAAACCCACCATTAAAGGGAAGGGAACAAGCTGATGTCCAGATGAAAATTCAGAGGAGGAGAGGAGAGGAGAGGAGAGGAGAGGAGA
>VXBA01003184.1:110490-130919 GCA_013399895.1 Serilophus lunatus
CTCTTTCTGTCTGTGAGGTATACAGTTCCTATCATTTTGCTCATAGGGAAGCTGAAGCACTTAAACTGAATGCATCTTTTTCAAAATCACTTAGTGAAAGGTAGATAGGGAACTAATTCTGGTGAAAGGCAGACAAGGCACTAATTCAGGAAATCTGACTCACACACCTCAGAATTCTCTGATAGACTGACTATTCTATTTATCATTTACATTTGACAGTTTCTTTCCTTTTCTTCTTCAGGATCCATTTTTTTCTTCAATTCTATTTTCCTATAATATATTTAATTTCTTCCTGAACTGCTTTTGCCCCATAAAGACTTATGCTACTGACCATTTTTAATCATTGTCCTTTTGTCCCACCTCCTCACTTTTTACTGTACCCATTTTTTTGCCACCTCTGTAAGGAAATTTTGGGGAGCAACAATTCAGCACTTGGTGTGTATATTCTTCTTCCACATTCTCAGCTTATTGTTAAAAGAAAGAGCATTAAGCTTTACCTATATATTGCAAAACTTGAGAAATAGTATCTTAAAGATTAAAGAAGTAGTTGTAGGGGAATTTTCCTACTCCTTGCAACTGGAGTACAAAGTCACACAAAGGGCTTGATTCCAAATAGCACTCTAGTTACAAGGAGGGTGGTCTTACCCTGTCTCAACCCTTCTCACTTCTCAGAGCCATTAGTGTTCCTGTAGGAAATAAGGGCATATATTTGGCTTCCTGTTGCATCTCAGTGCTGAGGCATGAGTCTAAAAACAGATGGAATGTGATAGAAAGCCACTACCTTTCCACCCTCACCTTTGTCCATGCCCATGCCTTTTCACTTCCTTTTCTCTGTTCCTTGCTTCTCATTCCTTAAACTCTTCTCTCCTGTTCCTACAAGAAAGACTGAAAAAGATAGACACAATGACTAGTCAACTTTTCATTTCCACAAGCATTTATACTGCATTATGCCATACATCTGACAGTAAGCACTCTTAGTAAGCTGCTGGCTAACATTTAGTTATACTCCAAAATCACAGGAGTGACTACTCATTTACATGTCTTAGGCTATGGCTCTTAGAAGCAGATGAAACATGTAAAAAATATTTTTTCTGTCCTAACTTTTGAAAACAAGATTAAACAATCACAATGATTAGAATATTTAAACAAATTGTTAACATATGCATGGGGTCCCCACTAGTTCTTTTTGAAAGGGAGTCAAAGTGAGACAGCAAAATAAACAAAAAGAAGTTGGCATTAGGAAAATTCTGTTTTGTCTTTGAATCAATTAATATTTTCCACAGCTCAGTATCTTTTTCTACCTCACCTCAAATCTTAAGAGGGAAAAATTTTTTTGCTGATCTCCCAACAAAATTCTCAGGTGGGATAACCTATGGTCCTATATGACTTTCTTGTTCCATAGGTATTTCAGAGTATAAATAAAATGTAGAGGTAAAATAAACATATCAACAAGAAGCTGACATTTATATTATTTTTCAAAATTGCACACAACAAGAAGATCCATTAATTAGTGCACGTGTTAATATAATGAATAATAATATAAAATATAGTAAGTGTTAATATAATGTACAATAATATAAAATATAGTAAGATTTAATTTCCTCTTAAATGGCAATACAAGATATAAGAAATCAGAGCCCAGAGATGGTAAAAGAATAACTAATTAACTTTGCATTTGTCCTTAGCAAGTCAAGCCTGATATGCAAATATTACCCAAACCACAGTTTGAGTCCTAAGTTATGTCAGGATGATTTACAATCAAAGGACAAGAATTTCTATCAAAAGTATCTGATTCAGAGGTATGTCATAATCTAGACATTTGAAAAATCATTTTATAGTTAAGATAAACCCATTCTGTCTCTCTTTTTTGGAGAATATATAGTGATGTCACTGTAGATAAAAATCACAGAATCACAAAATGAGTAAGTTCAGAAGGGACCACAGTGGCTCATCTGATCCAACCTTCTGGCTAAATATGGTCAACCTAGAGCACATTGCACTAAATTGCGTCTAAACAGTAAAGAAGTTCTTCATCATATTCAGGTGGAACTTCCTGTGCATCAATTTCTGCCCATTGCCTCTTGTCCTATTGCTCAGCACCACCAAGAGCCTGGCTTCATCCTCCTGACACTCTTTCTTAAGATACTTATACACCCTGGTGAAGTCCCCTCTCATTCATCTCTTCTCAAGTCTGAACAGCCTCATGTCCCTCAGCCTCTCCTTGTAAGAGAGATGCTCCAGTCCCTTAATCCTCTTCACAATTCTCCTCTGGACCTGCTATAGGAGCTCTATGTCTCTCATGAACCAGGCACAGCACTCCACAATACTCAGGACTGATTAAAGGGGAAGGATCACCTCTCTTGACCTGCTGGCAATCCTCTTCCTAATGCTTTCCAGGACACCATTTGCTTTCATTTGAAATCAGATAATGTTTAATCCCTACTAAGTGTTGCAAATGGCTTCTTTCAATAGCTTTCTTGCGTTGTTTTGGAATCAGCTTAAACCAGTCTAACTCTGAGTAGTCCAACCTCTTCTTCTGCCTTCAGCATCAAGATCTATTGGCTCTACCTGCCATGGGCTGCGGCAAGAACTAACACAGGTTCCTGGTCCAGCTGAAAATGAAACTTTTTTTGTTATTGCACTTTTACTTTTCAGCTGTGAAGAAAGCTGCTCTGGCTGAAATGTTAGAACTGATGGGAGTGGAGCAGAGTGTCTCATTACATGGCAGGATGGTCTTTTATTGCCCTGCTAAATATGAAGACCACTGAGAATCCATATCCTTTGGGAAGTAAGTTATGTTGCATAGACACTTGAAAGTGTGACAGTGAGAAAAGCACATGGAAATTGGTGATACTTCCAGAATGTGTGTCTTCTTTATGTACTAGTGTAGGTTTTGTCTTAGCTGGTAACTCATCTTGTTTCTTTTCTCTCAACTAATGCCCTTCACTTTCTGACCTCTTCAGGGCTTGTAATGACACTGCTGACAGGATCAGTTCTACCGTTGAACAGTTGAACAGTTGAACTCTGCTTTCTGGTTCTGATCATAAGTTTGGTTGCAAGGCTTTTTCTTCAGAAATGTATAAACTAATTGCTATCTAGCCTTATCACCTTTCTCCCCTCCTGCTGCTTTTCCCCAGGAAGCAGGCTGAGAACACTTGTCTTTTCTCTTCTCTTTTCAGCTTTTTTTCTCTTTATGTCTGTCTTTAGATCTTGAGCAAGGTGAGAAAGGGAACTGAACTAGATCACAGAGAAACCTCCAGCTGCAAACAGCATTCTGTGTGAAAGACACAATTCAGCGTAAGATTTTGTTTAGGAAATTCAGAGTACATCTCAACATTTGTAACTATCAGAATGTAAAAAAAAATTATCTTGCTCTTCAAAGCAAATACCCCCAAGTAGCCATGTAAAGTTTACAGATTTGATCTATTACTCATCCTGGGAACATGATTCAGAAACAATTCTCCAGAGTGATCTATCTGTTGATTCAACTTTTTCTTTTTTTTTTTTTTGTGATATCCTGCTATATAAGTAATGTTCAGTGTTGAGTTCCTGACCACTGAAGCAGCCTGAAAGCCTCCGTTTATTAGCAGAGGTGAAATCTTTGTTCTGCCTTGTCAGTTTATATATCATAGTACTGAGGTGTTGTCCAACTACATTAGCAGTGCTTATGTAGAGAAATATTTTCAGTGCCAGAATAGCCCAAGGCACCACTCTGAAATCTTATCATACTGGTGAATTTTTTTTCCAGTTCTATTCATTTCTCCAAACAGAATGCTTTTTGAGATTGGTAAAACATTCCTTTTTGTAGTACATCTATGGTAATAATTACAGACGTTTATTTGGTGCCTTTAAAAAATTTTTAAGTACTCGAGCATTAATTTTTTTGTGCAGATCCTTTAGATCACAGAATCATAAAGTCATTTAAGTTGGAAAAGAGCTCTAAGGTCCAGTCCAACTATTAACCTAACATTGCCAGTTCTGCCACTAAACCGTGTCCTTAAGCATCACATCTACCTATCTTCTAAATGCCTCCAGGGACTGTGACACCACCACTTCCCTGGGCAGCCTGCTCCAATGCTTGACAGTCCTTTCCAGGAAGAAATTTTTACTATTATCGAGTCTTAACCTACCCTGACACAGCTTCAGGCCATTTCCTCTCATCCTATTGCTTGTTACTTTGGAGTAGAGACTGACTCTGACCTTGCTACAACCTCCTTTTACATTGTTGTAGAGAAGTTGCAAGAAGGCCTCCCCTGTGCCCCCTCTTGTCCAGGCTAGACACATTCAGCTCTCTCCACTGATACCTGTAAGACTTGTGCTTCAGACCCTCCACCATCACTGTGGCCCTTCTCTGGACAACTTCAGTGTCTTTCTTGTAGTGAGGGGCCCAAAATAGAACACGGGATTCGAGGCGCAGCCTCATCGGTGCTGAGTACACAGGGCTGATCAATTCCCTGGTCCTGCTTGCCTGATAGAGGCCAGGATGCCATTGGCCTTCTTGGCTACCTGGACACACTGCTGGTTCATGTTCAGCCATCTCTTGATCAACCCTCCCTGGTCCTTTACAAGTGGGCAGCTTTCCAGAAGAATGGCTATTCTTCCCAAGCCTACATTGTTGCATGTGATTGTAGTGACCCATATGCAGGACCTGGCACTTGGCCGTTTTAAACCTCATGTAGTTGTCCATCCATCTAGCCTGTCTAGAGCGCTCCACAGAGCCTTCCTACCCTCCAGCAGATCAACACTTTCCTCCAGCTTGGTGTCATCTTCAAACCGACTGTGGGTACTCTTGCTCTCTTCATCCAGAAAATTGATAAATATATTAAACAGGACTGGGTCCTGGGGAACATCAGTTGTGACCAGCTGCCAACTGGGTGTAACTCCATTCACCATCATGCATTGGACTTGGTCATCCAGCCAGTCTTTTACCCAGCAAAGAATATATACCTCCAGCCAAGAGCAATTAGTTCTTTATAATTGTGGTAACCTACTGATCAGAGAGTTATCTGTCCATGAGCATGTCAGTATATTTTATTTGTTCAGACACGACATATGCAATCTCAATTTATTTTTCAATTTATTTTCACATCTTAAAAATGGGACAATCACTCATAATAATCATTGTGATAATAAATAATGCTGAATTTGATCTAAGTTCTCATAATAGATATTGAAATGTAATTTCTAAGACAAATTCAGATGAGTTATCCTGTGAATTTTTGTGATTTGAAGGGACCATGAGAGTTGTTACTATATTAATACATACTATGAGTAAACTATTGTTTACTAACAAAGAATACAGCATAACTGACATTAAAATATTTGTATCTGAGTAGTGTATTTGCATTTGAGAACTGAAATCAGCTCCAACTCAACAAGCTATAAAAAATGGCAAATATCCTGGAGACCTTTCAAGACTTGACTTCCTTGGTCTTTTTTTGAACTACTCTTACTTTCTTGTGCTGCAGGTCAGCAGTAAGATAGAAACATTTCTGTTCCTCTTTTGTTGCTTTCACTGTCTTTCTTTTTCTGTGGGTGGGTTTAGTTTTTGGGGTTTTTTATATTAAAGGTACCTTCCCTGACTTACAAAGACTCTTCCAAAATTCTTTAGAAACTTCAATATGACATTTCTCATAGAAGTTTCATGTCCTCTCATATATTTCCACATTCTGACATAGGAAGATGCATCCATAAATGAACTTTCTGTGAAGAAGGAACACTAGCTTCAAAACTTTACTGGAATTTGCTGGGAAGGCTAGATCTTCTTTGACTCTTTTACTGTATGTGACAAATAAGCTTTGAGAATAGTTTCTTTGATTCTAGCATTTCTACAAGCCTATCCAGGTAGTTATCATTCATTTTTATTCAGGTTGAATTGCTGAGGAACTTGAATTGTGTAAAAACAACAGGTTGGTTTATTAAATTATTTTGGTTTATGGTTATGCCTGGTATCTGTGATGCAGTTTTTGTTCTGTGAAGAGCAGAGATGTGCAATCCAACAATGGTATTCCAGTCAGGGGTTTGGTTGCTCCCAAAATCAGAAGTTAGCAGAGGAAACATTTCATTTTCAGTTATAGCTTTCTCTTCCAGTCACTGGACTTCTTCATAATGAAGAAGATTTTGCTGTTTCAGTAGCTGTTTTTTAAAATCAGATCACAAAAGATGAAAGACAGGTTAAAGGAAACCAAATACTTCTAATTCCACAAAAGTATTGAGACCATTATGTTTTGCATTTTTATTCAGCTAATAATGAATTTCTGGATTTATTTCTAGGAGCTGGAAGCCCGTTCCAGTGTCTGAAAGCTTTCTTAAAAATTATTGTTAAAAAGTCATGGGTTTTGACCCCTGATTTTGAAGTAGGAATTTTGAAGTGAATTGTTTAGAGTTTAAAATAATATATATATTGAAATCTTTACATAGTGTTTAATGTATATTTTTCCAAATATATTATGTGTGTTTGTAATATCCAGGCTAAATATGTGATAGTAAGAAAGACAGGATGATTTTTAAAATCAAGGTCACTGGACTAAACTTTCTTCTCCGTCAAAATTAGAATATCAGGTACAAACACTCTGTTAAGAACAGTCTCTGATAAGTATTTGACCTCTCCTAAAAATTATCTATTTCTTTTTTCTGTCCTGCTCACAAATAATTTTTTTTTTTTCTGAGCTGTGCTGATTCAATTTAAAGCAAATTAATTGTTGTAGTAACTTGTGAAGTTATTTGTACAACTCGAAAATCCTAAAGTGAAACTGAATCCTTATTTCTTCTTTCTATTTTTTTTTTAATAAATAAGTTACCATTGATTCATTGATTTCAATAGGTACTAGGTATTTAAATACTTCTGTGGATCTAGGCTTAAGAACATAAAAAAGAATAAAAAAGAGAGGGAAAAAAAGACCTAATTCCAAGTAAGACTGTACACTAATTGTGGCCATTACAGCTTAATAAATCTGAAGTTACACACACACAAAAAACCAAATACAAACAAACAAACAAAAAACCCAAACCAAAACCACTCCAGAGGCTAGAGGAAAGCCAAAATAAAATGCAAATATAACACCAATCACCAATCACTTAGTAGTTTCAATCTGTTTGAAATTATAACATTACATTTGATTTTTAATTTAAGCATGCAGTACTTTTGATTTTGTCATGCTGGTGTTTTGCACAGCATTATAATGACGACTATTAGGTAATTGATATTGCTTACTATTTTAATTTTAAACAAAATATTCCATTAGTGTAACATGTGCCAAAAAGAAATTATTTCATTTCATTTGAAATTAGAATCTGATGTTTTTGTTTTCAAGAATAGAGAAACAAGCACATATATACTTTGTTCTGATGTTTCTTAATGCACGTTACTGATTTGCAAATATATATTTGGAACATATTTTGTGTGATGACTAATTTCAACAGGATGTTGAACAGGATGTATTTTGAGATAGATTTTTCAAGTGGGACCCAAAATGACTCATTTAGTTAAAAGATTGAAGCTCAAATCTACTTTGCATAATTTTACATAGACAATAGTTCAGTATAAAAGAAACAAATGCTCTTCTTCTCTGCATATAAACGATGACTACATGTTTGTTTGCATAATTTTCAAACAGCATTTTCCCTGAAGGTATAGGAAAAACACTGTTATTTTACTATACTTCTTTTGTTGAAGAGGAAGTGGTATCACGGAAAAGAATTGCCTCATCAGACACTGCAAAAGTGCCAAGTTGTAGCAATCAATAGGGAAATAGCAGATGTGAAGGTTAGTTAGCATCAAAGAATATGAGTGGAAGGCTTTCCTATGGGAAAGAAAGGGCTTCATTACACTTTATCTATACTCGGAATATTGGTTCTATCAAGTTTTCAGAAAATTAGAGTATGACAGCTTTCATGACTCCAGCTCTGAAAGAGTCACTTTAAAAAGTTAGATAGCTATACATCTGGGTAATTGTACAAAGTAATCAGGATTTTATTAGTTTTTAAACTGGAATGCTACAATTTCTTCTCTCTCTGAAGAAAGAGGTTCCAGTGCAATGACTCTGGGACAAGAACTGGGTCCCTGGGTGATTTTTGTAGATGAGTGTAAATGCTGCTTTTGGAGCATGTTCATAGGAAACAAACAACGTTATCATTTCTCTAGAGCATAAATATTTAACAACTCTTGTTCGGAAAGTTCCTTGTTTTGGGACTGTCTTGTTTGTTTCTTTTTCTGAACAGTATAAACAATGCAGGAACTGCTACAGAAAAACTGAATTTCAATGTATCAGTCAAGTTCATACTCTTTAGAGAGATTGTCCTACAGAGAACGGCAAAACTGGAGAGTCAGTGAATCACAGTATTTGTCAGCATAAGAGCTTACAGTTGCTTAAAGCAGTTGAACTTTTTTTTAATAAACTATAAAAAGAAGCAGGTGTTAGTGAGGATAGAGTAGTTAAAGGCAAATATTCATTGATGGATGATTCTGCTCATTCACTTTGCAAAATCATGAAATATTTTGTTTTCAAGAAGGTGAATTAGAGAATTTTTGTGATTGAGACAGAGCATGCAAAAAAATAAAAAAAAGAGCTCAATAATAATAAAACGCTTAATATTAATATTTTACATCTTCCTCTAAGAATACCTCTATTTAGAGGAATGGCTATGTGTTTCTTATAAAACATATAACAATTTTCTCCCCTCTCTTATCTCTTCCTTTCTGCTTTCAATCAACAGTTTATCAAAGCAAATCTAAATCTAAATGCAAAGTTGTTTGCAACCTGGAATTTATTAGGTTTTTATTTTAGGTAGTAAATCCACATTTGGAATGGAGAAAATAAACTTATTTAATTACACTAAAAGTTTAAATGTCAGTCTTCTTAATCTAATATGAGAGGACATGGATAAACCTTTTTTCTCTCACTGTCTTATGCTTCTGTACTTGTTCAGAAGCAAATGACACACACTTTCAGCCAACCTGCTGTGTGCACTTAGATTCAGGGTCACCTTTACCTGTAAGTGAGATGATCTATAAGTGTGCATTCTGACATCTATTCAGCTGTGTAAAATCTGTTCCTTTCATGAATATTGTTCTAGAAGTGTAATGATTTTTCGTTCACTTACTGTATCTCCTTTATAAAAAGAACTGAGCATAGCTTGCAAAGTGTGGAAATGTGTATATATAGTATGGAACATGTTCTCTTACAGTGTTTGAATAAGTCACATTGGCGTTTTACAAGCCATATAAAAAAAGATAAAACAAATCCCTATAGATCAAGGTTAGTGACAATATTTGATTGTCCTACAGGCAGGTGTCTCATTTATTAAATATTACAGTTTAGCTAATTAAACTCTACAAACTGTATTATTTTTCACTGTAGGTCTGACAGCTTTCTAATAGCAGAGAATGTTTTAATTGATTACCAAAACAATAAAGTCAAAAGAATTAAGTTAAACTTATTTTTCCCAGGAACTACATAGTAATTCAATAAAAGATTAGGAGTAGAGCAGCTTCAGAGCTCAGCAGCAGGAAACTTACACATGATGCAACAAGGTGCCATGAAGAAAAATATTTTTCAGTAGATTCTGATTCTGTAGCTAGTGTAGGATAATCATATTTCTAAATCTAAGATTTTTTTTCCTAATCCTATGCATTATTAAAAAAATCATGTCATAACTTTCTACACTTTACTAAGTACAGTGGATTTATTGCCTTTTTTTTTTTTCTTTAATTGTCGAACTTTGTATTCCTATGCAAGTAAATACCAGTGTATTGTGCTGAAAGTGTCCAGGTAAACAGACATGTATTGCATTAGATCATTAATTTGCACTTGTATCATTCTATGTCCAGTAACCAAAAGCTCTTTCCTCCAAATTTTTAATGAAACTAATAACACTTACAGAACCACCTTGCCAGAATGTTTTCTGCTAAACTGGTCAACAAAAAATGCATGAAAATTTGCTGCAGAATGTTCACAGATTATTGATGTGGAAATATGTAGATGAATACAGCAATGTTGTTACTGCTGCCCTAAAAATGCATGCCATTAATAAGTTTGAGGCATTATTACAATCACTTTGTATTAGAGAAGCAAGAAACTAACAGAACCTGTGATTTGAAAGATCTTAAGGAACATATAGATTCCTTTAAATTTTAATTTATACTTAGGAATCATAGAACAATGGTAGAATGTCTGCTGAGGTAATTTCCTTCCCCTGGCTTCTCTGTGACAATTACTGAATCATATCACTCCTTTTGGATTGATAACATTCGCCTCTGTTTTCTGGTTTTCTTTATGGTCCTGAATGCTCCAGGTCAGTTTGTTTTCTTTAGATACTCTAGAAAATTAATTCTAAAATTAGAGCTAATGCTTGTGGGCAATTGTGCTTTAATTTCTACCTATACAGAAAAATATTTAGTTCTACTGTATTTTCAGAAAAAAAAGTATCATACAATAATGCATTTCCTTGTAAAAATAATATCTAGTTCTCATGTGTTTACAGGACAATTATACCATGTTTATTGCTATGTTAATTTCAGAGACGTCCAACTCAATTACCAGCTAATTGTGATATTAATAATAATGGCTTCTGTTGTGGGTTGGGTCTTTTTGAGGCTTGAGGTTTTGTTTGTTTGTTTTGATGGATTTTTTTTTTTACTGTATCAAATATCCTAGGCACTGTATTAATAGAAATTTACATTAAAGCTGTAGTGCAATTCAAATAATTAAAATCTATGTGAAATTAGCTATGTGCTGCAATTCATAAAAGGCGTAAACCCCTGAACGGAATGCCTGCCATTCACATGAAGAGATAGTAAAAGACAGTAGTTGTGTTGAAGCATCAGTGCTTTAATTTTTATGTTGTGACAAGACTTTCCCTATGCAGTGGAATTCCATGTGTTGATGTGATGATCTGGTTACCATTTTCTGCATTAAACAAAGTTATTCAGCTTTCACATGCTCTTCTTGTACTTCCTCAGCCGTCAGCTTTGTATTAATGCAGTGAAGTATGCACATGCTCAATATACACAAAATATACAGTATGTCTACCAAATATCTTAATTAAACCAAACTCTGAACAGAAGAGTTGAAATTTGGATCTTAGTTCATAATATAAGTCCTGGCTTTCTTGAAGTTTGGGGAGGGGGTTTAAGTTCATAATACAAGGTCTGTTTATAAAACAGTTTTATGGAGTGTTACATTTACTAGAAATTTAAATAATCCAGGTATGTAAATATTAAAGATGGTACCACTTTGGAAATGCTCTGAGATAATTGTACATAAAGGAAATTATTATTATTTTCTTAATATGTTAATAATTTAATATTTTTTTCAGTTTTTATCCTACATGGATATAGCTGATGATATGGCTTGTAGAAAATAAGCCTATCACATTTAAATCACAGATGATGAAACTACCACAACAGGATTTAACGTTGATTCCACCCCAACAGCAGAACTTCTCTGCCATTGGGCATTATTATAAAGATGTAACATCTGTATTCTATCTTTTCATCTGCCCAGAAATTATATTTATCACAGACAGCAGAGAAGTAAGAACTTATTAGATGGCCTGAGATCTGGACTCTAAAACCCCTTTTGAAGTTTGGACCAGAAGAACACATCTCTGTGATTATTTGGTTTCAGGCTTGAGATTTAGGAGTGGATATTTTTATTCCTCAGAAAATTTCTATTTAAATTCTCTGAAACTACGTACGATCTTTTTTCTTCATTGTATTTCTAATTTCTGTGATCCCTTTATGTCATTTCTGTAAAATAATGAGGTTGTTAAATACAGCTATACCTCATTCTAAGTCCTTCATCTTAGTCTTATGGTTCTTCTAAGTTCTTTCCTTACGGTGTAGAGCGATTAAAGCCATGGTTGAAAGCAATTGTTTGAATAAATTTTATGACATGAATTTTATGAGACATTGTTGCTTATCTTGACATGTACTCTGGCTTCCCAACAACTCTCTCATAGAACAGATAGTTGTTATTCTCCTTTATATGCTAATTCAGTAAGAGTTATCCAAGACAAATAGCATATGGTTAATGATGTCCTATAACATGCTACTCTTTAGCTCTCAAGTGATTTAATTTTGTTCTGTCCCTTGCGAATTGTTGACAATATCTAAAATTCAAGCAACAAAAAAAGGCTGAATTAGATGAAAAATGAAAAATTAAGATGAAAAATAAAACAAATTTATTCTCTCCTTTCTCAGTGAAGAGAGGTGGCAGAGGATGCCTCAAAAATCTGTTCAGGCTCAACGACATATTTTCCAATAAGATTTTCCAGAAGGCCAGGTGGAAGTGGAAGATGGAAGCCTTTCCTCTCCCCACTTCTGTCTTTATTGCCTGAGCCAATCTGAAGTTTGGAGGCGTATGAACAATGAAAGTGCTCAGGCAGGGTCCCTAGCTTTATCATTCCAAAAGTTTTTATATATGCAGAATAACAGTTTCCACAAAAAAACAAAACAAAGCAAACTCCATCCTCCCCCCCNCAATGAAATTTTCTCATAAGTTTAGTAAGCCTTGTTATCAGATTTGCCTGAATTCTCTCAACTTTATGGGTTAAACCAAGTCATTCATCTTTCCCAGCTTCAGAGGATAATCTGATAATCACTTCTGTAATCAGTGTAGGATTGGGATAGCTAGTAACATTGTCCCTTTTTTAAAAATATATTGTCACTGTTAACCATAACCAAATATGTTTTTCTTGTACTGGTCTGGAAACAGCATGAGTGTATTTTCTCTTATTTCTAGAGTGACAACAGTGTTATTATAGCTTGGTTTTAGCTGGTGATTCAGTTTGTAGAAAATACGTTAGAAAGAATAACTGAATTTTTTAGTGCTATCACACTTAGATGGGAAAACTCTCTTAGTACATACCATCTAAGATACCTCGGTTTTGTGTATTATTATGAATGGAGCAAATAAATAAACAGAGTAACATTCTAAGGTAAAACAAGGGAAAGAAGGCACTTTACACCCTTGAAAATTCAGAGTTTGCTTCACTGGAATGCTAAAGCATCTCATCCCAAATAACCCTTTATTTAGTTTACTCAGGCCAAATGTAAGTTTTCTATCTTTTTGGCGGTGGGATACATTCAGGATGGGAAAAAAATAAATCCGTATCACTTGTTTTCTCATCCTAATCATACTGTTTAAAATGTAAATTTTGTTTCTAGATAGCTTATTTTAATTTAGAATCTGTTTCTGTTTAGTAACTTCAGTGGATGTATGTCCTCTCCTTCGTGTATGATATCAAAGATATAAAGGTGCAGAAAACTGAGAACATTCTATTTAAAACATTGAACATGAATATTTGTTATTGGGTTTTTATTAAAAAAAACAAACACATAAGTAAAACCATGAAAAAATAATAATAGTAAAAAATTACTGTTTCAGAGCAAGCTATGGATTTCAGACAAAATAGGATAGCTTTAATTTTTACTCTGCCTATTTGAATAAGGTATTTAACATAGTAATTACTTGAGTATTCAAGCTCAATAATTGCTACAGCACATCTGCAAAGAATCTAATTTCCTTGCCTTAATATCTGAAAAATATACAGTATATTTTCTGATTATGATTTTTAGTCTTCTATTTAGTAAAAGTAAACATTCAAACTAAAAAACAAAGGTACAACAAAAGGCAATTGAAAATGTATATATTAAAATACAAAGCAGTAATTTTGCTTATTGCTCTGACTTATTATAATTTACATATTACTGTGATGATGCTGAAGTGCTCGCATTACCATGTAGTACAAGTATCCAATTCATTAAAACAAACAAAAAAATTAGGAAGTCTCCCAGCTGGAGCTCATTATTGCTTCCATCAATTGTATCCCTAAAAATCATAGTGAAGTGAGGGAAAATACTATGTTTGTAGAAACATATCTCTGATAAGAGATTGTTTTTGGACTTTTGCAATCTCAGAGAGTATTTTGCCTGGTCAAACCAATCAATTAATCCCCTAGGTTAAGATCTGAAGAAAGTCTGTCTGGCATCTTAAAATTTAGTTTTGCACTGTAGCAAAAACATTTTTGCTTAACTCTACTAATGAAGTAATCAAAGTCAAATAGCTATCATTTCTGTGGTGAATGACTTACGAACACATTTTAATGCTAGTAAAACAATCCTTCCTTACAGTTTATTTGGAAGAATTTTCTCTTTCTACAATATAAGACATATATAGCACATATAACACTTCCATTCTTGGTTACATCTTTATCAACTTGTCATTTGTACTTCAGAGATGCAGAATTCCTTTTACACTCCAAAGCTTGATCTTGCACTTCATATATGTGACATGAAAAGACATCAACAGTCCTTATGACTACACCTTTCTTGTTACCTCTCTGTTGATGTTCCATTTGTTCAGATATCCAAGATGATGAAGGATGGTGTTAATCAGTAGTGTGCATCTTCTGAGCACTAAGTTGTTAATTGATTCATCCTTATGTTTGTATTATTTCTCACTTCCATTCATTTGCTGTCTTGTGAATATGATCTCAGAAAGATGATCTAAATAATCCTTGCAACATTTAATGATAAAATGGAAATGTCAATAAAAATTGTAGCAATGACTTATTATAAAATCAGATAAATGAATCATTAGAATTGCAGGCTATACTACTTCCTATTCACTGTTACAAAATAAATCAGTACCAAGCAACTGCCTGTTCTCTCATGGATCTTAAATTTCTGATCTTGAAGTTGTTTCCTGTAACACGGTACAATCACTCTATAAAGACTATTTTGAATATGAGGTAATTCTTGAAAGAAGACAAACTTTCAGATAAGATAATATATATGTGTGTAAAAAATGAAGATGATGCTATAATTAAAATCTAGTTATGAGGGGAGTATTGAAAGGGAAAAGAACTTCTCTTTCCTTGGATTTTACTGTAGAGAAAAAATGTTTAGCGCAGTCTCTTTATGTCTCCTTGCCTGAATTTATCATGACATATGGAGATTATCTGTAGTTACATGTATTTTCAGATAGATACAGTGTTAGACGTCTGTGTATTCTTTGGGATGTCTCCAAATTCTGTATCCTAGCAGATATAATAACCTTGTTTGGAACATTTTCTTTTGTACAATAAACTAATCAAGAGGGAGCAGCTTTCGTCACTCTGGAAAGCAAACACATTAACAAGTATTTGCAGTGGTCACAGGTAAGCCTCAGAATGGAACAGATTCTTAGTTTGTATGTGACTGACAACATGGCCAAATTACAAGGATGAATACCATCAATTAGAAAATATTGTACTGTCAAAAAAACCCACAAAAACAAAACAACACGACCCCCCCCCCAAAAAAAACCCCACTTTAGTATTTTAAATTAAAAAAAATCTCAATGTACATTTTTTTCTCTTAGCTTAAATTCTAAATGTAGTATTTTAAGCTTCTGAGGCCTTGATATTCACCTGACACACTTGTGATTTTGAGAAAACTGCAATTTTCAGTACCTATGTGTCACCGTACAGATCAATTGAACTGCTTTGTAAGAGGAAAAAATATGCAGAAGGTAGATATGTTAAAGTATTTTTTTCTTACATGCTTTGTAAAAATCGACTACTTCCAATGAAAATGTGAGGCACTGGTTTTAATTTATATATTAGCTGTTATTTTGTTGTTATTTGAGACATAGATGAATTCTGTAGGCCCACAACAAAATTACACAGAGCAACAACAATGACTTTCTGTCTCTGGGGTTGATCCTACGTCAGACATATTCTAAACTGTGACAGCTGTTCCATTACGGCTACTAACAACACTTTGTTAGCAAGAAACTTCCTGAACACTCCCATACTCAAGCCATGCCGAGTGACCATATGGAAGTTAAGAATTTGGCTTGTGTCTGCTATTGCCATCATAGCACGTAAATAGTGAATTTGTACTCCAACACTGCAGATATACAGGGTTTTTTCACACATAATTAAGTACTTTTTCTATTTGTTATGATCTTCCCATTACTTTGGGAAGTATGTACTGAGTTCGTTTATTTCTAGCTAAATGAAATCTGGAAGAGTTTAGTTATATTAATTCTTTAGACGTGGTTTATAAAACATATAAACTTTGTGACTTTGTCTAGAAAGGCATCAGAATGTCTGTCTGTTGAGCTGAAATAATATAAGTCTAGGAACATGCTCTTTGCTTTTGTAGGCTTGACGTAAGAACAAGAAAAATTACCTCTATATTGACATCTCTAATTTAAGCAAATCACAGCAAGTGGCTAAAATATAAGAATATAATCATGGCTACAATTGAATCTTTTAGCTCAGTATGCTGTTTATGACAGCAGTCAGTCTAGGGTAAAATAAGAACGCACATAGCGATACTCATTTGAACTGGCAGTGATTTGTAGCTCGTATCCTTCTTGAAATAAAAGTAGCACCGTTTATGTTTAGCAACTGCATTGCCAAAATAAGAGGCAGATTGGAACATTGCTGCTGTAGAGTGACATTACTTGTCTTCAAAACTATCTTGCAAATCACCTGAGTCCACTTTTTGTTTTGTAGTAGAAGTGTTTATCAGTGTAGTCATGGTTATCCCATATATTTCAGGGATAGTAAAAACAGTCTATGAAAGACTTAATTGGCTTGAAGATGTCTATTTTTAGACACAAAAAAAACCCCTCAGGAACATTTGATAATGGATTAAAAGCTGAGAGGCCAGCTGACAGTGAAGGTAAGATCTGGAAGAATTATGAAGGGTCAAACAGATAGTGTTTTCAGTGAGGACTTGGCAATCATTGCTGACATGGAAGGGAGCTGGAGAGTTTGTCAGATAAGGTCAAGCTTTGTACATAGCTCACCTGCTGCCTTGATTCTGGAAATGGTGGGTGGAATCTTTCCCACTCATTATTCTGTTGCCAGCCCTGTCTGTGGCTTTGTAAAAGGTTTCAGGAATACAGTTTGATCTCATCACTGCTGTTAGCTTGGTCCAAGGTTCACAGACGCAGTCAAATATATAATATCAAGCTAATTTCATAATGTAGAGGTTAGACCTTCATTTTTCCCCATATCTTGCTTGGAAAGTTTTGGTTCTAACCGAAGATGTTTGTATGTTAATGAATGCATTGATTTAAAAAATATATTGAGTAAAAAGGCAACGTGCATTGCAAGAACAATACCTATAATATGTGAAACCTAAAAGTGAAAAGCATCACCAAAAACTGTATATTTGAATGCATCTTTATCTTTTATTCTGTAATCACAGCCTACTAACACTTAGACTTTGAATATGTTAACTGTTTATTATATACTTCATTAAGGATTTGGTTATGAAATTATTTGTGGATTTCACTGTAAAAAAATAACTGTCTGGAGAGATATTTTTGAAAAAGTACTGCAGCTTTTATACCTATGTAGCTGTTCATATACTCATCTTTAGAGTTATCTTATGGTAGGAATACATAATATGTTCAGGTTCCCTTGGCTTCAGTGTACACTTTCTGCCTTCTGACAAGTGAGAGGAGAACAGTGAATGGCAGTCATACTGAAGGTATCAGTCGTTGCCTGCTTCTCAGTGTAGCTCTTTACTAACAGGATGCGAATACAGTTGCTTGAGTTTTATTCTGAAGGGGAGAGACCCACGACTGTGAATTAGCATAATTGCTCTTCAGCATTTAGTTACTTGGTTTTGCCATCTGGGTGGTCTCTGCTAATGCTGTGAAAATGACTAGTCATTACAGCAGCTGTTTTATCTTCTGTTTGGTAGACCCATCAAATTTTCAGACCTGAGTTCAAGGCTGGAGACCAAACTTCCAACCTCTGTTTATCAGGTGATTTTATTACAAATCAGCTACTTAATATGTATTTTTTCTTCAGTTTCTGCACTGAAAGAAAGGAGGTTATATTTGAATATTTAAATGGGTGATTTTAGAAATTGTTTATATTTTATAAGAATTTTGAAAATGAATGGTTTAATTCTGAATTATTTTCTTCCTCTGTCTGAGAACCCTTCTCATGCAAGACTACAATAGGGTTGTTTTTTGCATTGTCTTCTCTGACCTCCCTTTCCCATGTTTCCTTTGAAACAAAGGGCCAGTACCTTCCTGCATTATCTGTGAAGGCAATTCTGCAAGGAAGGACTGACTTCCACCAAAGAGGGAGAAGCTGAAATCCTCCTCTTTTCTTCTATATGTGCAGAAGGAGAAAAAGCCACAACATTCAAGGAAATTTTCACTGGAGAATTCTAAGCCACGATTTTTTTTCCAATTCTTACAGCCACTATGAAATATGCATCTGATTTTAGAGGCTAGTACTGTGTGCACTGTCATACATAGAAGGTACAGTAATACTTTTTAGAAATCTCAGGACCAAAATATGTAATTTCTTCCCCCTGACAACTCTGTGAACTGGGGAAGGTTTACAGATTTTCCTTCATATTCTGGTGGGTCATTTAATTTGCTCATTTATCAGCAGATCAGTTAAATTAAACCCCCAAACAATAAGGTGAAATAATAACAATATTTTCAAAAACAAAGACCACATCCATGCTATGGTGTTTCACAATTTGTGACATTGTGGGGAACGGTTCAGAATACTTTTATTTTCGACATCACTTTAATAGAAATCACAGGAAAACAAATTACAGGAAATGGGGAGAAAACTCCACATGGATTTAAATGGAAATATATGATTTAAGACAACTTTGAAATTAGATTAGGCAGTGAAAATGGAAGCGTCCCAGAGTAGAAACTCATATATTATGTCATAAAGAGATCACAATGCTGTTATCATAAGTTGTCTTCTCACTTATGTCTCCACAATATTTCTTTATTTCTCAGTACAGTGTAAGGTCTTTCATAATAAAATCTATTACATCCTCATAATAGTCTAACTCTGAGGATTACTATGGGAAATAAAAATAGTGTAGGATTACATGACAAAAAAAAAAACACAACAGAAAAAACATGGTAGATTGTCATCAGAAATTGTTTTAATTCTAGCAGAGATGAAAAAGTTGTTTTAAAATGGGTCATGAGAGCATTTATTGCAGCTGACGTCCTGAAATTTACCTTACTCTGCTGTCAATAGTATATGGTATTTGTACCCAGTCAAGATTTTCCTCCAAGTTTCATTGGGGAAAAAAACACCAGACACAACATAAAAATGATTGATGCTCTTTAGGAGCTTATTAAATGGAAGCAATAAGTTTAGCATGAATGAGATGGTGAAAACCCAATCAGATCATTATCTTAAAAAGTTTCTATAAAATAAAACAAATATTCAGAGAAAATGAAATCCTCAGTAATTATCTTCTAATTTTTATATTTGAATCATATTATTTTATATAATTTATATACAAAAATGGAGATTTAAAAGTTGTACAGACTTGCTAGATTGTCACATATCAACTGTCAGGTGAGTTTCTACATAATATCATTTCATTCTGATTGGCAGCTGCTAGGTGTTCACCCCATCTCATTTCTTTCCTTAGAAAATTGTTCACTTTCAGTTATTATCTCTCTACACCCTCTGTATCTCATACTACTAAAGAAGTCTGTCAGTGTCTGACAGAATGAAGCTGGAAAGTGGGTATCTTGCAGAACAGGTCTTCACTCCCAATCTTTCTTGCTGTTGCTACTCCTGCCACTAGAGCTGCTATTCAGTGTGGGATGAAGTCTTGATCACAAAGAATTCTGTCAGAAGTGTTTGACCCATCATTAGTTAGTTGATATCTGATTAGATAAAGTTTCTCTCTCTCTAAATGAACTGTGAACAATTGCTTTGTTTTCGATATATGAGGTTTATTTTCCCATTCCTTTGTGGCACATTTATTTTGATTATGTACCTTACCCGTGTTTGGACCTGCATTGTAGACAACCTGCAGTAGCTTTTACAGACTTTTTGACAGCTGCCTGTGTTTCACATTGCATGTGTGTTTCTTGTACCCTCTCTCTCACTTCCTGCCCTCCTCCTCTCCCTAGCCCCCTGTCTCCCTCATGTCAGCTTTAAAAAAACACTATCAGGATTAACTGCAACAGAAGTGTAGGGAACAGAACAAAGCATTCTATGTAACTTTCGCTTACCTCACCAAAGCCTTTGACACTGTGAGCAGAAAAGGCTTGTGGCAGATCTTGGAATGATTAGGTTGCAAATTCCTCAAAATTATTATCCTGCTACATGAGAATCAGCGTGGCCAAGTCGGATATGGCGATGCACTCTCTGAGCCCTTCTCAATAGCTAATGGTGTGAAACAAGGTTGCATTCTTGCACCAACTCTATTCACCATTTTCTTCAGCATGATGCTCCAAAGGGCCACGGCAGACCTCGATGAAGATAATGGCATTTACATCCGATATCGTACCGATGGGAGCCTGTTCAACCTAAGGCGACTGAAGGCCCACAACAAGACCCTAAATCATCTTGTCCGTGAGCTGCTTTTTGCTGATGATGCTGCCCTCATTGCTCACACAGAAGCAGCTCTGCAG
>VXBA01003185.1:0-129543 GCA_013399895.1 Serilophus lunatus
TTCTGTTCTTTGTGCAAATGTATATTTAGTTGATGAGGCCCTACTGTGTGCTGAACAAAACTGTTCTCACCTTTCCTAGAGGTGCAGGTGCCAAAAATACTGTATTAAAGAGGAAAGAGCAGCTCTCGGAAATAAATGCTACAAACACACAGATCTGCTGATACTTAAAGTCACTGTTGATAAATGGACTTTTCCTCTAGTTAATGCAGAAAAAAGTTAGAGTGGTACTACAAAATTTGCAAAAAAAAGTCATTAATTTTCTGGCTGCTTTAATCTTTTCCCCCCCTCTTTCAGGAGTGACAGTTCATTCAGGTTCTTTGTGTTCTTCTTTGTATATATCTGTCAGTTTGCTGTACACGTACTTCAAGCTGCAGGATTTCAAAGATGGGGAAACTGGTGAGTATTCAGCTTGCTGTAGTGTCATACTGTTTGTAAAACAAACATATCTAAGTACAGTCTATGTTTTATAAAGAATACTCTTGTGTTCACTGGAATTGTTGCATTGAACAAGCAAGCATTTTTGGAGTAATCTTAAGTAGAAGGAAATTATCTCAGCAATGTGAGAAACTTGTCTTACAAGGCTGCTCAGTATTTTATCCTTCAATGTAAACTGCTTTGAAATATCCTTTTATACATTACTTCTTCTGTTTTGGTGGTCTGAGGAGTTGTTACTTTTTCTGTATTTAATGTAAAAGAAAATTAAAAAAAGACATTTGTCTATTACTTTGTAGCATTATATTTAATTATACTAATATGCTTACTACTTATTAAGGACATTTATGGCTAAAATTAGAAAAATGAGTCTCAATGTATTTGGGTGAATATAATGGTATATCTGATATTATTTGAAAAGTTCATTTGTCTGAGTCACCTCCATATTCTGTAATAAGGTGATTTTTCTTTTAGACGTTTGTAAATTTATAAACTTTTACATCTTTTATTTGAGCTCATGAGGTTTAATATTTAGATTTTACAAAGAAAAGCTGTGAGGAGTTAGTCACTGTCCTTGGAAAAAAAGAAATAACTAAAAGCTTAGTCGTAGTAGTCAGCTGGTAACATGGAGAGCCATGACTGGCAGTACTGCAGTTGAAAAAGTGACACTTCTCTGTGTCAGTACTTTTTGCTGTGAACCTCCAGACATCTGAAAGACAAGTGAAACAGCATTGGTTTAGAACTATTGTGTGAGGAAAGATACTGTTTTACTATTTTTGCTCTAAAATCCTCTATTTTGCTTTTTCATTGAAGCCTGGGAAGTGTGCTTTAAACCTGTTGGGGAAGGGGTATGGAAAGTAGCTAGATCGTCATAAAATGCTAATTACAGTTTGGATTTTGGAGGTTTGGGTAGATTCCAGTGGAACATAGAGGATATCAAAGCAATTTGAAACAGGTAGAGGGAAGTTTTAAGGTTGTTTGAATTTACTAAATTTTTTTTGCCTTTTTTAATGTGAAAGGATCTTCTCCATCTTAATTTAGGGTTTTTTGGTCTTGAGGCAATCTACTTTTTAATTTTCAAATCTGATGCTGTTGTTGTCTGTTAGTGTTTTAATTTTGAACAACAGGGAGATTTTCAAGTAGGTACTGATGTAGCAATCTATTAGTTCCTCTGATGCTATCTACTGAAAAGAATTATATTAAGCTCAGTTGAGAAAGCATCACTGTGTGGATACAATTGAATGAGTCTTCCCACATGGAAGCTGTCTATGTATGGCATGTGTCTGTTTTATATTTACAGAAGTTAGAAACTATCTTTTTAGGGATATTTTCTGTGAATTCATGTTGTGTGAATCTAAAATGACAGTATGACAAAAAACCTAAAGAGAAGGATGAGCAACTCTTAACATAATTTTGCTTAAGGGCAATAATCTTTACTATAGTTTTTTGTATAGCTTCACTGTGTGCTTCAGGAAAAAATGGAAAATAAGCTATAGAGGGATATTAAAATTCCTATGGCTTTTTCCTCAGAAATACCCAAAATTGATCAGAGGTGTTTTGTTTGATGGGGATACCTTTGGTTGAATGGTTCATGTGCAGTCCTAAGTAAAGTGTGTCCTTTTTTTTTTTCAGTGGGTGGATTTCATCTCTTACTGGACTTAATAAGAGTATTCCTGTTGGCATTATGATGATAATCATAGCTGCACTTTTCACAGCATCTGCTGTTATCTCATTAGTTATGTTTAAAAAGGTAAGTACGATTCCTTTGTTTGATCTGGATTTTGCTTTCTGTCTTGAGTACCTCAGGAAAGGATTTTTATTTCCCTGCTTCTATTATTTTAACATTTTATTGCAATTTAATGATTCTGGAGCATGAAAGTTCAAAGAAAGTGGCTTGTTTCCATGGTTATTTTCAGTGGCTTTCCTTCCAAAAGATTTAAGCTTAGATACTGATGTGCTAGTAAGTTTTTGATGAGTAGTCATCACATTTATAACAAAGAAAAAAGTTGCGACATTAATTTTCCTGCTACACTGGAATGAAAGCGTCTTTGCAATATTTTTTGACAACTTTATTTTGATTCGATGGAACATGAGTCAGAAAATAGCATTTGAATTTTAATACTCAGATAGTGGGAAGTTGCTCAGGATCTCTTTTTGTCTGGTTTTGTTGGGGACTTTTTCGTTATATGCCATATTGTTTAGAGTGTTTGTAAGTTATACCTGTAAGTCATGCTGTTTATAGCTCTGGTTGCAATGCAGACCTGTTGGTTATCACACTAGTTTAGGAGATACTTACATGTGTAATTAGGATATTTTATACTTTCTGATATTCAATCAGAGCATAGCTTGTTCATGTAACTAGTCAGAGTAATTAAAAGGTTTCTAAATGTTGATGTAGAAAGGTCACCAAATACACATCACACATTTTAGTAAACACCTGCGAGACCCATCTGAACTTGCAAATAATATTCCCTGCAGTATCCCCTACTGTCAAATTATGTGTGCAACAAGGCAATCAGAGTTTTAGGATTTGCTGGAAAAAAATCCAAGCACTCCTCTCTGGGTCCTGTCAAACACACGAGCAAATCAGATTTCCTCACCTCACGTCTCGGCTTTGTGTTTGAGGCTTTGCTGTTGGTCTGCTAAGGAATGGAAAGTGCAGCACCATTTTATTCCCTGCTGTTCCCCCTCCCCAGGTGCACGGTCTCTACCGCACGACTGGTGCCAGCTTTGAGAAGGCGCAGCAGGAGTTTGCAACGGGAGTGATGTCCAACAAAACTGTTCAAACCGCTGCGGCCAATGCTGCATCAACAGCAGCCACCAGCGCGGCTCAAAACGCGTTCAAGGGTAACCGAATGTAGCAAAACAAAGTCATCACGGTTCTCGTCAGCTGTACTTTATTTCCCAATCACTTACTCTATTCCCTAAAAGCCTAGGTCAAAATTCACACAGCATGTCTGTCTCTTCTGCAGCTGTACGTGGGTAAAATGGGACATGATTGGTTTATTTTATTATAAACTTATTTAAGAAGAAAACCATTTTTTGCCCTTCTTTAAGATACTGCATAAAAAAGCCTTCCATATTCTGTGGAGGATAAATAATTTTAACAATTGGTCTGAGTGTGAACTGTGGTATAAAATGATCAAATAAATGTATTAAGAGTCTGGAAGGTTTTTTCCTGGTTCACTCCAGTATTTTCTTAACTTCAGGAAAGCACTTTGGATCAATTATTTTTCTTTGTAAGAACTGATTTCCCTATTTCTACTTTAACCAATGGAGTAGACTGAGAGATGTAGAAGGCTAGATTTGGCTACTGCTTTTGCAACTTCATCAGCTGCTGGAGGTGAAATACAAACAAGTAAGGTAGAGAGTATAATTTTTTTTCCCTTTTTTTTTTTTAGGATAATAATTTTGGTATCAACCTGTAAGTTTGCATGAATACTGTTGAGTTATCTGATCTTGTTTAAATAGTTGTTTGGTCCCAAATTTACCTGCACCACTTTATAGCATTTGTTTGTATCTATTTCCGTGGAGTATTCTCTACCTGTGAGAAATTACTGTGGTGCATAAACATTCTTTGTAATAGAATGTGTAATGCAGTGTACAGTTTAAGGAAGTTAACTGGTGGTTTAAATTGCAAAGCTAAATGATTATGTATTTGCTTTTCAATTTCAGTGTTCATGTATTGGGGTAATAATTTTTCTGGATAAGAAACCAATATTGACTTTTAGAACACTGGTTTCTTGTCCACATTCCCTCTTCTATGTGCAGTGGTATTCTTGTTTTATTTTGGATTTTTGGGGGATTTGTTGTTTGTTTGTTGGTTTTTTTCAAATACAGATTTGTGTTTAACAGTGGTACTAAATCTCTAGCTGATCAGTCACTCCATTTACTACTTGTCCAAGCTCCTGAATATACAGTATTTAAAATACAAATAGGAATATTGTCTAAGACCAAGCTCTTTAAGCAATGGCATTTATCAGATATTTGAATTAATTTGAATGTTAACTCAGCCATCTCTGTGATGTGATTTAAGCTGTGGGGAAAAAAGCTTTTAAACTATTTTGAGTTGGCAATGTGAGAAATGTTCACCTTTAATAAGTTTTAACTCATTGAACTGGAGGCCTAAGGGGTTAAATTGGTGCTGTGGAACTGAACAATTCATAATGATTTCCCAGATTTCCCAGATTATTCTGAGTTGGAAGGGATCCACAAGGATCATCATCAAGATTGAACCGACAACCTTGGTGTTACGAGCACCATACTCTAAACAATAGAGATAATCACAGGGTGGTACCTACGATCACAATATTCTGAAATATAATATAATCAGATCTTAGTATCCTGTCATGGTTCTCTCCTTTGAAGACTGTTTATATTCTTGGATTGCCTCATGAGTATGACATACAATACCTGGGCAGTTTTTCAAACCCTTTTAGGACTGAAAACAGGAAGGACGACATCCCACAATTTGTGTAAATACACACCATAGCTGAAATTAATTCACCTCTTAAGATGAATCACCTTTAGTATGACAGTGTAAAACTCTGAGCCCCCTCCATGTTCTGAATGTGGACCAAATTTCATAGGTTTTTTTCAGTACACTATATTCATAATAACAAAAGATTATAAAAAAAAATATACCCCTAGCTCAATCCCTGTATCAGTGGTATACAGTTAACATGATGTCCTTTTTTAGTCTCCTTTCTTTTACTAATTTCTTTAAATCCAACTTGAATTTGTATCAATGTCATAGCTTCACTTACACTGAAGTTCCTATTAATGAATCCACTCGCTTTAAATATTCTATTTAACCAGGCTGCTAAAATTTCATATTAGTGGACATGCTAGCATTGAACTTGAATTTGTGTGGAATGTTTTTTTAAAGCTTTTCAGATAAAAGTCACTGTTGTCTGCTGAGATTGGACACCATCCTTCTAGCAGCTATATATCAAGATTCTATAGTATTTTAAGATTTCTTTAGTATTTTAAACTTCGCTGGAGGGTTGTGTCTAGGATCTCTGCTGTGGATTACTTTTACATCTAAATTTAGGCAATTCTTTTGGTATCTTTTGGACAGGAATCCCGAGGACATCATCCTTACAATTTAAATTAATTTGAAGATGGCATAGTAACATACGTTATCAGATTATATTATGGGGAAAAAAACCACATTGAATAATACCTGAATTTGCCAGGTAGATTTTTTTTCTCAAGTGTTTAAAGTTCCTTGAGAAAATGTATGTAATGTTCTGTGTATAGGAGTTGTTGATTTGTAATGTCATGGGTTGAATGTACAGGTTTAAGCCTTCTGAGTGAAATTCAAGATTCTGTTACATGTGAATTGTTTAGACGAGAAATCTTTGACATTTTGAGCCCAAACAGGAGGGAGAGGTTTGTTTAGCTTTGACAACAGAAGGCTGAGATTCATTAAAATATTTTGTACGTAGATTTTACAATCCCTTATTAATTAATCAGAGTATGGTACCCGCTTGAGTTGTCATTTTGTAGTATTGTGACAAATTGAGTACAAAGTATGAAGTTGAAACACTGGAATGTCAGTAGTCAATGATCTGTAATTTAGGAGTTGTTTTTATTTATCTGATGATGTTTGTATATTTTGTAAATTACTAACAATGCTCTCCCATCCCGGTGAATGTCATGGTTCTGTACAAATGCACTTCTTCTGTCCCTCTGTTGCATGTCTGAGTAGTTCAGAAGTTTTGTATATTTATTGTATTAACACGGTGTCATAGAATTAAAAAGAAGACTTTTTTCCTGGTTGTTTGCTCTGTATAGTTTTGATCAATATGGGGATTATTCTTCTAACGTTCAGGGTTATGTGTAATGAGGATGATCTATGTAAAAGTCTCACTTGCTTTTTATAATTCTGTATATAGATGCTGTAATTCTGCTGAAATGTGGAAGCGAAAAGTTCACTACCAATAAATCTGGTTATTGCAAATTAGTCTACTCAACTGTTACAAAGAAAATTCTTAAAATACTTGCAGCTCACTTTCTTGTGCTGTAAACTCATGAGGGTTAAAATCTAAACTTGCTCTGTCATAACTGAATGAAATCCTACAGGTATTAAGTGCATCTTATTGAAAGTAAAATGAAGTTGCTGAAAACAGCATTGTTTTGGTAGTCTTTATTTTCCTAATTTCTGCCAATGAACCAACATTTCTGTGTCACAGCTGTCTTGCTTTTTCTTTTATTTTTCGTTTTTTTTCATGTAGTGTCACTATAGCACCTGCTGTCTAGTACTGAATTTAATACTGGGTTTTCTTTGAAGAGCACAACTTCATCTAGACTACTGTAATACAGTTAAGTTTGCAAATGCATGGTACAGAGAACAGTGCTGTGAGGTACGGTCAGGATTATTTTGGGAGCTGGCAGACATGAGTTTTTGAAGACACTTGCACATGCATGCATCAGTCAGTATTGAAATTCATTGACTTGATCTGTTTCTTTGTAATTTACAGATCTGGGGTGGCAGTGGCTAAAGGAGCAGATTTTGTATTTTTTTGTAAATGTAAGTGCAGTTGTACTGTATGACCAAGACAATTTTAGTGCTGTTGCGAGGAGATTATTTCTCTGGTTTGTTGGGGGTAGTTTTTTTCAAGAGGTTGTAAACATATGGTTGGGAGGGCATGCACACACTGAAGGAAAAGCATAGAGGAAGAGAACTGTGATTAAAAATAATTAGTGATATTTCTGGAAAGCTACTTCTGCCAAGGAAAAGGCACACACATAGAGCATTCTGGTTATGAATCAGTAAGGCACAGTAGATCGGATAATTAAAACAATTAGGTTTGCCTCAGTTACATTAAAACACGAGAGTTAGTTTGTACTTTTATTCTACAAATTCATTTTGTTTTCAAGTAGCTTTTATTCTCATCAGTAGAAAAATGAGGAAGATTTACAAAGTAGTGCAGATTTCCTAGCTCAGCAGCAGAATGCCAGTTCAGCTTTATGCAAGGATTAGACTTAGATACTGAGTCAAATGCTACCCAGGGGAAGAAAGAAGGCGTTGATGAGGAAGTATGACTTGTGGCTCATGCTGCCATCTATTTTGTTCTGAAAAAAAATCATATTAACTGTCCAGCTGTTTCATTGAAGCACTTAGAGCTCATCTAAAGTGTGCTTTTTGTTGGATGCAAGTGACTGCATCAAACACATTCTGAATACACTTGGTGCTGCCATGACTTAGATAATTTTATATATTTTTATATATATATATATACACATATACATATATGTACAAATATACTGTCCTGCTTCAGTGAGTTACTCCTACATGTTGGTATTACATCACTCAGAGGTGAAGCAAAATGCTTCAATTCAGAGGAGTTACTATTTAGAGTGCTAAAAATTCCTGTTTTTACTTCTTCCTACTCACAGTTTAGGATGGGAATCTTCCAGCTAGAGAGATGGGGGAATGCTGGAAATTGATTTTTGGTGGTCAAGTTGGAGGCTATATTTTGTCAGTGTGCTTAGAACAGAGCTAGTGCAGGCCTGAAAACCAGCCTGATTTAGAGTCCAGTTACTTGTGTCCGTGCTCTCAGCTTTTCTACTCTCAACCATTTACAGCTGCAGCTGGGAAGGATACACTGGCTGGAGCCCAGGCCGCTGTGCAGAACAGCTGCCTCTCGCCACTGGTGTCTATGTGGCATCAGCTGCTGTGCTACTGTTCCAGCTGACAGTGCTGCAAGTAGGTTTTATCATGTTTACGGCCTAATTAAACAGTCGTGTATGCCTGAGCTGTAGTCACTGCGCATAGGACAGAGCACAATTTGCTGTTCTGCAGTGCAGGACTGTTGTATTTGCTGTGCATGTGTATTTCAAGATTTACAGGAAAAAGTGGATATCCTGGCTTGGGTATTGTGGTGATACTTTTTGCCCAATATAAGAGAACAGTTGGAAGTGGTCAGAATACAGAATCACAGAATTGGTTAGGTTGGAAAAAACTCTCGGATGACCAAATCCAACCTATGACTTGTATGTCATTAAATTGGGAATACTTTTTTCTGTACCTTGGTCAGACCAAATTACTGATCCCTCATCTGAGTGATACATAAAGCTGGTGAGGGACATGGATTCCTGTGCTCTCTGAATTTCACCAATATGAAGATACTCCAAATAAAAAGCATCTATTTGAAAGCAATCTTTCAGTGAGTCATAGAACAAAGCAACAGCTTTATATTCTTGTTGCTCTGATGTTGATAGTATGCATCCACTTTGTCATCTTTCTAAACCTAGCTGGAGCTTGAGGAAGAACTTAATAGAACACAAAACTCTGTAAAAAACCCCACATGATTAGGGAATTGAACTTTGTGCTCCCTCTTGCCAATTCAATTAACTTTACTGAAAAAGGAAAGTAACATTTTTAGCTATTCAAATCAGTACTTTGTAATTTCTTTGAGCAGTATTTTGTATTTGTACAATAACTGCTGTTTCTATATCTGCTATGAAAGGTAGTGTTGCATTGAGTGTTGGAAAGGTAGTGTTGCATCTTTAACTTGTTCTGGACAATAGGTTTCTAAATGTTCCAAGTTTTAACCAAGAGCTACTTCTTGGAATTTTAGAAACTGTTAGAAGTGTAGTATAAATTTAATAGAAATGCATAACAGCAGCTATGAGAAGTAAGTGACATCCTGACTCTTCTTCAAAGTACTGCAGAGCCGTATTCCTGGTTCTGCCAGACTGGCTTTGTAACCTTTCCCTAGTGTTTGTCAAGTTACAGTTGAAAGGTAAGTAAGACACACTGTGGCAAGCACCATTTTGAAAGTCTGTGTGTGATCAAGCAGTATTTGTTGTACAGTATTTGCCACCCTTTTTCACGAGACAGGAACTGCAGTGCTTCTGTTGCAAAAGGAAACACATTTCTCAGGCCTTTTTTCAATTAGAAAGTCTCTTTAATGCAACTGTATTTCATAACAGTTACAATTTTGGATCACATACTTTTGATCAGTAAGCTGTAATAGTTGTTAAAGAAGTCAGATGGGAATCTGAAATACATCATTAGAATGGGATCTTAAATGCTACTGAAGTTACAATTAAAACTACCTGGCTGTGGCTCAACTTGTACAACATGTTTGAATTAAGGTAGTCAGACCCCTGTTAGAAGTTTTAAAACTCACATTTTAATTGAAATTTAGATTAAAAATAAAATGTTAGTTACATTATTCATGCTAACAAATGTACATAGTGGTGACTCAAGAACAGAAAAACAGTACCACAAGTAAACCATGGCTCAAAAGCTACTCTAGCTGGATTGTTGCAGCCACTCTTCCTACACAGAGGAGCTGTGGTATATGTGTTGCTGCCATGCTCTGCTTTTGTTGGACTCTGTCCTTTCCTTGAGGTAGGCACCAGTGCCCATGGCTTTCAAGGAAGGCCTGAACTCCATTTACCAGTAGGATATGAAAAACTCCAATGGAGGTAACAATGCAAAATGGAAATGATTTAGCTGGAAAAAAAATTCTCAGAGTCCAGGGAACTTTATTGAGTAAAATAGATACAAAAGTGATATAGACAACCCAGAATAACAGTTCAGTAGCAATGTTTTTTGCAGTGCTGCATTACAAATCAAGCACATCAAGAAACCTTGCTTAGCCTCTTCAGCTTGTAGAGTACAACCAGTGGTGGACACAGCTTCACACTAGAAGTGTCTGCATTCAACAAAGCTGAGTAATTCAACTCAATCTGGAAAATATTTTTGTTAAATCTTCAAGCTGCTGTTACTACTGTTTTATTAGTCTTCAAAATCAGCGATTCCATTGCATTATTCTATATCCACATCACCACTCTGGCCAGTTCTTCCCTGGGAAGTCCCTTTTCAAATCACTTGTTTAAAAGCAAAAATTAAAGTGAAAAAACCCCTCCAAACCAAAACAAAACCCCCACTACAAAATCCATTCCTGGTATTGCACATCTCACACAAGTTTGTGTATATATATATTTTTATATATATTTAAATATGCTACAATTAAAAGTCTATGGCACTTTATTGAGTACAAGTTTAAGAAGTTGATGAAACCACAGATGTTTGAAGAATTCTTCAATACCACAATGTTAAACTGAACTAATTGGCACACAGGTTTTAAAGAATCCACAGCAAATTCTTCTAGATCTATGCAGTGCACGTACATTAAGAAGCAGTTACACTCTGGAGCCCCCTCATGAAATTAAATTAAGTTGATTCCCCTCCCCCCCTCCCCAAAGTATGTTTGAAAGCTACTGCTGAGGTGAACTTCAGGAGCAATTTAAACAGCTGTGAAATTTAATGGGTGCATCCTGTACCTGAAAACCTCATCCAGGAAAAAGAAATAAAATTCTGCAATATATACCACCTTAACACTTGCTAGAAAAACAGAACCCTGAGAAAAGAAATTATGGTAATTTTTTCTCTGTATTTCTTCCCAGCCTGTCTTCTATCTGTGCTATGTGATGGACATGGATATTCTTGCAAGTTAGTTGATTACGTTGTTGCAGAGCAAGCTGATAATGCACCGGCAATGAGCAGAAAAGCTGCTGCTTCTTGGTTACAAATGCAAACAAAAGCAAAATGTGCCACTGAAAATACCTCCTTTGTATTTACCCACACACACTTCCTCCCCCCCCAAAAAAACCCCCAACAAACCCGCACTAATGAAATTTTCTTAAGCATTGTGTAGATCACAGTAGAGGTCAGCTAGTAATGTAAATGAAGGTTGTTCATTGTTTACTTCTCAGCCGTAGTGATGTGTGCCCTCTATACCTTCTGAAGAACTGACCTGATTCTGACTAATCAAGTGCTCAAGCAAAAGCAGCAATAGTTGTTGACACTGCCAACAACTGTCCAGATTTGTTGGCAGTGGTGACCTGGACTTGGGATTGCTACCCACCTAGGAAAGCTAAAATCTACTTATTAATTAATTTTTAGCTGAGTTATATGCTACTTGTACAACTGCTTGCCCCCTTTCCCAACTGCAGAGCCCCTGAGGGCGGGGCAGAGCTGGGGGGCTCAGGAGGGACACCTGGAGGGACACCTCACTAGACCCCCAGTACAAGTCCAGTGTGTGCCCTTCAGGTGCATGTGTGGAGTGCACAGGGCAAAACCAAGTAGACGAGGTGTAGACAGGGTGCACAGCCTGTGATTTTTGTCCTCAGGCACCACTTTTTGCTGGTAATTTTGCTTTGTTAAAATCTCTTTGTGCAGGCAGTTGGCAGAAGTGGTCCCGGACCATAGCTTTTGGCAGGGTGTGTGTCTGTGTGTGTTACATTAAATATTTAAAGGAAAAGTGAATTACCCGTTTTAAACTAGAAGATGGTGGATGTGGGTTGCAGGAGCAGGTGAATGAAAGAAGAGCCTAGATTAAACCAATCCCTTTTTGAGTAGAGGCAGAAGTTCACCTTACTTGTTGCACTGCATCTCAGAGGTCACCTCTGTGTCTGTCTAGCCTGTGGCCTGAAGATGCCCCAGGCACAGACACGCACAAGCTGGCAGCTGCTCCATGTGTGCCACAGTGTCCGTGGTGTGAGGAAGGAGCTAGAAGGTGGCCCCAATTCCATGACTGTTCACCCATCCTCGAGGCTTTGGTGAGGACTGCTGAACAGCTCTTCTATTGCAAAGGACTTGAGCAGTGTCCTGAAATTAGCTATCTACCTGTACAGCAACGATTTTTTAAATACCTTTAAAAGACTATTGGTACACTTTGAGTGGCTGACCAGGCATAAACAAGAAGTCCCTGCTCCATATTACACAGTGAAGCAACACTCATTTGAGGATGTTAAACTACCAAGAAATAAGAAGAGGAATCTAAAATTCATTAGAACTATTTTTCAGATTAATTATCCCCAATGCTCCTATGGCACAGTTGCACCATTTTTTAAAAAAATACCTTTCAAACTTGTTTTCTGAAGTAGTTCTTTTAAGTGTGGCAACACCACAACTAACACAACCAACTGCCTTTAAGAAAGAAATGTCATTTGTGTCAATGTCTGTTTAATTTCTGCTGATTTAATTGGAAAAAGGTCCATACTACACAAAATTTAAAAAAAAATAAAAAAAAAAATCTTCCCAGTCATGTAGAATTTGGCAAGACTTCCTGAAAAATTTTAATTTCCTAAAGGCTCATGTGCCTCTGGGTTATGAGACAGACTGATCTGTAGACTAGGAATGAGGTTTCACTCATGAGGGAAAAAGTAATACTGCTGAAGTAAAACATGAAATCCACAGTTGTAGGAGAGGCTGCAGCCCATATCAAGCTGATGCTCTGGGGAGTTGTCTGCTTGGGAGTTCAGAAGTTTTAATAAAGGCCGTAGAAATGCTTCAATTTTACCTGAAACAATTGAGAGCCAGTGTAACAACAGCTTCTCTGTCTAGTTAGTGGAAACAAAGTAATTTTCCTGCTAAGTAACCAGCAACACACACCTTGTGCTCAAAGTTTCAAGACAGAGAAACCTGGTAGGGACTTAAATTTTCTAAATGCTTAAGGATTGGTATGAACTGTATCATGTCAGCTTTGCTCTCTCCAGCACAGACTTACTATCAAAGAAGGCACGGTACTTTTAGGAAGTTCAGTATCAAAAAGCACCTCAATGAAAAGTATAGTACCAAACCACGTGATGGTAAAGAAATATTCACTGGTGAGAGGAGCCCTTGGAAACAAAGCCTCAATAAAAAAGGCTTCTCTTTTGCATTAGAAAATTAAAAAAAAATGTGCTGGTTTTTATTATGTTAAGCCAAAATTCTTCAAAGTGACCAAGGTGGGCTAGGCAATCCAATCAATCAGAATTTGTCAGTTATAATAACATTCCTCCTATATATATGCGATTACTCACATCCCCAGCCAGATCAATATATTCCGCTGTGTCCTGATCACAGAATGAAACTAAAAATATCCCCAGTATTTACATTCTGCTTTTTTGGGATCCTTTCTCTGGTCCTCATTGCCCAGCAAGGAAGAAAGACACTTTCAGTAGTTCGGGGCTGGAATGCATGGGGCTCAATCACACAAATGGCAAAACCAGGCAAGTGGACCTGCTTGTCCAGCCAATGGAAAGCAGGTAAAGATCCAGGCTCTGATATTTTTCCCCACTGGAGTTAAAGGAGGCAGATAAGGTTTTTTCCTTCTTCTATTTCTTCTTGCACTTTGTCACTGGATGTGGCTATTTCAGCCTGCGCCGAGAAGACTGCACAGATGAACGTCAGAACAGTGCCACCGATAGCTGTGTAGAAAGCCCAGCCCAAGGAGCAGTCACCCAGTTTGTAAGCAGAAGCATAAGGTCCACAATAGTTTATTGCTTTC
This sequence comes from Serilophus lunatus, assembly GCA_013399895.1. Classification (NCBI taxonomy): domain Eukaryota; kingdom Metazoa; phylum Chordata; class Aves; order Passeriformes; family Eurylaimidae; genus Serilophus; species Serilophus lunatus. Next base: position 13,728 of record VXBA01003185.1, read on the forward strand.
TGGCATCCCCAACCTGCAGGGTATAGTATCAAGCCTAAGATAAGGAAGAGCCCTAGAAATAAAAACAGAAAGAAGTTTAACAACCAGTTTAACACCAAATGCAGCACATGTAGTAATGGTAACTACCCACTCTTAAGTGCCAGGATTAGGAGAAAACTCCTCCCCCTCAGCCGTACAACCATCCTTTACTGATTGTTCCCTAGTATATGCCATGCAGTCTTTTAACTGAATTTGGAGTTGCCCTGTGGTTTATCTTGTGAAGGCTTATTTTATATAATAATGGTCTAGTCCCACTAACTAGTTTCTAGTTTACTTTCTAGTGATGCAGGAGCAAAATCCTCAACTCCCCATCTTGCTAAACTGCCCAAACACCCTGCTGCACCTCAGTCTGGAACTGAAAAGCTCAGATGTTTGACTTGATTGTCTCTTGCATTCTTATGAGGACTAATCAATGTAAGCAACGAAAGGCTTCATTAAAGTAATTAAAAGTCAACCTAGTGTTCCTGCATACATGATGTGTGATAGGAGATTCAATAATATGCTAGTGGCTACAGATGCTCTCTTATGAGGTCTGCTAAAAAAATTCATGGTGAATTAAACACATGTTCCTCCTACAAGGTATATAGAAAGGAACTAAACATCAGGACAACTCGCAGGTATCAATGTTTGCTCTCTGTTTCCTTTAAAATTTTATGTCGAAGAACAGGAAGAATCATGAAAAACTGCTTTTAATTAAACATTACCAGTTTATCCATAAAATTAATGTGGCCATCCAGAACCCATAAATTTTTCTGATTAACTTTTCCCACACTGTAAAACCCTCTATTCAACCTGGTGTCTTAATGCTAAAAGTGCTGGCATCTTCTAGAAAGTGAAAGAAACAGTCTTTTTCATCCCTATACTAAGAGATTACCAAGAACAGCTGTAAAGATTTGTTCACATCTTCCATACAGTTAGACTAGCCTTTTTTGCAGAACATTAGGTTTCTTTAACTGTTTTTTAAAGAAATCCAGCCTGATGCAAGAAATCTTCCTTACTGAGAACAAAAAGGTGGGTCCTAGCTAGTAAGCAGTTAATTTACACAAAACACAAAAACTAGCATCCAACTGTCTCGAATGTCTATGAATGCCAGACATTGCACAAAAGAAAGTCCTTCCTCCAGCATTTTTCTAATGACACAACACCATGAGCATGAATGATCTAAATGTCATTATGCTTTGAGGCAGCAAAATCCATTAGTGAGTGATATCCGTTGTCTGTGAAGGGATGTCATCACTGCCTACATTAAGAACCAGTGACAAATTTTATGCAGTGTTTCTTGACTGGTTGGCAAAACTACATTAAGTATAAAGTATTGCTTTATCTTGGACAGACCTAGATAAGCTGTGCTTTCATCCTGCAGTCATTTCAGACTAAACACCAGCAGTTCCTTCTCCTCTATTCATCACTGGTGTCCTGTTCTGTGCAACCAGCTTGACCAGACTGTGTATCTTTCTGACTGCACATTGGTTTGGGCCAGTTGCCATTTTCTCTAATGACCTTAAGTCCTTTGGTAGGTAAAAAATCAGCATCACTGAATTAAGAAGCCAGATCTGAAATGCTCGTGTAGCTGCTGCCAGCAAGGAAGTTTTTCAAGTTTACCATTCCATCACTCTGAAAACTCATGTTTGAAAACAAACTTGCCATATGGCTGAGTCATAAACAGGACCAAGAAGATATATCCATCTTGTTTTACAAAAAACAGAGCACTGAGCAACTCCTGAAAGCCATCGGTTCATGGTATGTACGCCTCAAGATGAAAAACTGTTACCCAAACTTCAGCCCCTCAAAAGGCTGCAGCACTGCTTCCAAATGTAGTCATCAGGAGTTTATGGACTTAGATTATTTTTTTAAAAAAAAGTACAGAAAATTCCTAGAGAATACTGACTACAGCCCATGATTTCACAGAGTCACAGAATCATTTAGTTTGGAAAAGACCTCTGAGATCATGGAGTTCAACCTTTGACCAAACAACACTTTTTGACAACTAGAACATGGTACTTAGTGCCATGTCCAGTCCTTTCTTAAACATCCAGCATACTAAAAGAAAAAAACCCACAAAACAAAACAAAAACCAACAAAAAGACCCCAATCAAAATATGACCATACAATCCCCCCCCCAAAACCCTGACACCACCCCCCCAAAGAAAACCCCCAAAACACAAAAACACACAAAAAAGCCCAAACTCAACGAACAAAAAAAACAACATCACCACCACCCCGCCCCAAGAAAAACACTCAGACAAAGGAGAGGTCATATTTTCAATATTAAACCTCATTTTTACTACTCCGTTCAGGGCAGAGAGAAAGCTTCTCATTGCACCTCTTAGCACTACCACTAGTATTTATCATAATTTTTTATTTTACTAATACCTGGTTTCTGCTTGCCAGAAAAAATGAATAAAGATGATTCTTTTACACCAATTCAACACACCCACAACTGAAATGCACTCCTTTGATTTCATGCTAGAGCAAGTGGAGAGGCACTGATGCTCATCGCATACTCAGCTCAAACCTCCAATATCCAAAGCAATGGCTGAGCGGTACAGGGTCCCTTCCTGACTCTCCCAGTATATCCAGAAAGGAGTATTCAATTAAAGAGAAGCTTTGCCTCCTGCTTCACAAGTAAGTAGGAGAAGAGACAGTCACAAGCAGAACAGCTCATCTCAATGACTCCTGCAGCTTGAACAAAACAGACAGATGCTTTACCACTCACCAACAGAGCCAACCACTGCCTACATCAGAAGCCAGCAAACCAAAGCATTTAACTGTACAACTACCTACAACCAGAAAACTCTGAAAAAGAACTACCTCTCTACTCCTGGGAACACAGATGCGGAGTGATGAGAAGATAAAAATCCCATGTGAAAAGAATTAAATTACGTATAGCAGGGGTAGCAAGGGGAGGAGAGATTGTGATGCTACTTGGAGAGTCATGTTCTGCTTTTAAACAGGCACAATGGTTAAATGTGATGTGAATAGCTCATTAGTTGCTGTGTTTTTCTACCTCTGACCAGGAGCACTGCACAAACATTTCATGCAACAGAAAAAAGATAGATGGCTGTTTTTACAGGTGACACCTTAGTGTTGATTTAGATTAAATGTTTGTGCAAGATTAAGCAAAAAACCAGAACAGGCTAGTCCATGGAAGAGAAGAGAAGATCCATGACAGGGAAAAAACAGTGTAAATTCTCAGTGTTAATTACTCTTACCAGTGTCCATGGGCCAGAGCCTGATGAGGTCCCTTACACCTCTTTTCTTCTTTGACAGACACGTAAGCCTAACTGCCTATATCCCTGCCTTTCTGTAGCTGCTGCCTAGTCCATGGGGCTCTCTAGCACGCAGCTCTCTTGCTTTGGTTATTTATTTACATTACCGCAGAGCCTGGGAACTCTGCTTGTAGTTTCTGCCCCCAACACCTGACAATCTGCTTTTCAGACAAGACACGCCAAGATGGAGCACAGGGCACAAGTGTGATAACCCTGAACAGGACAACAACAGGTTCATCAAATCCATAGCCTGCTGGTAACCAAGTTTTCCTCTCACAGCTTCCGTCACACAAGAGTCTTAAGGAAAATGTGTAAAGAAAAGAAAAAGGTTTTCAGTTGCTTGTGGACAGTACGAATCAGCATGGGGTCACTTGGCTTTGTTTTCTGAAGAGCCTCTGGGGGACGATGGAGGTGGGCATTGGGTGGGCTGCACAGAACAAAGAGAAAAGTATCTTGCCAGTGAATTAAAAATGGTGGAGAGCATGGCCTGGGGACCAGGTTTACAAGGGATTGGAAAGGGGAGCCAAGTTCCTTATTCCCGGAATTCATTTGTTCCACCAAGGCACAAGAACACAAGAGTGGCTCCTAGTACAATCTATAGATTTGTGTATAAAATAATAAAATTATGGAATATTTGGTTGGAAGGAGACCTGAAGGATCGTCTGGTCCAACCTTTCTTGGCAAAAGACCGGTCTAGACAAGATGGCCCAGAACCCTGTCCAGATGGACCTTTAAAGTATCCAATGTTACAGAATCCACCACTTCCCTGGGGAGATCCGCCCAATGGCTGATTGTTCTCATTGTGAAACACTGTCTTCTTGTATCCAATTGGAATCTCCCCAGCAGTAACTTGCAACAATCACCCCTCATGTTTCCCATGTGACTCATTGTAAAAATGGAATCTCCTCCTTCTCTGCAGCCATCATTTAAACACTGTAACATGGGGATAAGGTCTCCCCTAAGCCTTCCTTTCTCAAGGCTGAACAAACCCAGTTCTCTCAGCTGTTTCTCACGTGACAGGCCTCCCAGACCTTGATCATGTTTTTTTTCCCCTTCCCTGGCAAGGAACATTTCCAGCCTGTCCACATCTTTTTTGTACAGTAGGGACCAAAACAGTATTCCAGGCGAGGTCTGACAAGCACTTAGTAGAGTGGGATAATGGTTTCTTCATCTCTGCTGGTGATACCTTTGATGCCACCCAGCATCCTGTCACCTTGCTGTACAACAGCAGCAAACTGGTCACTCATACTGAGCTTTGTCCACCAGGACCCACAGGTTTCTTCTCATAGAGCTGCTTCCCAGATGGGTAGATCCCCTGGATGGATAGATCCCAGCCCATGCTGCAATCCTGGATTATGCTTTTCAAGGGGCAAGACCTTAGATTTCTCCTTGCTCAGCTTCATAAGATACTTCCTAGTCCACTGTTCCAGCCTATCCAGCCCATCCTGCAGAATGGCTCTCCCTTTCCAAGAGTCCACTTCCCCACACAGTTTGGTATTACCAGCAAACTATGGGAGGGCAAACTCAATCCCACTTTTAGACCACTCATGAAGATATTAAATAGCCGTTATGAAGATATTAAATAGAATTGGGCTCAGTATTAATCCCGTGAGGACACCAATTGTGATTTGTGGCAAAAATTGCTCTGGATTGATTAACTCTTGTAATTCTCATGCTGCCTGAATTTTGTTCTTACACTTGACTCATTCAAATATTAATTCTGCATTTAGTCTGTATTCCAAAGCTTTCTAGACCATTTAATAATGTAAATTACTAAGATTTTGTTAGTCATAGCAGTACAAAGTTCAGTTTTTGTGTTGTATAATTTTATGTCAGCATAATCTGATAAAGCAACAGCTATCTCCTGTCAACAGTTTGCCTTGAGACATATCTGGCAGAAGGACATTTAACATTAACGATGGAAATTTCTTTTTCTAATAAATGAGTTTTCACTCTTGTTCCCCCTCTTTGAAGACATATTCAAGAGAAAGAACAGAGAACAAAAATGGAGTGCTCTGTCTGAAGAGAAGTTTTCTGCAGTGAATCCTTCCAGTTCTTTGTGCTGCTGTACAGTAATGATATTTAATTCACAACTAATCTACCTGTGGAATTTTGCTGTTTATTCCCCCTGCTGAGAGAAACAAGTTCACTTTGAAAACATTATGAGCTGTTTTCCACTGTGCTTTCTACTCAGCTCAGGCTTGCTCTGTTCAAGATTTTACCTTCTCCCTGATACAGCTGCAGTCCCGGGAGTCCAGCTTCTGCTGCACACATACTGTTTTTCCTACTTCTTAATTAGCTCTATCTCCCTTCTTGAAATCAGTATGATAATTTTTCATAATTACATTTTCCTTTTTGTTAGTTGTTGTCAGTTCTCAGCTACCTTTCTTCTTATTCCTTAAAACAGGTCTGAAAGAATGGTACAATGTTGTCAGATGCCGAGGAATCACAACAGAAAAATACTTCAACGACTTTTTGTCCAGAGACTTCATCTAAACCTCTTCGGTGTAAGTCTGTCAGCAGAGAGCATTTTTCCATCTTTCACTGAAGGAAATTTGGTCACATAACTTTTTATTATCAGGCCCTAATTACTTGCTTTCAAAAAGAAACCTTCCTTAGATTTAGATTTTAATGTTATTATTAGTTTAAACATTTTTTTTGTTATAATAGCCTATGATACATCAGGCTTTCTACACTCAAATGATGTAAAAGCAACTCCTCTTCAGAGCAAAACATTACAGCACATTGAGCATTAGTACCAACAGACTCCATCGCTGTGTAACAATGTTTCTTTTCATTTAGCAGAAGTCTGCTTGCATTTGTGCGCTCCTTTTAAGGGCCTGAAGCTGCAGCAAGCAATTGCCCCTTCTGGTTGTCATACACTGCAGCAGAGCTGCCAGGTCCACATAGTGGAAAACCAAGTCTGGTCTATTGTTGTGGCCATTTGTAAGCCACATTATGTGCTAGGGTCAGATCTGAGTAAAAGCTTTTTTATTCTATCCTTGGAAGCAACCCTTGAGACAGGAGTTAGGCAGATGCTTGTTTAGCTAAGTGAAGGCATGCTATTTAGTTTTGACAGTCTCCTGTGCAGCTGCTGTTGTGCCATACTAAACAACAGCATATACTAACAAAGCCAATTTCCATTGCAAAGCCTCAAACTATCTACTAATTTCCTAGTAATATAGTAAAAAATGCTTTTAAACACTGCTGAAGAAACAGGAAATTAAGCAGCTGTGATCAATGAGATGGCCCTGTAACAGGCTCCTATGGAGCAGCACAGCCGAGCAACATCATCTTAAGAGAGGAAGGGAAAAGGGTGAAGGTATGAAGAGACTAGCCTTGCAGTGAAGTGCAGGTGGGCTGCAGTGATTCTGATTGTTTTCATCTTCTGCACAACCACAGAAGATTAAGAATCAGCCCAGGGACACTGCGCAAGCCAGGCACCCCACCTTTATCATTCACATTTCCATGTGTCAATATGCTACCCAGACAATTTCATGCGTTAAGTATGTGTACAAATGTACCGGTCTAGCTTAGGCCAAAGAGGCTTCCATATGCACAAACTTTCCCTCACAAATCTGGCAGGGATATTACCACTTTATGCACTTGATGAACGCATGGTGATTTGTGCACTTTTGGTCGCTTCACCCTCTGACAGGCAAAGCTATGGACTCTTGACTCAACAGCCGCTTAACAGACACCTTCAGCCCTCTGAAATGATTCAGGAATACCATTTTAGTCAGGTGAGAGCTCACATGGTGGCCCAGGCCAGCTCACATGGTGGTCCTAGTACTCCACACTGACTATTGGAAAAGCATGTAGAGGGTAGTGCTGAGATGCCGAATGGAGCACTGGTACAGTACCCACAGTACAGGATCCCAGACCTGCCTCTGCAGTTGCTCTCCATCTGGATGGATGGCTGCTAGGCCCATCAAATGCAAGCAGCTGACCAGAGGCAAGTGAGTCTTTGCCCCAAGAGAAAGGGAGACTTTGCATGCCTCAGGGCCTTGGAGATGGTCCTCAGCCCACTTGGAAATGCTGCAAAACAAACAAAAGATAAATTTATAAGAAGATCGATACTTTAAAAAGCCTACCTGGACAATACAACCAGTGGAGGTTCTCACAAACAGAGGTGATTTGGGATGAGTTGGAAGTGTGGATGTTGAGGGTGGGGAGGGTTGCCAGCAGGCAATGCATTGAGGCAAGGTCTATGTCTTCATACCTACAATCACTGCAGTTGACTGCTCCCATATACAGTATCTGGGACACCTTCAGCTGTGGCAGGAGAATTAATAGTTTAAAACTACAACTGGGTCATGGCTCAAAACCTGCACAGATTTTTGTTTTTCCTTTAAAATTGTCTTAGGGTGATATAAGGGTATGCAGTTACCAGAAGAAAAAGCAGTTCCCTAACCCCTGCCTTCACCAAACTGAAGAAGAGGGTAAGGGCCCTTCTCTCATGTTTCTTTTCCATGTATTATGTAAAATTAAGATGCTCATTCACAACTAAACATATGCAAACATCTGATGACATTACTAGTTCAGGGTTGTAGAAACAGCATTAGCAGAAAAGCGTCAAGTGGGGAATTTGAGGGTTGTTGGAGATTTTTTATATTGGCATGATCTTGCTGCTCGGACATCTCTGGAACGAAGTATGAGTCTGCAGACTCCTGCTTTTTAGAGAAGGAGGGAAAATTCACCATTAGTTTTTAGAAACTTTTAAGTATGTGGTAAGAGTCCCCATTAGTTGGGAAGGAAATGCAGAGACTCCAAGTAAAACCAGTCTCAAGCCCTGAAATGACATTGCTGCCTTCTTGGTGGCTGCCACCCATGTAAAGTCACTGCACTATGGGAGCTCCCATGTGGTGGATGCCAACCCAGCAATTAAGTCAAGATAAAACACTCTACAGGGGAAAAGCCTAATGTTTTGAAGATTTCAGGAATACAGAGGTAAACAAACACTCTCCGCTCCTAGGCCCATCACTCAGGTGCACCCATCTCTCACATTTTATCTTGAAAAGCCAATAAAGTGTTCAGTGTTTTTAATCTAGGACAATAAAAAAGCTCCCTTCAAGCTGCTAAATGAGAAATACAGTTGTGGTTGGTAAATCTGGAAGGTTCCCTTGTCAGGGAAGTAAATATTAGGGGCCATGTCAACTATTCTGTCCACGAAACAAATGGAAGAGAAAGTCCAGTACATTTCACACCATTCACCGTAACCTTTTCCATGGCTATTAAACCAGTGAGCACCATGTCCTACAAACTATCCATGGCTTATGCTGAATTAGCACAAACAGAATGAAAAATGACCACAGCTCAGTAATGGAGGCCAAAACAACAACCTGCCTCAGCTTAAGCAGAGGTAAAAGGGTCATCTTTTTCATGTCATTGTATTTCCTCAATACTGATCCTGCAGTACAAACAAAACCTCAGGAGTGCAGGGGTAGGAGTGAGGAGCTGCAGAGGAACTAAGGCTCAGCCATAAGGAAAAGGCAAAAAAGGAGGATGCAGGAAGGGCAGAATTTCGTGTGGCTTTGAGTTGTACAGCAGCAGAGTGTGGAACATCTGTATTGAAGATGGAAGCAAAACTCAAAGCCACAGATTTCCTCACCACCACACCAAGAACACCAAAGACAGGAGCTATGCAAAAGTTGGCCCTGTGTCTTGAAAGAGCTCCTTTCATCTTTTTTCTTGTGTTTAAGTGAAAACACAGCATTTGCCAAGTTTAAATATTGTCCTAGTGTTTGCATCCCCTATACAAACAACAGCATCTGTCTTGGCTCTGAAGCCTGGAAGCAAAAATCTGACAGAAATGGAGCCCTGCTGCCCTCCCACCATCCCCTGGCCTCTCTAGGTCACTAGCACTCTTTCTCACATTGCCAGGGCAGGAGTGTAAAGAAGCACTCAGCATTTCACCTATGCTGGCAGAGGTAAGGGGCATCAGTGTGCACATGTGCCACAGTAAAATGTTTCTCAGTGGGTAGCATGAGAGTCTCACACTAAGGATTGTTTGATGGTAGAGACTTATGCTTGCCAAGAGAATAAGTAGCCAAATTTGATCACTGAAAACCTGACATTTCTGTTTATTTTTCTATTCATTTTCATGTGCTGTGTGTCTGCTGGTTCCCAAGTGCCCACTTTGATAGCGCAAGAGATGAGTTGACTACCAAATCTAGCAAAACATCGAAATCTTCATTTTATTTCTTTGATGTTCCCAATGCTCTCCCTCAGGCTCAATAGCAATTTAGTACTTGAACTCAATTTTCCTTCCTTGGCATATTCCAACACAGCAGTTCCCTTTGCCTGAACTTTCAGCAGCCAAGTGTGTATTAGATGTCATGCTGGCATTTGGCCATATAGGTTACAGGAAGCACCATACCGCAGACAGCAAAAGCAGTTCAGACTGTCAGGATTTCCATTAGAAATCCTTCTCTCCTCCCTTTTTGTTTCTTCCTACACCAAGAATTCAGAATTCTGGCATCAGAAAAGAAAAAGTCTGAGCTGAATCCAAAGAGGAAATATGCTTTTTGAAAAATGCATGCTCTGCGTTTTAAAGACAAACAAGAAGCTTCCTTGCCTTCCAGGGCAAAACCACTCTTGCTCTGCTCTCCTACTGCTTGGGCTCCCGGGCTGTGCAACAGCTTCCATTGGCTGCAGGCAACAGTATGAGCTCACAAAGTGCTTTTTTCCTTGCTTGACAGTTTCTCAGACAAATAATGCCTTTTTACAATGTGATACTAACTACAACCACATATCCTAAACTATGCTGCAACTATCATAACCTTTCATGTTATGCTCTGGGCATCAAAGAACTGTAGCAGTCTCATGCCCCTTCCACCACAGCTTGTGTCTCCTTCTGCTTTTTCTCCCCTACCCAATGAAAGGCCTGGCTGACCTTCTGCTTCCTCCTCTGCAACTCCCAACAGCCTCCTTACCTTTCAAAAGCCAGGAGCGTGCAGTCGCATGGCCACAAACACCATAAGCCCACCCTGTGCAGCTGGATCCTACTTAATCCACCCTCACAAGCAGCTCCAGATCCTCATCCCTTTCAGACAGTTCACATCACACTCTGATCAGGTCATCTCCCTAATCACCCATCCTCCCAAAATGAAAATGACACCCAGTAAGTATAACTGGCTGAACTATTTCTCTGTGCAAGAGATGTAAAACAAACTCTTACAGCAGCAAAGATAGATTGTTACATACACAGTTGGCTTCGAACTGAATTTCAGCTTTTCATTTTAGAAAATTGTGTAGAAGTTTCTTTGCATTTGAGGGTAAAGCTGTAGTCCTGGAACTGAACTATTGCCAAGGTACTGAAGAAGTTTCTGATGGAGGAACTCCTCGAGATAACCACAGGAGGGAACAGAAGGAGACATAAACAGTAAAAGAGAGAAATCATGGAAAGGTCAGAAGTATGAACCCAGTAGAGCTCGTGAGTTACCTGAGAGGAGAAAGAACTGTGGAGGAGATTTCGCTTCTTGGGACCGAGGACAACTGTCAAGGAAAAAAATCAAGCCTCTCAGACTTGGGAGAGGAAGAAACTAAATCAGCCCCAGCAATGTTGGAAGAAGCTTCTGAAGGGATAAAGGGAGGCACAAAGCTGCAGCATCTAGTCCCAAGCAGACAGGCTTCAACGAAGTGCCCAGGGAAACCAAACTAATGTTCTTAGCCTGCCTGCAGCAGCCTTGGAAAACACAAACCCCTGTTTTAGCTGTCTGGACCTGTTAAAGATGTAACTGCCAGTGGCACAGCCAGCTAAGCCACATGACAGCAAAATGCAGCCATGCATTCATCAGAATAAACTAGAGACACCCCTCAGCGTGCAGCTGGGACACAGGTGGTCTTCTGACTGACACAACCCAATTTTTACATGCTTTTCCCATGCTTTTGTCAGGAAAACAGTTGAGCTGGAAGACAGAGAACTGTGAACAGAAGATGAGAATGGGATGACCCTTGAGAGGCCACCCAAATGAAGGCCTCAGCATCCTGGAAACACTTTAGAGAAGAGCTATTGTATCCCCTTTTGGTAAATGTGCCTGGCAAGGCAGACCCACTCCAGCTTGGCAAAGCAGGAGTAATTGAAACTGAACCCCCAAACCCATTTGCCTCCCTGACATGTCAGCACCCTTTCCCCTTTGCACACATCAAGCTCCCCAGAAGGAAACACAGGGGCCTGCTCAAGTTCCATGGCTGACATAATATTTAGGCAGCTAATTTAGCTTCTACCCCGGTGTGCAGTCAGGGTGCTGCTAGCAATCAGGCAGCTGCTGGCTGTGGGGAAGGGCTCTGTCCACCCAGCCAAGACAGAGGTTAAAAAAAAAGGCAGGGTAAGTTGTTGCTTAAGAACTTCATAAACTGTCAGAGATGGAATTCAAAATTGGTTTAGGCTCTGCCTAAGCTCCCTTCTCTGAGGCTAGATTGTATTTAGATTATATTACTTAGCACCAAAATTAAGTATGGAACCCCAAATAAGACTTGCAAACACATATGCAACTACACTGTATGCATACCAAGGTATGTCAATAGGAGATCATCAATTATTTACTTCCTATAACTACATGATTACTCTGAAAATTTACTATGAATTGATTCTTGTCAGTTGCAATGTAATAACATCCTACCTCTTCTAGCCTCATAATTTCAAGTGATTCACAGACTGTAAAAATAGAATACATTCCCCAAAAATACATACAAATGAAAGTCTGCCGGGTCTTCTTGTTGCTGGGTAGTAATTATCTATTCAATTACATGGCTCCATTCTCTGCACTCTCTAATGCAGAGAAAAGATGCTTATCCAGATAAAACAATCCTGAAACATGTCCAAAACCAGGGATACTGATTACTGTTTCTACAGTTGTAGAATGAGAAGTACAGTAGTTTGAAAATAAGTGGTAGAAGATCTTGCTGTATAATAAAGGAATTAAAGGGGTTTTAAAAAGAGACATATTTTCTTCCTTTATAGCTTTGCATTTCTCACTTTCTGCCACTGAAAAAAAAAAAAATCCCAATGGATGAGATACATGTATGGCTTCTTCCTGTTGACCAAAATGAGAGTTTGCACCTTTGTCCAAAGACCATAACAGAAAAGATGCTGCTTTCTGTTCTGTAATTTCACCATAGGCATCATCCAGGTCACAACCAATCTTGTTTGACTTGAAAGATATATCTGGTGTCTGTTACTGTTTTTTCATGGTGAACCACAGGAATAAATTAACTTGTGCCTTTCTAATTATATTAAATCTCCATGGCAATAATATAGAGATTTTAAACGAGATTAAGCCTGCAAGATTCTGAGTTCCTGGTAGATGACTCTACCATGTGTGAATCTCATCTTTGAAAAGGAGATGTTTGATATACTTGCAAATATTAGACTGATACAGGCTGATTAACAAAATTATTTTGTGAATTCTTTTCCTATGATTATTAAAAACATAATTGTTCATACTTGAAAGAATGTTATGCTTAAAATTATCAAGGCAGGGCTGTATCTTTTCCTCTGGTCAGGGCATTACTTTAGCTATCATAATCCCTGTATGGATTAACCACATTGACAACCGTCCCTCTTGAGCAACTTGCTTTAAGCATTTTTCAAAACTCAGGAACTGAGCACGTTGAAATTAACAGATGTCATAAGGAAAATAATTGCAACTAAGTAAGCATTTGCTGACACAAAAGTAGCAAAGGACCCAATAAAACTAATCTTCACAAAACGAGCTGTTAGCCACAAGACGCCTGGCTGCAAATATTGGCAGGCATACTTCTCATAGAAACGGTTTCAGTAATGTGACCTTCCCATTACCCGGTTTCATGCTGCGTCATTTATCTGAATTATAAAAAGGGAAGTGCTTCTATCCTCAGTACGACTCACGAAGGACTGATCTATCCCCTAACATGCTTTGTCAGCTGTATTGTTTATTCTTTTCGGCTACAAGTCCCATTACAGGTACAGCTGGATTGATAATAAAACACAGAACTGTCTTTGCATGTATTTTCTCACAACTACATGGCCTCCAGAATTCTGTTCTAAGGAAAAAGAACCTACTTCCCGCTAATCCTAGATGATAGATATTTTCAGACAGAAAAATCAGAGTTGTAAATAAAGTTATCTTTTCAACAGACCCAAGCCTGACATGCCAAAGATGCTGCTAAGAATGTATAACTTGTTCACACAAATACCCCTCCAACAGAAAAGTAGTAATTGCACCTCCTGAAAAAATGGTTTCATGGATTATTTCTGAAGTACAGAAAGCAAGAATCTGGTAACTTCCCCTGGTTTAATCTGCACTGCCAGGCTGCTTCCTCATCACACTGGTTCTGGCAAATACTGTAAACCAGGACTGATTACAGCAAAACTTGTCATGTTTTTCTAAAGGACACATACATCTTAATTGTATGCCACCATGTGAACAGAAGCATGTCTACCTACTTTAGGGATCAAATTCTGCTCTGAAGCACAAAGCTTACATTGTGGGTGGCACAAAAAATGAGTCATACTTTTATACTGAAGATGTATGAAGCAGGCAATGATGAGAGCTGCTGGGCTAGTGCATCAGGACCCAGTATCAGGTAGTCCCTGGCCTGTAACACTGACTCTGGAGGGTTGAAGCAGGAACTAAATACAGTTTTTACTGTTTTTAAGTAAAAAGTTTTAAGAGTAAGATTAAGTTACTTCTCAACTAAGCCAATGAAACCAATCAGCTTCATAGAAGTCTGAATACCTAACATTACACCTCCAGTCTAGGTTCACAGATACGTTTGGCCACCTCAGCAAAGGTGAAAAAAGGGAAAGCTGGATTGACATTTCAAGTAAACAAGTGGAAACTCCTAATTCTTGTTGTAATGAAATAATTTTCTGAGTTGAAAACATCTGCTAGAGCACCACCAAGAGAGAAAGAGGAAGTGGCCCTACTCATTCCCTCCCTCCTCACAGTCCCTGAGGGCTCCCTGAGTTAGGGCAGAAGACTATTCTGCTCCTCCAGATGACCACACACACACACAGAGCACGTAAGACAAAACCCTGTGTATGAGACAGGTCATCTCCATCCTTTCTAGTAATTCCAGAAAGCCAAATACTTCTCTAACTAGGGCAATCCAGGGGTGGTTTACTGAGTCATTTAATCTCTGTAAAATCTATGGGTTTAAGCAGAAACACTAAATCTCTAGAACAAATTAATCTTTTCAGGCAAAGCACAGCTGGTTCTTGGACAGTGGAAAGGTAAGCTTACTGGGCTACGTAGCTGCAGCTGAACAATAAGCTGGCTAAAGGAAGGGTTTAATCTCAAGGTATCATTTGTCAGCCTCATAGCTTTGAAGAAGGCTGCATAGCATGAAATGCTGGAGGAACTGGGTGTTTGGCTTCAGGCAGTTCTTAGACCTGGAGTGGTATTTACTCTCACCACAGTCATGAAGCCTCTGAGACACTGAGGGAATTGCCTTTGGACCATGGAAAAATTACTGAAGTAGTGAGAGGGAGATAGACTGCCTTAATGTGAGTATTAACTTTGTTCTCTGCTGGTGACAAAGGACAGAAGTTTTTGTAACTGAAAGAAATTTAAATAGAGGGGAAAGAATGAAGAGCAAACAAAAGCAACACTGGTCAGTTCATTTTGGCACACAACAGGCTGCAATTCTGCTGCCAATGTCAATGTATTACATGCTGTGTAGCTATAAATTTCAGTTGTGTTTGAATAAACACCAGCGTACAGAATCACTTCGGGTCTGCCTAATGCAGTCTGTCTGCAGACAGAACAGAATAACTGTATTTCTTTATGTGAATGGCCCCAAAACTAAAAATATTAGTTTCTTTCAAAGTGCACATACCTGCAATCCCTTGTAGCAGCCCACAGACATTAAAAATGCTTTTCTTCATAATGCTCTGCACACACATAGTAAAGACAGACACGAATGCCACGGTACAGAGAATCATGATTCCCATGGCTAGGAAAATAGCGGTTGCCTGCCAGAACCCACTGGCAATCTCATTGAAGTTTTCAGCGTAAGGACCACAAAGCGTGTCTCGTCTAGAAAACTGCATGTGGGAGATTCTGGTGCAGCGCCCGTAGATGCCCAGCGTTGGATGGTAAGGCTCCTGTGATCCTCCTGTTCCGTTTTCCACATCATCAGAGCTTGAAGGCTTTGCTTTGCCAATCAGCCAGTCTGCACTCATGAAGGCAATGAGCTCTGCAAAAGCCACCACGATACTCAGGAGAGTCCATAGCATTGACCGACACGTTACAATGACATGACACATATTGATGTCCAGTGCTGGTGATCAGTGCAGCAGACAGTCTTACAATCCAGGCACCAGGGGAAAAAAAATTGAAATTAAAAAGAAAAAAAGGACTCTTAGAAAATCACTGTGGCTGCTCTGCCTACTCTTTCAACTCACTCACAAACAACAAGATGAAGTTTCTCAGGAGAAAAAGTGAACGGCTCCAAGTTTTGCAAGCAGTGCAGTCATTTGTTCTCTCTGTTTAGTTCCTCCTTTTTTCCTTCTGGGATGTTGAACTCTGAAGTACACTTTTCTTTCTTAATATTCATATTGGCACATGACACTGCAGGCTGGCGGGGGAGGCTGCAAGGACTGCCCACTGTTTGACATCACACACCTACAAGAAAAAAAGGGAAAACACATCTGCAATGAGAAGAAAGTAATTTCCACCTCCACAAAGGCCCAAGATCTGGCGCAGATCCACACCAACAGACGAAAGCTCTAACAAGGGCCATCAAACAGAGCCTGCTGGAAACCTCCCTGGTTTGTCCCAGGGGAGTAATTAATCTCCTCAAACTCAATCCTTGAACATGTCCAAATGTGCTGTTTGCTGCCGATACTTCTGGTATCTGCTGTGCCCTATCCCGTTGTGGGCGTTTGTCAAGCAATTTGCAAGCAAAGATCTTGGTAACACCCAGTAGTCCCACCCACTCTTACCAACACAACCCCATCATCTTCTGGTCGAAATTACCAAGGGTGCTGGCAGTCACCCAGCAAAATGTTCGGACAGATTTAAGCAATTTCACAGATGTGCAGCTCCTTCAGTTTGGGAAGGTAGCACAGTGTGCCTTCAGGGCAGAAATCGACTACAGCTCCACATGCCATGAGCATCCGGGTGCAAAGGGCAACGATGGAACCTTGCTCCAACCTTTCAGGTTTCTGCTGACTACAGCTGAACGAACTTTGCCTCAAGAGAAGGTGAAGAGGATTACAGCTGGGGACAGCCCATCTTGTGATGTGGCGACCTCTGAAGCCTGGATTTTGCAGAAGCAGTGCTTCCCTGAGTTCTGTATCCAGTATTTCAGAAAAGCAATCTGCCTGCAGGTATATCACACATCTCAACTTGAACTGATGCCAACACTGGCAGCCTCTTGTGAGTGGTTTTTGCCACTGTAAACAGAAATCTCTGGCAAAGTGCCCCAGTCACTGCCAAGTGGACAAGAGCCCCAGCGATTGCCAGTCAGCCTTGAGCTTCCTAACTCCTCTCAATTGCCCTCTTCCACAGTCCTATATATACACTGCAACTGCAGCAAAATGTTCCCCAGGGCTTTCCCCAAGCCTTAAAGCTGTCTTTCAGCAGTAGCTGGAAGAGTTATACTTATCTTAAGAGGCAGAGATAATTATACTTCCAACTCCTTTCCAAATATCGGCCTCAAAATAACATTGTGCATGCATCTGTGCTTGAACTGAAAGAGTGTCACCTAAAAGCACGAGTGAGAGCAGGAAAAGCCCTCATGTTACCACTTCTGTGATGAGAATATAGCCCTTCCAAGTTTTCCTCATAGAAACCAAAATACCAACATTGAACCAGAGGCAAGAGAGTGAAGAACCAGATCTGGACCTCACTCCTGCACTGTTGCCAAACGCTAAGGGGCCAGCAGATGCCAGAAAAACAGGCATCCTCAATAATTTTTTTTAGCTTTTTCATTGGTTTGGTATTAAATTCCTTAGGAGTTTTGAGTTCAGAAGTTGAGTACTAGTCCCACTGAATGCAAAATGAAATATGCACTCAAAACTTCATACACTCAGAATTTCATCCAACAATTTCTACTCCCTCTCATATTAGCCATAGTGAATCATCTGCAGGATTTCATCTGGCAATTTCTACTCCTGAGTCATCTAGATCTGCAGATTCCCTTGGTACAAGGAGCTTTAACTGACGTACCAACAACTGAATTTGTCTCCCTTAGTTCAATGTTATTGAATTGCCTTAAAAAAAGGTTGTGCTCTTAGCCATACTGAGATAACAGTTGAGCTGATTTTCCATTTTTTGTGGGGAAAGCATGAAGTTTTCAAGCAACCTGGCATACTAGTGACTCAAATACACCCCTTGTAATAACAGAGAGCTGAATTGTGAGCCTGCCAAAAAAAAGTTAATTTGCTCAGTATTTCCACTTTAAATGACAATTGGAATGTAGGAAATGTCCACTACAAAGCTACATTCTTCTGATGTCATCTGCACAATTAAAGAGAATTGAATTGAAAACGTCTTCATGTTTTTAAGAGGTGCTCTGGGAAGCTTTAGAACCTGTTTTTCTCTGCAAGAACTGCAATCATATGAATGCCTCATCTTTCTATTCCAGAATTTTTAATTGATGTGCAAGAGACATGAGAGCATTACAGCCATCATAGCTGTTATTGCTTACTCTGTATCTGCTGAAAATAAAATACCCTTTATTGAACACAGATGAGAACAAAGGTCGTGTTTATTTAAGTAGGTGGAAATTCCAAATGAACACCAGCAGCCATAAAAGTATGTCACTGAAAACAAACATGGGGTATTGTACTAGAAGAAAAGACCAAGGACAGGGTTCTCTTCCAACTGAAATGTAAATGCAAGAATAAATTGCAGCAACATTTAAAAACACAGTATTTTCAGAAAAGTCACTGTATAAGCAAAACAGCCTGTGTAAAGATGATGTGGATATTATGTCAAATCTCAGGAATTCACTGGAGCGTATACTTCACCAGTGTGCAACACAGGGAAACTTTGCAGCATCTAAAAGTCAGTTAGTAGATGTCAACAAGAACTACAGTTCAACTGAATATATTTTGGTTTTCAATAAAACCTCCACAATTTCTTCTTTCTGAAACTTAGCAAGGAAAGATTGTAGGTAGAGAAAAGTTACAGTTCATTCACATTTATGTAGTCAACCTTTTCCTTCCAAACTCCTCCCCTCCCTGGCTTTCCCAATGAACTTAACCCACTCTCACATGACTCCAACAGTATATTTGTGCCATGCATGGAAGCCTTTTCTGCTACAGGCTGTGCTAAGTATCTGTACTTCATGAAACTTCCCTCCAGCTCTCTGCTCATCCCTCTTTTTTTTTTAATCTTTTTTTTTTTTTAATCATTTTTGCTCAATGGAAACTCAAACTAGGCCGCTGCAAAGCTGAAATTTGCTGTTTATTCTTCCACTCAGTTTCCCATCCCTCAGAAAGTTTTTTTCATGACAGAACTGTATGTTCTTCACAGCACGCCACTCAATATCCATTTCTGACCGACTGTCAAAATATTTGCTCTGACAACTCAAATTCAAAATATACAATGGTTCTTTAATCCTTTTGGTATTAACTCATTCAAAATAACTCTCGCTGAAGAAGCAGATTACAAATAGTAGCCTCACTCCTTAGTCATTTGGCCTTGCCTGCCCCCTTCCCCTCTCCTCACACACAGACTGTCACTATCGCATTCAACTGCACGGGAGTGGAAGGAGGCCATCCATGATGGTAAGCAGGTGCTTCAGGAGGAAAATAGCCCTGCACAGCAAGTGCCCTCATGAGCTGCACACCATGGCAGCACAAGTATCTTGGCAGTGCCATCCTGCCCCACCAAATAACCCACTGTTCCTTGTCTGGACAGCATAGCTCTTGCATGGGTCAAACCTATACCTTCAGCCCCATGAACTTGGCTACTGGAACCATGCTCCTATCAGCAAGAACATCAGAGCCTCACAGCACCCAGAGAGGGAAAAACTGAGTTCTCAAACGCAAAAATCTTTTAGTGGTTTCATTTTTTCTAGTAAAACAAACTATGTTAAAACATTGTTCAAATTTTCTTTCTCTTCAAATGCTCTTTTGACAGCCAGATACACTGTCTCCAGTTATATTTTCACATCTGTAGGAAGGCTATTACACTGTTGCCTTTTAGTACACAATCTTGCTAATATACAAAGCATGTAAATAACATAAATTTCTCTGAACTAAGCAAAGAAACACACTTGTCTCCATTTTGCTTACATTGTCAAACCCAGGAAGTCAGAAGCTGATCCAAATTATAATATTTGAATTAAGGTTCTGATTTCAGAGATGTTGAGCTGCAGAGCTTTGCTCTGGCATACCCAGCAGATAGCAAGGAACAAGCTGCAAATTTCAAATTTGAGTCAATCACACACCATGGCTGTTTATTTAAAAAGGTGTCCAACAGGTAGTGTACAAGAGAACCACAAATACCTTCCAGAACAATGTTATGGTCATGCTCCCCCTATGATTTGACTGAGGACAGAGGCTCACAGCAACTCCTACAATTCAGCTTTTGCCCTTTCCAGTCTGTTTCTGTCGGCTCAAGAGTGAGAATAAATCATCTCTAGATAAGTGTCTTTTGGCTTGACTTAAGCACACAGCTGAATGGAAGGCCACACAGACTGCTGAAGCAGATCCAGTTCATAAAACAAATTCAGGCACAATTAGACATTTTCTTCTAAAGCTTGCTGGGGTCCAAAGCACAATTACATGTAAGGTTTCTAAACTTTGTTTACAGTACACAATCATAATACACAACATAATGAAAAATGTGCAAATCTTGGAAGCCTGGAACACTGGTTTCTCTGAAACACTGTCCGTGAGCAGTTATAAATTCTCTGAAAATGCTTTGAACTGTGAGAGTGGAAGTGGCTCGTATTTGTGTTGATGTTTGCAAGACTCATTGATTAAAACAAACAGAAAGAAGATCACAGAGTAAAACTCAATTACTTCAGGCTGACCTCCACCCAGGTCGACATGAGCTCCCACTTCATGCACCTTCTTCCATCCTTAGGTGTTGCAAGCTTGTCAGCTGTGAGCTCACCCTCCCTGGGAGAGGGAGGCAACCAGACAGGAGGCACTACACTTGAGACAATGTGGCACGAGCATTAGAGATTATTCGTTTTCTGGGTGAGGGATAAATATGTGTAAATAAACTTCCCTTCCATTTGGTCCTCTCACCATTCTTCCAGGAGCTGTTGTTAAGGAGGAAATGGCAGGGTCCTGCCAAATTTCCATGCAGTCTTCAACGCAGTCCACCAGACACCAACCAACATTTCTCAGGATATAGAACCACGAACACCAACTCACCTTGCTAAAGGTGCACCCCTGCATTTCTGTTCCCAGACACTTAGAGGTGACTTGCAAATATAAGATATATTCATCACATTCCCCCGACACAAGGGAACAGGGACAAGGATTAGTACTTAAGGAAAGACCAGGTGTCTCAAAAGGTTTGGTGTAGGCTTTCTCTGCAGACCACAAGAAGCTCTGCTGGCACTGGTAAGCAGTGCATACTTACCACAGGAAACACCTGGACTGAGAAGAGGGAAGGACGTTTGGACACTTCAGAGTATCTTTGTTCGGTTGTTTGTTTGTTTGTCTTTAAATGCAACATATTTCAAAGCCATAAAAAATATTCAAGGCCAGATAACGAAACAGGAGAAGGTGCTTTAAGTCTGAAGTTGTTGCACAGCTTCAGACAAATAGAATAAACAAAGGATTCCCTCCCCCTCCAACCACCTTCATATTTTCATCAAATTATTTCCCACTAAAACAACATTCCAGAGCAGAGATTTTCACTTGAAGACTGGAGAGCAAAGCTTTGATTTCTCACATGTGAATTAAAGAAAGTGAGCAAACATTTGCATGCCTCATAAATATTTAACTGTTATAAACATGCATAGGCATATTAATGAGTGCATTATTGTGACAGGTGGTTGAAAACATGTTGAACTCTGTTCACAGGCAGATGAATTTTACTAGTAATGAAAGGAATGTAGACTTAAAATGCATTATGTCTTGTTCCTGCTGGCATGACGTAAGATATGAAATTGAAGACTAACATGCTTTGCAAAATAGTCAAAACTCACTGAAGTATCCTAATCAAATCCCTATTCCCTTGCCTTTCATTTGAATTGGCCTGTTTACTTCAGCCTTTTCCTACTGAAAGCAGAGCTCATAGATGTAAAATTTAAACTATCACACCTGTAGAAATTGTATAAGTAAAAAGTAAATATATAAACAAAAAGAAAAACATGCTGACAATCAGTGTTGTTCTCCTGGAGCTACACAAGATGTTTATTCCACCCGATCTTGCAAGTGCCATGGAAAATGCTATTTAATTACAGGTAGATTTGTTTCCAGAATAAATCACTGTAAAAGAAACAAGTATAAAATTTCTTTCCAACTTAAAAAACCCCAAAACAATCCTGCAGTTGAAATGTACTATTCTTTTTCTGATCTCATTAAAAGCCATGGCAAAACTCCCACCTACTTTAATGGGGCCAATACATCACTGAAAAATCACTACAAGAATGAGAGTTTCCAAATTTTCAGACCAACTGCAGGGAAAGTTTAAACACAGGATTCATTTCCCTCTTCCCTCATCCAGGCAAAACTTTGCTTATTGCTCCCCCACCAAGAGGAGATCAAGCTAAGTCAGATTTCCAGCATTGCCTCTCAAGAACAAATTCTCAAGCAGATTTGTTCCATCGCTGTGTATTTATTGACTTACAAAATTCCTTAAACCTACAGCCATTATGTTGTGTTTTGAAAACTTACTCAAGATCTTTTGTAATTCCAAAATTTATTAAAATCTACAATACTAAGAAAAGCTAATGCACAGTATTTCTATTGTTGCCATCTCAGGAGAAAATTACACATCACATCAAAAATCATCACTAAGGGAGTAATCTTGGCTACAATTAATGATAGTCTAACTGCTCAGGAATTTACCAACTGGGAGTAGAATCATGAGTTTCCTTTCCTACTTTGATTCCTCATCAGCTCACTTAACTCTGTGTCTTCAAGAGTCTCATCTGAAGCCCCCTTTCTTGGTTACCTACATTATCACATCTGTCAAGCAGACACAAATATTCACTGTGTTGTGATTACTTCTTACAACACTTAACTACAGCTTCTAAAGGAATCAGATTGGAAAAAAGGGAGGTTAGGAGGAAAATGGGAAGTCAGAAGGAAAGAACTTCTAATGTTTGGTAGTAACAAATCTTTGCTATTTTCATACGAAGGGTTTTTACTTTAAAAAGAAGCTAGGCTATAGCTGTTCAAATAGTTAATAGTATGTGCATGAGCTAGAGTATCAGCCCAAAAAAACTTGGAATCTGTGCTTGTTGTAAAAGTCAGTTCACTCCCATGAGTTCATAAGGAGAAATTTTGAACTACTCTTAATTATTTATTAATATTGTATTAAGATATTTATTATAGTAATACATTGGTTATTGTTTAATATGAGACAAGTGAGAAAAACAGGCAGAAAAGGAAAGAATGACTCAGTTATGTCACTTCCCAGCAAACTCTGGGGAATTGCTTACTAAAAAGATAATACTATGTCCGGAAAAGCCTCACAAACACAGCAGATCAAAGATCTGATGACTGTTTAGGAAGGAACAGTCTCTCAAACCGAAGAGAAAAGGAGCTGTTTTAGACAAACAAGTTTAAGAAAAAGACACCTATCAGAGGCGCCTGTTGAAGTTAGGCTAATATGAGATATCATACCGGGCTCCCCATTTGCCTTTAAACAAAACAGACAGTCCTGCAAACAGCCTTGGCTCCTTGCATGAAGTAAAGACTGTTTCAGCTAATTCTCAAAAGGAAAGCATTGTAGTATTTCCTTTCACATTTGTGGCTGCATTAGCAGAAAAACCACAAAGGTTATGGCTCTTGAGCCTATCTGAACAGCCAGGGGTGGGTCGTTCTTCTGCTGAGACAAGATCTAAGGCTGTAGACTTTAGGACTGCACTTTAAAAGCCAGGAGAACCCACAGGTGTTTGCAGCATTACTCACAGCATATGCCTATCAACGATTTTCTGTGTCAGTCCTTCTAGAAAGACAACACTTAGAAAACCACCTCAGAGTTATTGACTACTCCCTAGTCTCATGTAACACTCCCATAGAGAGGAAAGGACACACCTTTGGCAGAACAGGATGCACTTTGGATCCAAACCATTCAGCTCAAGCAAACTGTCTCCTATGATATCAGCGGCAGATGAAACACCTGTCGTGTTTCAAAATGCATGTAGTAATTTCTGTTCCTCTTAATCCAAACTGGAAGTGAAACATCCTTCGAAACCCATCAATACAGGCAAGCAGTTCAGCACAGTAATGCATAAAACTTGAGTACACATGACAGGAACGCCTTTATTGACTGATCACTGACTTCTTGTGGTGTTCTTGTGGTGGGAAGAACTAGTGGCTCAAAGAACTGAAAAGGGCTGTAATGAATCAGAGCCACCACATTTCCATACTGGCAAGGACATCTAATGTATGTAAGCACCACATACAACAGTGAAGAGATGCAGGAAAACCCTTTTATTTGGTCTGGAAAAGGGCAATGTACTCAGAGAGACACAAGCATTTCTCTATGAACATCAATTGAAAAAGTGAGCTTTAGCTGTTATTAATGGTTAACCTCTTAATCAAGGCTGAAGAGAAAAGAACATGAAATATTTTCAATACTGCCTATTTCATTAGTCAATAATTACATGAATGCTATGTTCAATTCAGAACTCTAAACTTTGAAACGGAAGCTCACAACGAAGAGCTTGGAAAAATCTAGACCAATTACTGAAATTCTGGAAAACCCATTTTAGAGAAGGAAACAAAAATAAACAGATGATTAAGTTTAGTAACTGGATTCAATTACAAAGCCAAGACTGGACTTACTTCTACAAGCTGAGCCATGTGCAAAATTCTATCTTGTTTTATGCAGTTTAATTTGCTAGACTCAGGTATTGTTAACAGACCTTTTCTGCCGTTAAAATGTATACAACCGTGAAAATTAATAACTAATAAAAGTTTGTCGAAGCTGAAAAGACCTAAAGGGGAAAAAAAATCCACACATGTTTCTCAGTTTCACTTTCTCTGAAAATGTTCTATCGTGCCTCTGCCTGGTGCCCTATGGTTTGTCACAGCAGCACTTAATGTAAACTAAAGTTGGACCTCTGTGGGGATACACACATAGGTAAGATAATACCATCCAGATATATAGGAAAAATGAAAGGAACAATGCATTTTTAACCATCCTAGTCCTCCAGCTGAGATGTTGCTCAGTCATACGAAGAAGTCTGCAGGAACGCTGGGATCTGAACCCAAGTGTTGCTAGTAGAAAACCTAAAACTTTGGGGGTTTAATACTCCACAGTGTCATGCACTGTGCTAGCCACTTTTCTTCTCCTCTTCCAAGCAAAAACCTCAGCTATTCCTGTGTCATTTGAATCTCCAGCCCTGGCACACCAGCTCCAAAGGTACCTCTCCTGCTCCATGAAGTATGCACACAGCCAGCTCTATCTCCAATAGTAACTTTGATTTTCAGCTCACTGCAAAACGGTTTTATTATGAAACAATTTTTTTTCCTATAGTATTCAGTGTTGAAACAGTTAATTCCCACAGCAGCATGCTACAACAGCTTGTTCATCCTACTGTGAAATAGTAATTCACCTGAAAAACAAAAAATGGCTAACCCTCTCCACTTGTGCTTCCAAGAAGGACAAAAAGTCACTCACAACACCTTTAGGGGATGATTCTCCCATAATGGCACAACAGGTTCCCCTTTTTTATTTATGTGTCAGGGAATAAAATTCTACAGGAAACTGGGCAAAAAATTAATTAATCTATGCTGAGTGAATGCCATATTTAGAAAAACTAAGCGGTTACTTCTTTTGGAATTTTGTTTATCTTTTACACTTTAGTTCATTAACTAGAGTAAGAGTTGACAGATCCGTTTGATGTTCTGCACAAGATGTTCTTGGATAAATCCAAGAGTACACTGGTTGGTGTACATTACATTTTCTGCACTAGGGTAAAAAAGAACTTACCAACTCAAAAAACCAAACCACAAATAGATTGAACCAACTATGTGAGTCCTTTCTCCTCTAATCACTTTTTTTTCTGAGCTGTTATGATGGCAGGAGTAACAGAGAAGAAGCTCTCAAAACTTTTTTGATGGAGTCTGGTCTGTTTGCAGCACAGCCAGACCAAAAGACTTAACTGAACTGACTCATCATTTGGATAATGATCTCATCTGAATTGAGCTGTGAAAATATCAATTTGCTTGAGATGACATAACTGTATTGCAAAATCCAGATTCCTCTGTAGCTCTCCTAGAAAGAGGGCTTTGTTGCAAGGCAGAAGTGAGAGGCTCTTAAAGCGGAATATCCTGAGGATGTGTCCTGAGGCCAGTGAGTATACGTGCACAGCCAGGTCAGAGCTGTCACAGTTCTGCAGCAGCCTCCTAGTAGCAGGCTGTCTTCTTACAGCTGCACTTTGGGCCCTGTGCCCTTGCTGGTTCTGTCTGTGTAGTGCTGAGATCCACACTGACCGATCACCCTTGTATTTGGAAAATACCGGGCTTTGACAGTGGAGCTGTTGCCACTGGCTTCGATGCTGGTGTTATCGGCATGGCTAGTGATGCCTGTTTTGTTATTGATTAATTTCACAGCAATATTTTAAGACACTGCCTGATCAAATCTGGGGAGAGCACAAGAAAACATGGCTTATCTTTTACCAAAATTCACAGGCTTATCTTTTCTGGTTTGGAAGAGACCTACATAGACTGCTGTAGGACATGACTGGCAATTGTGTTCCTCTATATTCAAGGTGTGTGTCATGGGCATCAATAACACTCACATTTGTTTACTGCACGTTTTTCCCAAGAAAAAAAAGAACTACTTTGTTCCTTTCTCATTACAATCAAAAACTACTATTCTATTTAGGGACAGGAAAACAGAAGGCAGAAGATTATTCGATGGAAAATTCATCCTTATCTTTTTTTTCTTACTATGGTGCTCCTAAATACTTATTTTTGCATGGTTTTAAAATGAAACTTAGGGTAATTCCTGCCTTGTAAGCAGCATTTCTATTTGCTCATCATGATCATGACTCTGGCAGTGTGATGTAAGACTTCTACGAGTCCTTGCAGATGTATTGAACTCCTCAACGTTGTTACAAAACACACAGTTACAAAAGAAGAGCATCAGTATTCCCTGCAAGGCATTTAACAAATTACCAGAAAAATTCTAAAGTATTTTGAAGAGTTTGAGAAGAGTCTTTTTACCTAGGACTTATCTGATAGCTTGTCTTCCAACTGCGGGCCAAAATAAGACACTGCAGAAACCGTGCAGCAAGACTGCACTAGAGCCAAAAACTGCTTGCAGCATGTGCATACCCCTGATCCTCTCTATTCCACAGACACCACCTTGTATGTATGAGGGTGTAAAGCACTTGAAACTGCAATGAAATAGGATGCAAGAACAAGAATTTATGTAGCTCCTTTCCCCAAAGGTGGAAAACCCTTTGTGTACCGGATTTTGGCTTCTTTATGAGCTATTACAAGAAGACTATATACAAACTGCAAAGTTGGTTGGTTTGTAAAACAATAAACAAATAAACAAACATTACAGGTTAGGTTAGATTAGATATGTGTGTCTGAAGGGCAAAACTAACATGCTGGTCACAATTATGCCCAGCAAAACAATCCTTTCCCTTGTTTTCAAACCCATCTTTTTGTTTAAGAATTTTTTTTTACAGGAAGCTATAACAAGAAACAATAAGCAGAAAGTACCTAAACCACAAACAAATGCAAGGAAGAGATAAGATGAAATACTAAAAATAATCTGGAGCAGTTGCAAGTTGGCGAGGAAGGAAAATAACAGTAAAACATCCATGTCTTTATGCAAATACAGTTAAAAAGAAAATAAGTTGAATTAGCCAGTGAGAGGAAGAGTATGGTGGAACAATGCACAGTATGGGAATAAAAGCACAGGCTGTTAAAATAACCTGTGCAGGAAAGCTGCATGCAGAAGCAAAGGCAGTATCTCTATATTCAGAGACAATGGTAGTGTGCTAGAATATGAAGAACAATGGAAATGATGGACATTCTGTTGTACCTGTGGGGAGACTGTGTGGAGACTGATGCAGAGTTCATGCTCCAAGAGTGAGTCTGGCTACTGACAGCTGACTCAGAAAGCCTGTTCCATTCTCCAAGAATGGAGAATCCAAGAGGTCCGCTCAGCAGCACCAATTCTTGACAACACTGGAGCAGAATAAGGTCTGGTGATGTGTGGCTGAGGGATTACAGCACTCAAGAGCTCAAAACCATTGCTAAGATTCACAGAAATTTTTCATCACTTTGCAGAGTCATGTCATGAGGGTCATTATGAGCAAATACTAACATTGCTCAGAAAAGAGGAATTACACTAAGCTTGGTTTTAAATATTTATTTATATTTATTATTTTTATATTTCTATTTAACTTGATAAAATTAATCATTAGCATAGAGCAGATTTTTAAGTCTGCCAATACTATAACATGTACATCTAAATTAATTCAAAGTCATACTCTATCACAGTTTCTCAGGGAAATGTTATTCCAACACACATAAACTGTTATGCACGCTGTCAAATCCAATGCTCTGTAAAAACTAGACAGAGAGAAAACAGAGTACACCCCTCCGACTTTTTTCCCTAGCCATGAAAGTGAGGAAATAAAGACCATTTGACTCCTACAATAGAATTCAAGGAATCCTTATTGGACTTGGATAAAGTGATGGGGAGAGTGGGGGGCAGGGGAGTGGGGGAGGTATGTGTGTGTGTGTGTGTGTGCGCGCGTGTGTATTTTATCTTGTTTCCATTTTGAGAAAAAATTTGCTAGATATATTCTGCAGTAACTTGTCATGCATATTACTATTTAGTTCCTAGTTTAAATAAAATTCTGGCTTAAAACACAAAACAAATAGAGACTATGATACTGATCTTTGACCTAGTAAAATGCTTTCATGTACCCACCAGAATATTAAGACACAAATCCCTCTGGTTAGTGCAATTGTCTGAATTCGGTTCCCAGAAGAAACTAATGCATAACATCAAGGCTGTAGACATATCAGACTTCTCGATTATAGCAAAACTTTTGAAATGGTAAATATGTTTGTGTAGATTTTTTTTTCTCCTGAGCAGAAAGATTTCTCAGGATATACTTAGAAGTGTTCCGTATAATTTAAAAATTCTAATTTAATTTCTACAAGTTTATGAACTCATTGTTTCCATGAGGCTTACCTTGCTATTTGATCACAGGGAATACAAGCTTCTTTTGACAATTAACATGCATCTAAAACTGTAATCTTGGAAACAAAATAACAAAGTGACTCAGTTACTATGTTTTCACTTAGATCGGCTGGTATTCAGGAAGTGAGACTCTGATTACAAATCATCTGAGAGAGCCCTTGAAATCATGAGTAACCTTCTAAAAGTTCAGAAGAATAAACATGTATCATGAAATCACTGGGAAACAGCTTCTTAAAGAAAACAGGTAATGGAGAAACTTAGTTGAAGGTGAATTTATCACTGCATATCTGTCACATCCTGACTTTAATGTTTTGAACACCACAAGGCTGGGCAACAGTCCTCTCAGAAAATAGGGTTGCTTGTTCTTTATTTTCACAATTAAAACCCATGCTTGCATTATATTTACATTGCCCATATATGCTGTTAACACTAGAAGACTACCTATGTCAAAAAATCCTTGTGCTGTGTTGCCATATTGTGAGGCAGTGGTTTACACTAAGTCTACCAAGCAGCTATCAGAAGCTACAACAAGGGCTTTCCAAGACTGCATTTCAAAGAAACAGACACATCTGAAAAGACAACGAAAAAAACAGAGTAAGTTAAAACTGATTAAAACAAAGATAACCCTTACAACCTTCCACTGGAAGGCAGACATCATCTTTAGTAGAGAAATTAAAGACACATTCAAGTAAAGGAGTTCAATTTATTGAAATAGAAGTCAGCAATTGGATCTGCCTATAGCAATTGCGTATCATAAACACAATGAACTTGAAGCCTTGATATATATCAAGGGCTATGAATTAACTAAGACCAATGAGATTAAATGAGGAAAAGAGATAATAGGATACTGATACACTTTGAAATAGCTTTGCTGCTTTCTCAGGTAGAAAGAGTACATGAGAAGGAGATATTCTTTTGCTATATCTCAAGAATGTATGTATGTGCTCAGATGTCCAGAGAGTTGCAGACAGACAGATCTGGAATGTTTCTGGCAGTGGAAAAAGAAAGGCGGGGGAGGAGAGTGCAGACAGAGAGATGGGATCAGAATGAACACTACTCCAAAACTGTTCCATTTTTTTCCCTCTCAGACAGGAGGAGATGATGAATGAAGTTTTGTTTTTATTTATTTTTTTTTTTAAATTGAAGCATCTGGGAATCTGGACATAGTAGAACGCTGCTCATCTACTTTTCGATAGTACATGCTATAAAATAGCATAAAATCAAAAAAGACACTGTTCAATGAGGAAAAGTAGAAAGAAAAAGTCTATAAATGCAGACTGAAGAACAGCTAGCAGTACTGTGAAAAGTAGTGAAAGAAAGTAATTGTAAAATGGGTCACGACTGAGCAGGAGGCAAAAGTATGACAAGATGAAAAACACAAAACTAAAACACTCTAATTAAAATATGTGTCAGTACTCCTAAAAAGACATAGAAGGTCTTTTCAATGCATTCAGCTGTTTGCTTTACACATCAGCAAAAGATGTAGACAAGATGAGAGATCAGAATAAGAATGGCCAGAGATCTCAAAAACTTGACTGATATACGAGGGACGGATGATACACGAAGATTTAATTAATATGAAAGAGTAGACCCATAATATGATATTACTGAAGTAATATAACTAGGATCTTAGAAACAGAGTTCACAATTAATACACAAACCCTTCATAGGCAAATGCTTTGTCCAACAAAAAATTTTGACCTTAAACACAACATAGAGGCTTATGAGGGTGCGTGTGAAAACAACTGCAGTACAGAATAAAGCCGTAAGAAAACATAAAAAATACTGTGTGGGGATACCACTAAAAAACCCCCTTGTAGACAGACTTTCTCTACCTTTCTCCCAGTTTCAAGTTTCGGCAAAAGCTATGAAAGCAGCTGTGGCTGGGGTAAGCTTTCATGGCTGGAGAGAAATGCAGTAAGAATTTCAGGGTGATCTGAAAAGAGCTTTCTTTTACAGTGCAATCATTTAAACTTGAGATGTATGCCCTTCACATGGTCAGTCTATAAATTACAGGACAATGAATCAACCAAATCAAAACAGGATGTGCAGGGCAGTTGCTGTGTTTCTTGAACACCTCCTCTGGGATGCAAGACACCCAAGGGGGTTTGCAGTAACTTCCATCCCAGGTGATGCATATGCTTAAAATGGTGCAGAACTAATTACAAAACTGGATCCCATAACAAAATCTACTGCTTCACTTCCTGTCAACATTAGCAGTGTGCTGAGGGAATCTGCAAGAAAAGCTTTGTACGCCATCACAATTCAAGATTATTTTTTTTTAAATTGTAATAATGCTAACACAGAGCTTCCCCACATTCCCCTAAGGCTGCATAAAGTAACTATGTAAGTGTTAGACAAATGTTCAACTGACATAGTTGTTTGTTGGAGAATTTCAAGTTGGGTAAGGCTTCCCCTTACAGGAAAGTGGAATGAAAGCTGTTGCAGTTCAGCCTAAAATTCCATCAAAGGTTCCCTTTAACCACCAAAATACAAGTTCTGCCTTAGTACAGAGATTGTTCAACACTTTCCACTCTTAAAACACATTTTCATTGCTTACAACTTTGCCAAAATAGCAGTTTGGGCTGAAACTTTCCACACCAGATGCCTGCCCCAGGCTGAATTTCTTTATGTGCATTTCAGCCAAACAGTTCAGATGTTTTAGAAAATGAAGATACATTTTTCAGTATTAAAAGCTTCTGGCGATCTTTTTTTTTTTTTTCCAGAAGGAAAGATTTGTAAAAGCAGATAAAATCTTCTACTCCATCAGCTGGTGTGTGACACTGGGGGGGGGCATATCTACTCTGATCTGGCAGCTGAAAGCTTGCCTAGTGACTCGAACCTCCAGAGTCTGCACCCTCATGCTACACACCTTTCCATCAAGCTGGAGTCCTGATCAGAATAGCTGAGCAGTCACTATCCCCAGGAGACAACATGTGATTTCAATCAACTGTGCACCATGACAGATCAGAGCTGAAACCAGCACTGGAGACAAGGCATGCTTTTCCCTCTCATGCCAGGGACTGGGCTATGCAAAGGGTCAAGCAAGGGAGGGCTGCTTTAGAAGTAAACAGTGAAAGAACTTTAAAAACCAAACCCAAAAAAACCCAACCCACCAAACACAAAAAACCAATAACAATTACACTACAGCTGGAGACTGGAAGGGCTGAAGGAATGAAGTGAGCTGGAAGAAGACAGAGAGATTGGATGAGGGAGACAGGAAAAACTGATGAAGAAACAGATATAGTCTGTTCAAAGGGCACCCCAACCAGCTTACTCAAGGATATTAACTGCATGCTAACAATAGGAGATGAAAGGCACATAGAAACGCACAGAATTTATTTTGCACAAGCACCCTTAAATCTGACATTTCCTTAACTTTTAAAACTGTGTATGACAGCATTCTTAAAGCTCTCTCGTTCTGCATCTGAAATACTAATTTACAATGTCCAAACACAGAGTGAACTTAAGAGACTACAGCAGAGCCAGCCTAGCAGGGACTCTTCGGAGACTAAATCAGACTTTTTTTTTTGTCCCATTCCCAGCTTTCTTTCTTCCCCTGACTGTTCTGGTAGCCACTGGATCCCTCCATGGGGTGACTGAATCTACCAACGCAGCAAAAAGTTAATCCAGAAGAGAAAGGTAGGAAAGAAAACCTAGAAAGTAAGCATACAGGCATCTTCTCCATAAGCAAGCTGAACTAGCTCCCAGTGAAGATGAGAGGCATCCCAGCTGGCAGTAGGAAGGGGGCAGACCACATAACAGCAGGAGGGCAGGGAGTAGAGCAACTACTCCTGTTTCTTATAATGCCCTGTAGTGTCACAAGTTGAAGGACATGTATTACAAATGTTACAGTAGGACACAACAATTGCTTAAACCTCCCCATTGATCTTCTTTCACAGTCACAACTCAAGTCATGTGCTGAAATTATTTCAGTTCAGCAACACTTGTGACTCACTAATTGTTGTGCAGTATATTACCCACAAAAAACTGAGCTTTATTGTTATTAACTTATATCTACGCAATTTAAAAACTATATGGTTTTATTTAGTCACACTTATTTTTCTGTAGTTCAGTCACATGGGTCCAGTTGTTTCCAGGGATACCCCACCCACTTCAAGATTAGAACAAGAAAAACAATTCTTTTGCTTTCATCGAAAGTTCTTCCTCCTTTACCCACATTACAACTGAACTTGCATTCAGACACTACACTCCAGACAGTTTTGAGTTTTCTTTCTACACATTTTTCCTAACAACACCCTTCCAAGGGCACCACAATCCCAAATCCTAATAATTCTTGCAAAAATATACATTTAAACCCATCTCAAAAAAGGGGTCATTGATCCAGCTCCGAGCTGTAATACTTGTGTTTGAAAACAACAGCAGTGAGTGGCCTGAGACGCAGCACCTCTGCTTCTGCACTTGCCCACCCCACCTTTGTCTGGCTCTGACACTGAGCAGCTGGGCAGCTCTGACCAGAGTGAGTGACCATGGTGCTGGCACACAAGAAGCCTTGTGGTGTCTCACCAGCCTCACATCATTTGTCGGAAAGTGCTGGGCAAGACCTCTGAAAGACATGCACAATTTAGATTTCCAAGTTGTTCCCTGCAGGTCAATCCTTTTTTCACAGACAGATAGATCTGACTGTGGCCTCTCCCTGCTCCACAGTGCTTCTGGACAGAGCTGGGTCTGCATCACAGATCCACAGCATGAAGTGTCCTGGAGCAGGGGTGGGATTGCCACATCACTCTCAAGCTACAGACTAGCACCATTCATCACACCAGCTGACAAATTAGACTTGTGCACTGAGGAAAAAAAAAGGAAAAGCAACAAAAACCACACCACACATTGGGCAGTCTGCAGCAAGAATCAAAGATCATTGCATCACATTCTTCTTGTGCTGCATTCAGGGCCCTTTTGGCCTGAACTCTCTTCCTGACCTCATCTACCATGACTATCCTCCAATTTCCATCTTAAAGCTCATTTCCTCCTAGGACCTTAACAGTTAGAAACTGCAGCTAGATATACACATTAAAATACCATAATACACACAGTCCAAGTAAGCTTTCAAAGAATGAGCTTCCAGTTGGTTTAGTTATCCAGTTCCAGTAATCTACTTTGTTTCAGCCTGTTGTTTTTATCTTCAATACATTAATTTTATTACAGTATGCTTTTGAAATCAGAACATCAGTCATAAGGTCTCAACATAAGATTAATTACAGGAGGCCGCTGTTGAAGGCCTTTCTGGGCTCTTGGAAGATGAAATACACTTTTTGAGAAACTCCATCTCTTTCTAGACAAGTGCAGAGTGCTTTTTCTACTATGCACATAAATGAAAATACCTTTACACTCAGTTATTTGAGTTGGGTATGCTATTCCTAAACACAAAATGTGTCCTCTCTGAGTTTTAAATAATCAGTGTTGACATTTATATCTAAATGTTCCAATTGCAATAAATATATACTCAAAAATGTTGCAAGTATGTATCATATAGAAAAATAAAGTGCATCTACAAATGCATTCAGTAAAGAAATCAACAAGACTCAGCTTCCATCAAATAATAAGAGCATTAATAAATTTGTATTTAAAAAAAAAAAAGATTGTTTCTTTTTTTTCCCTTCAGGAAGAACAGATACCAACTACAGTAATTTAGTTTTCAGATAACAAACAGGAAAGAACTTCTCTTAGAGAGATGAAAGGATTTAGGTAACACTGTACATACAATTAGAATTCCCAAATGTTTGCATCACTGTCAGTTTCTGCAGTTGCTGGGGGAAAGATTAGGCTTGATTAAATTGCAGACTATGTAAGTTTATTTATGGATTCAATTATGAAACACAGAATAAAAATCTATTTGAGACAAAGCTATTACTCATTAATCTGTTTGTAAAACATCTGAAGTCAGTTTCCCAGTTATTTTCAACCTAAAGAACCATTGTTTTAATGTAAGCTGAGAAATAAATGTCCCTTGAATGTACTAGATTTAAAGGGATAAGAAAAAATTACTTCAGGAGTTTAAAATAGGGATTTCACTTCACATTTGGACAAAATGCACATTTCAGGTGTGCCTGTCACATGGTTCCAGTTCATTTAATGACTATTCAGCTCAAACGCCATTTATTTTCAGCATTAATCACTCATTAGCACATGCTAGATGACAAGATTTTGCAGACATGAAAATATTTACTGGATAGTTTGGGAGTCCTACCATATTACAAACCAGATGCCAAGAGGATTGATTCAAAAATTGAAATTCTCCAGTAATGTATTTGAAAAAAGAAATCGGAGGTTGGAGAGGGAAGGACATGGAAATTTAGCAGAACATTACTTTTGGTCTATTCTTTTCCTGAAATTGCCTGTGACAGTCAGACAAGCAACAGTATTCCTCTTCCTCATGGGGAAACAATGTAGTAATTATTGTCAAAATAGGTTTTAAACCTGGTCTCACAATAATGAGCATAGATTTTAAAGACGTGTAAGAGTTTTCACTCAATTACAGCAGAAATAGGATTTACCGCATTCAACCCACTACCCAGAATACTTCATCAAGGGGAGCACATTCATCCATCTTTTATATTTCAAAGCTGTAAAAGAAACGTCTGAGATTGATTTGGGGTTGATCCACTTATTGCAATATGTTGCTGAGATGAAAAATGCCCTTCTGTTCCTAGAGCAGTTCAGGCAGTCCAAAAGCAAGCATTTCTTTTCAGGAAGTTGGATTTAGATGCATTACAAAAGATTGTCAAAATGTAGCTAAAAGTACAGCAAGCTTTTGCTGCTAACTTGATATGTGAGAACAACAAAAGCCACAAAACAATTAAAATTACAAGTCAGAGCATGAAATATTCCCTCCTTTGATTTTTTTTTTTTTTTTTTGCACTGTCTCAGTTGGTCTAGGCTTTGAAAATGTCATAAATCGTCTATGTCCCAGAAAAATTGCCTTTCCAACTCACAGCTCTAAGCACTTGTTTATGTGAAATACACTGCTGAGTTAGCCTTCACCCCCCAGGTCTTATCATAAATAATACTGCCAGGCAGATTTTTAAAAAGCTTTAGGGCTGATTTAGCCATGGAGATTGAAAATAGAATGCCAAAATGGAAAAAAACACCAGTTATTGGTGGAATATTCTCTTATTTAAGCCACATGTTAAGTAAAGTCCTCAAACACAAACCCTGTTTTAGTCACCCAGGCAAAAGACAGAAGTCAGCCCTTCAGGGCCTTTCACAATGTAAAAGAGACTGAATAATCAAATTTGCAAAAATCCTTAAATGAAGGGCCTTGTGTAGGGTAGAGCTAATTGGCAAGAAGTGTGCATAGTATACAACAACATGAGAAATGCTCGGGGGAGGGTTAAGCTCCCATTTGATGCCCAAAATCTCAGGTTAATGTGTGAGCATGCCCAAACAGAGTAGAGTCCTAAATGGAAGTAAAATTTTTCAGTTTATTTGGAATATTTTCTCAGCCATTCACATCATTCTCCTGAGCAGAAGCCTCCGGCAGGAATAGAAGTACAATAGCCTTCCTTACTTTCATTTTTGTGATGCAAACATCATTCACATAGTAATCTAGAAGAATATGCTTCTTTTTAAAATCTTGTTACTTACATCTGAAGCATATAAATGTGCCTGAGTTTTAAGTGTATAGCAATGAATCTCTGCTTCACAGGATTAAAGATTATAGTGGGGCACTTAAAAAAAAAACAACACTCAAATAACACTTCTGAGGAAAGGGTTCTCCTTGCTATGAAGAATTCTTGCAAGTTGGATTTCAATGCTTCTAACATCCGCTTTCTGAAAAATACCATTCACAAAGCTGAAAACAACCCATTATTCTTCAACTGTAGCCATCAGCTAGAGCTGGCAAATGTTTGAAACAAATTCGAAGATAATACTCAGAATTTATTCAGTTCGCTCAAGAGTTACTGCACTGTTTGCATTAGAACATAGAGAGGATATATACTCTCTAATCCCATAGAGTTAAAAGAAAGTGACATACAAAAAATACATACAGTAGTTTAAATAAAATTTCTTCTCTAGTGCACTAAATTGTGGCCAGCTATGAGATACATTATTAAGTGAAAATAACCTTTTAATTACATTTTTATTTCATTCTTTTGGTAGTTGTCTTTCTTTAAAAAAAAAATTAAAAATTGAGCTTCTCAGGTATGGGCTGAATTGATTTTTCTGTTCTGTTTCATTGCCATTTTAGTCTACACTTTTCAATTTTTGTCTAAATAGCTTCTTTCTAGAGAGTTATAATATTTGGGGAAAATAAGAATACCTGTATTTACCCCTACTTCTCCTGTCACTCACCCCTCCCCCACAAAATGCAATCTACAAGCTCCTAAGGGCAAGGGATTTTTTTTTATATACTTTTAAGACAATATTTTGGCAAGTCAAAGATAATTCCTTACACAGAAAGATGGTGCTTGAAAATGGATTTCTGTTTTAAGTAGGAAGGATGCAAGGTTAATGTAAATTTTCCTTATGCTGTTTCATGAGTTGATGAAAATTACATTTAAAGCACAGAAGTGAATCACAACAATAGGAAGATTTTTTTCTGTGTTCATCGAAATTTTAAATTTTCTCCTTCAATAGTTAATATGAGAACATTTCAACAGACAAATAAAGCAGAAGAATGCAGATCCAGTTCAGAGGTATTTAAAAAAAACCCCCAAAACATAAAATCATCATCATCCGTTTCTGTAGGGCTGTATTCAACCTTGGTCTACCAGTATAATCATAAAATGGACCACTAAACCACAATGGTAGTGAGACAAAACAAGTAGTTAATGTTTTGCCAGTGCATGTCCTTAACACTTTGTGTTACAGATAGTCATCTATCTGATCCTTATCAACACATCTCTGCAACATATCCTTAGGAAGAAACAAACTTCCACCACAAGATCTCCACTCTCAAAGAGATCTCAACTGACTTCTAGAAAAACAGCAATACTTTCTCAATCTCTAAGCAAAGGTTGGTATCAATTCTTTGTGATCATACACTTTTTCCTCCAAATAAAAGCTCTGCTGCTACTGGCAGACTTGATCTTTTGCAAAACTTGTCACATGAATGCTCTCAAGCTGCAGAAGCTCATCTGTCACAGGCTGCCTGTCATACTTCTCTTTCACTGTTGAGATACGTAACATTTACGCATAGATAAAAGAAGCAAATATTTCCATCTTGGCTGGCATGGGAAGAACACAGGAAAATTATTACAAACTGATGAGGAAAACAAGACAAATTTATAAAATATACTAGCTTTATCTGAAGATGGGAGAAGGTATGGTGAAAACAGAAAGCATTCAAGTGGATGAAATAATGAAATATAAATGCATTAATGAACTGGAAAAGACAATGAAGATAGCTCATGTATATGAGAGATGTAATCATCTAGACTTACCAGATTTTCAGTTATTTTCCCCCCCAAGAAAGATAGTCAGTGTGATTCTATGTTTGGGGACCACAACCTCACAGAATAATGCTCTGCATAATTGTTTTTCTTCTGTGCAAATATTTACATTGTATTAGTGGAAGAGTAACCCACACTCTTCCCTTTCTGGATTAAAGCATCACCACCAGTTACACAAGAAGTCACGGTTAACTGGAAACAGCTGCTAAATCACTTGCATCTCTGTTGCTTTGTAATACCCACTAATAACTCAGAAGGATCATGTCTTGCATCTGCTTCTCTTTTCTTCTACATCAAAGTCTTAATAGATAGCTTGTAAGTGAAGTTGTCACTAAAGCTAGGTCTTGAGGAGAAGCATAGAAAGTCATTCTGTGGCAGCTGCAGATGTTCTCCTCTGTACATTTACTAACAGCTGCCTGCTGAGTTTTAACATTTTTTGAGCCAGGGTTTCCAGATGTCTCCTCCAAATTTAATACAAACCACCAGGAAGTTTACAGAAGTAAGATGATCTAAAAATTTTTCTTTCCTCACAATTTTTTTCTGATATCCTCAGAAGAAACAACATAGGTTTGCTTCCTTAACATAAACATGCACAACAACAGCATACCAAATAAAAGTGCTCATTACTTTCATGTACCAGAGATAGTTCTTGATGCCCATCAGCAGTGGTCAATCCACCAGGCTGCATCAGCTCCTAGTGACAAGCATTCTTTCATATGCTATCAGCATACCAAAGTGAGAGCTGAGGCTTGGGCTGACATTAATGTCCGCTGCCTTTAAGGAGACACTATCCATAAGGTCTGACAGAATAAATGAGAGACAGAACTCAACACACTAAAATTTAATGTAAATTCACCCCAGCATAAACTTGACCAACATTTTTTGTCCATTCTATCCTACACTGCCCTCAAGCAAGCTCAGCTAGTTTATTTTCCAAAGAAGTCATTTGAGCACAAAAGAGAAACTAAGATATGATTCATACCCCCAACTTTCAAATCATGCTTTATTATAAAATGAAACCCGGCCAAGATGCTTTATCAAATAGATCAAATATTTTCCTATTCCTATTGAAGAATGAATGTGTGGCTACTATATTTTTGCTTTAAAAACCCCAAAACCCCCAAGAATCAAACCACAACCAAAACAACACCACCACCCCCCCCCACAATCAAATAAAACAGATTGTACTGAGGAACTTGGTTTCAGTGTTTGCTGCATTTTATTCAAGGATTCAGATCGTTTCCAGCCAGCAACCCACAATGGTCTTTGATTATGATACAGGCATTTATTTTTCAGTGACAGTTTTACAAAGATGTACACACACAAAACAGGTCTCATGTAACCCATTCCGTGACTCCTGCCCTGCCAGAAATTTTTCTTCTTTAAACAAAGAACTAAAACTGCTTTTCCTAATGGAATGAACATTTCTAAAGCCTTGGAAATTTAACTGCAATTAGGCAATATAAATCAAACCACAGTAATGAAGTACACAGATGACCCAGTTTTCTAACATACAAAGCTATATTTTTAGAGCTAAAAGACATAGTCTGTGTGAGAAACAGGAATCATTAAAACTTCCTTCCATCACAAGAGTTAAGACCAGTGTTTCAAGATCTTCACCTAGTA
Organism: Serilophus lunatus; assembly: GCA_013399895.1. Taxonomy (NCBI): domain Eukaryota; kingdom Metazoa; phylum Chordata; class Aves; order Passeriformes; family Eurylaimidae; genus Serilophus; species Serilophus lunatus. The sequence goes on from VXBA01003185.1 coordinate 53,388, forward strand.
GCAGTGAACAAGGACACACCTCAGAGCTTTTGGCTGAAATGTGGCCAACTACTTTTTTGTTCATTGCTTCAGAGCAAACAAATCTGTCTCTAGTTTGCACCAGCAATTCCGATCTTGTCAAGCTCTGCAGTACAGGCCTGTGAGGAAAACTATTGCATAAAGTTTCAGGTTTTAAGAAAGTTCACAGATAATTCTTCACCAGCTTGAGATCAGGCAGTGTCAGATGGGAAACAGCAAGTTGAAACAATTGCAAACTATTCTAGAGAATGCACTAAGTTAGAAAGAGATATGATGAAAGCACATGTCAAAACAGTCTTGGCCCAATACCTTTTTCCAAACAACCATCATGTACTTACTGTTGACCAGCATTCAAATTGTTGCTATAGGAGCTTATCCATAAGCCTCCCATCTGCTCAGTACCTATTTTATTTCCCTCTTTGAGCAAAAAGTAATCTTTAAAATGTAAGAATAGCAGTAAGACTTCAAACCTGAGACCACAGACACGGCCAAGAAGTGTTTTCTTATTAATCCTGGGATAAGAAAAAACAACAAACCCATCATTCACTTCCAGGAAGAACAACTTCTAACTTACAGATGAAACTTCATTGTCCCCTCTACAGTCTTACAGCACTCCAGAATAAAAGATGTTGGTCACACTAAAGGCACAATAGTACCCTCTTTTTAGGGAAAGAATTACAGATTGTACCGCAGACATAAAATTAATTATTTTTTATAACATGTAAATGTCAGATGGTAACAGAAAAAAGAACTGCATGAAGCAACTCTGCATTTCAAAGGTGGAAGCTATGGGTAAACAAAATACTGTGCTAGAATACTGTACTGACAGAAGCTACACAATTTATAGTTTCTACAACATTGCAAGCTCTGCGGGATATTTCTGCAATAGCTGAAAAGGAGCAGAAGTTAAGCAACACTGAATGCTTTCTCTGAATACCACAACAGGAAGGCTTTCCACTCAGCAAAGAAAGGCCTGGAACCTGCTCATGATTCACTAGCATTCAATATGCTGCACACAACTTACCAGATGTCTGTGTGATTTAGCATCGTAAGTTTTTCTTTTTTCCTTCTGCAAAACCATAGTTTCCCTTAGCCTTTTGTACTTTACAAAGGGCAAGTCGCCTAGCAAGGACTGTTCTGTACCAAAAGCTGAGCTCTGCTTTGGAACAGAGGGACACAATTCAATTTATGTTTTGAAAGGAGCAAGTAGGCAATTCTGTTCGGCTGTAACTAACTAGATGTAATTAACTAGAAATAGAAGTGTATTTATATATATATGATATATATATACTATATAATACAATACTGTATTTTATACAGTGAGCAAAATGATATCCCATCTAATATTTCAGCTTGCTTTATCCTTCAGACATGCTGGAAAATGCAATATTTGATATTCCAATGAAACAAAAACGATTTGGTGACAATTTAAACAACTTACATGCTAGCAAGCATAGATGAATGGTGGGATTTTGAAGTGGATTTCTCTTCCTCCCCTCCACCACTACTGACCTGATTCCTTTTGCTGCTGCTTTAGGTAAAGCTTAGTGTCAAGTGGTACATTTGTGGCATCAGAGGTAAGGCACTCACTACTCAGTGAACTCCTTATGGATGGTGAATTTGTGACATCACAACAAAGGATTTAAGAAACGGTCTTGGAAAAGCAGGAAGCACCAAGGAACAAATATAAACCTATTTTATGAATATTTTTATAAGCTAAGAGTAACGGCTATTTCCAATAATCAGAAGTTTGAAGAGTATTTGCTTGTCTAAGTCTGCCAAAATAAAACGTCATTACATTACTCTAAAAACTATACCAGAATATGGTACTTTCATGAACGACACTAAGGTGTTTGATCTTTAGATTTTTTCATCTCCAAAAAATTAGCATGAAAGATAAAGGGAAGCATGAGAAAAAGAACAAGAACAGACAATTTTCAAAATGAAGAATGGAAAACCAAACATATACTGTGGTTCATGGCTAGTTACACATTGACTTGAGGGGATGCATGAGATTTTATTTCACAGATCTCATCCAAAATATTGAGCTGCAGTTGGTATATCGAGCTACAAGCCTGTCATGCATACTTCTCTTAGAAATAGTAGGTCTGTTAATATGTGTAGAATTTAAGTTAGAAGTTGAGAATGAGACTTGTCACAATTCTTCTATTTCTGTAACTAACCAGATGTAGATGTAACTAATATCTAGTACTAGATAACACTAATGTTAACATTTAAAAATTAAAGGTGGTCATAATGATCTTGGACAATGTTTCTTATTTTTTAAAGTTATAAAGGCAGTATATTAATCAGCATAGCTGCCATCAACACTTACCGTGTAAGCCACCACAGGCAAGTCATCAAAATGCTTTAGCAACTGGAAAACTCAGTCTAGATCTTTATCAAGCGATGATCAGAATAATAAGATCACAAAGGCTTGTGCATCCAATTAATTAAATAATACGTTCCTTACTACAGTAGGTACTTCATCACACTTCAGTAAGCCAACTTCTTTGCATCACAGTATAAATAACTTTTCATGGTAAAAACATCTATTCTGTTGAAATAAATTTAGATCAAACAATAAATGTTTCATTCGACAGATTTTGTAATAGACTTTCTCATAGAAATACCTGATCTTAGGCTTTGAGGAACAGATTTGAGTCTGACTAGGCCTTTTTCTTCTTCCTCAACTCACAGAATTCAAACAAATTAAATTGTAAGCTTTAAACTATTTATAAATTCAAAAGTAGGAGAATGTGAGCAGTTGAACAACAGATGTTCCTATCTTAATACATTCATGTCCTAAAGAAGAATATCACTTTTGTTTCAAAAATAATTAGGGCAAGAAAAAAGGCCCAATATTTTATCTATTGTTCCCTGTCTCTTGCTCTCTTTTTCAAAACTTTTAAAACATTTTTAGCTAATATTTGTAACACTTCTTTAGGCTCCTTCTAACCCTCTGATTTATAGAGTCTAGAGTTGAAAAAAATACCTCAAATTTTATGAAGTGAAAGACACAAAGCAACTTAGTAGTGTTCTAGGAACAGCCTTTTTGGAAGATTTTTCAAATAATATGCCAAATTCTGTGAAGTTCTAGAAGAACCTTTTAGCATGAGGTGTGTTTCAACCTACAGTCTAACGCTAAAGGTGTAGTCACTGTTCATTGTAGCCAACCAGACTTTTTCACCAACCTTCACTGAACACTGGACAGATGCATACCTGCATTACTACAGATACAAAGACACCCTTCCTTGTTCAAACTTAATTGCATGCACAAAAATATCATAGGAATAGCTCTTGAAAAAGCCACAGCTGTTTTTCACTTCAAGGATTAAGTCCAGGTGGATCATGTAACAACTCTTATGGTTGTCCTGATTATTCCAAGATTGAACATTATCAACAATTTAAAAATGTCTAAAAAAATAGGTGGATTAGGCCACCCTGGTTGTAAAATCTGACAAAATAAATAACTTCATATAATCCTCCCTGATTCAGGCATGCTGCTGCAAATTGCCAGGCCTGTACAATAGACACTCCATCATTGCACCCTTTGCCAGTTAGAAAACAGGACTAACACACACAAACAGCTGAGAATATGGAACTGATCTACAGATCAGACTCAAGAGGAAAATGGTCTCATTTTCATTTCAACTAAGAGTCTGTTATTCTGACTTCTGTTTCTCACGCATAAGATTGTAAATAGTCATACGAGCATTGAAAGCCCAGCTGTATGGACCTATTTTGGAAACCCTGTTACTAAACACATTATATTTTATGGTACGTTAGCTTCCAATAAATCAAACTGTAAAGTTCCATGTCACATCATTTGCTATACTATGTTTAGCAAGTATGAAGTTAAATTTATATACTCCCTTAGTGAAATATGGGTATAATTACTTAAATCAATACTTACTATTTCATCAGCTGGCACAGAAGACAAAGTTTCATCCTCAAAATACCAGTGCACAGTTCCCAGTGTTACTAATTTCCTTTTTATTAGCATGGATAATACCATAAAAATATGCTGCTAGGTGAATCTGCAAACATGATCCTGTAAAGAAATGTGCAACTATAGCCAATACCTATCAAAACCAATGAAGCTCAGATGATTTCCAGCTCCTGTGATTTTAGCATGATTGTTTTCCTTATATTTTCTTATAATTTCCATATATTTAGAAGTCTCAGCCATGGTCCCCATAATTACATTTTACAATTTCATTACTGCGGTGAAGAGGAAAGAAATCTGCCATTTTACATATATGCATCAAGTCCCTAAGCACGCAGGCAACACCCTTGGTCACATGCCGGACTATTTGGTATCAGATTTTGTTGCAATAATTTCATGATCATTGCTATTCAAGATGGAAGTGGGCTTGAAAGAATCAGCACCATCTACATCATACAGCGAGAGGGAGAGATAAAAGTGCTTGCAATATAAACATACCTACACATTTTAAAAAATTCAGCTCCTCTGAATATCCTTGAAACTTTTAATAAGTTTTTGAAAAGCAACTACCACAAACAAATTGCCTTTCAATGTCCACATAAACATCTGTAAATCTTAACCATTGTTGAAAGCAGACACTGCTATTCCAGCACTGACCAGGGCAGTTTAGGTCAGTAGAGTAATAAGAGAAGAAAAAAACTTCTCCTGTTGTAGGGAAATGTCATTTCCAATACTGAAAGTACTAAAACCTTCCCTCAGGCTGCACCCAGCAGGAAACAATTCTGATTTAACAATAGATTACATAGGTAAACTGACACATCTCTCTCACATCAAATTACAGTGATGTTCCATATTTTAGCCTACTTGCCATTTAATACGGAAACCCAAACAGACCCCAAAGTAAACTCTCTCCACAAGATACATTCAAGCAAGCAAGAGTTCAAAGGTTCCACAGAGCTGGATGCAGTATGGGTCATCTGCAACATAACCAAGGACGAACTTCCAGAATATGATGTTTCTGCTAAAGTAAGAAAGATTGTGCTCTGGCTGCTGTTGTTGCAAATATCCCCATCTGGCCTCTACAAATAGGAGAAAAGAGATGCAATTTTCATGGCATACACAGCCCCAAACCCAGACACCCATCACCTAGGTGTCAGCAAATCCTTATACAAGGCTTCTCAAATTGCTGCTTCCCACTAAGATCTGAAACTGGCTCCTTTAACATCTGTTAATCTAATTGGTTCCTAGGAGCCTACAACAATTAAACCCGTTGTTGCAAGGAGCAACAGAGAAAGGGGATTTTATATATCCACAGCTGGGCTCTTAGCAGAACAAATGGACTGCATCTGACTCAATGGCTCTCACCAAAACTGTTATTAAGCTGTGAGAACAAGCCCCAGATGAAGGTGCTGGCCTCAGCAAGTGGGCTGAACAAAATGAACTTATCAGCTGCTCTGTCACAACAGCAGTCATAAAGCGGGACAAAGGCTGCTGAACAGCCTCAAACAGTCAGTACGTGCTGAACAGCCATCAAATCTAACAATCCTGGTGGAAGGTAGGGTTAGTCATGGCAAATATGGATTGTAGAACTCATTCAAAGTGCATATACAATTTTTGCACGATCAGTTAAGAATTTGACAATTTTTAGTTGGCCTGTAATATGAAGGGGAAAAAACGGGATCAAAGTCCCTGTTTAGATTCAAAATATTTTCACAAAAAGGGAAGTAATGCAACAGCTGAGCAAACTGAGCTCTTTACTTATGCAAAACATTCAGTGGATTTCAAGTAGAAGTAACTTGCTTTTCTTTTCCCTAAGGAAAAAGTGAAAATGGAATAAAGCAATCACAGCATCTGCCCTGGTCCCTTTTCCATGGCCACTCAAGGACACCTTTCTGTGTACTGACAGCAGATTACTACCTTCGGAAGGAATTTTCATACACCTTAGCAATATGATTAAGGGCTTGCTGAGCAAGAGCTGTAATATCCTCAGTATCATCAGCCTATTGCATGAGGGAAACAAACTAAGACTTTGTCATAAATTCTGTAGGTAGGTAATCCCAAATATCTCATGCTTTGAGGGACTAAGCGACACCTGCAGTTTTCTTCCAGTGCACCAGATTAATACAGCTAATTTTTCATCCTTTCTACAGTCTAGTTTTGAAATGGCTTAATAAAACACTATTCAAAGTGGTTTTGCTCTATGCTTTCTGCTATACTTTCTACTAGTATTACATCCAAAGGAGCTGGGCATAATGGTGACACTACCACAACCCTTAGAAGTTCCTCAGAAGTTCTTGCGATAGTTTAACAGATTATGTGCCTCACACTTTAACACCCGAGAGTTTACTAGCTCCCATCTTAAGGTGCAGTAGCAACAACAAGTGTTATTTACTTTGTGGGAGCCAGGGAATTAACAGCTTTCAACATTTGTTTCTTTAAGAACGCTCTAGCCACTGCCTTTTACTTTTTTGTAACCATTTTGTTTGCTATTCATCCCTTTCTTAACCCGTTCCTCTAATTTTGACCAACCTTTGTGAAATTCTACAAAGTCAAATTTTAAAAGAAAAATGCTTTTAGCAGAGAAGTTGGGACTTGGTACTCATAAACGAATGCAGAAACTCGTCACTTTTCCAGAGTATTATTGAAGAAGGTCTATGGATCTGAAAATCTGTTCATTTTTTTCCTTTATGGATGTTTTCTTAGACCATCACAACTACAGACACCTATTACAAAACAGTAGATAAGAATTTATCAGTTAACTCCTTTTCTCTGATGTTTAAGCATCTTTATTATACTTCTCAATAATGTCAAATCAAACTTAGGCCACATTAGGTTACTCACAGTATCTAGAGCTATTTGATGCTCTAATAAGTAAAATTCTTAAAAATGTGCCAATGTAACCAGGTTTCTTTTAAGGACACTCAAACACCTGGAAACACACAAGACTCATACCAGGATTGCCATAGGTATAAAATTTTGAGCTGTGCCTCAAGGCATATTTGAAAAAAAAGAACATGCCAGTTTTTTCAGACTGTTGTAAAACATGCTGAAAAATACGGTTAGACTGGCGAGAATGTCAGGAAGGCAGACCTAGAAAATGCTTTAATTGCATTAAGTATAACGTTGTCTTGACATATGTGTATGCAAGAGTACTTTATTATCATAATTCTAACAGATTTGACAATTTCAGGAAGGAATATGAATAGTAGCCAATTTCCAGTGAGAAATATGCTCAACACAATCTGGAAAACTAGTTGGATTTCAAGGGATGTTTTCAACCTCCCAAGTATAGAATTTCTTTTTGTTCTTCTCAGCTTCAACTTTTCCAATACATGAAAAAAAAAATTATCTACAGGGAAGGATTTTTTCCTCATTTAATAAAATCCATAAATGTTCAGAGACTATAATTTTTTTTCATTGTCTACTGCATTAAATCTTACCCTGAAAAGAACCTTTATGAAACTATCTTCCTGTATGATTTCTGTAACAGGCAGATTTAAAAATCATCCAGTAAAGGACAATGGCATACTTCTACCAACTAGACAAAACTATTTTGCTTTAGGGAAAAAAAAAAAAAAGAAAAAAAGAGATATAAAAACTGCAAAATGAAAGAAAATAATCAGCCTCCATTTGGTACAGCATTTTTTTTCAATTACAGTGGTATCCAGTTTTATCTGAGACTTTAACTATATTTCACCAGGATACCATTCTGTATTTCAGAATAATAACATACTAATTTTAAAGGCATTTTTTCATGGGCCTCTTGAAGCATTTTAGGAGGTATGTATAGCATAAGAAGATACTCATCCTTGGGTCAGATATGTTACCTCACCTCCTTCTATTCATTCCATAGCAGTGAAAGTCAGTAATATTCTCTCAACGGTGTTTATTCTTTGTCCCAAATCCTTCTGCATTAACTTGCAGGGATCCATAACTACCAGACTGAGGGAAGCACTGCACCTGTGCACAACTGCAACAGCATGATCAGAACACAGCACTCACCTATCAGGTATTCCTGACTATATGTGTTAGTAGATGTCCTTGATTAAGTCACATCTCTATTATCTCATGCTGGTTTAAAAAATAGTGCAGCAGGGATTTTGGTGGTTCCCTAGTATTCAAAAAAAAAAAAAATTGAGCCAGCAACCTTTGCTCACCAGTGTGGCCAGTTGTCAGTTCATAACTCTCACTGGATCCTTTTCCCATAGTTTACCTGCATAAATTATTAAGAAAAGAATATTTTGTATTCTTGTGGTTCAATTTCACAATGTATTTAGACACAAGCCTTCAACAGGTTATTTGCAAGCTTGCTTAGAGGCTGTAATACTGCCCTCCATTTAACAATTTTGAGAAGTAGTCTAACCGTTAAAATAGCTTAAGCTAGTGAGAGACAGAAGGATATAAGAGAATTCCTCCATGGGACATTGAGCAAAAAGGGTAAGACAGCCTCAAGAAATGTAGAAAGAACTATTAATTTCAAGCAGTTCAGTCCCACTTAGTCAAAGTACTCGGCTTCACCACTGAGCTCTGTGAACCGATCTACTTTCTGCATAATGTTAGTCACAGCCAGGGTAGAAAGTAGGTTTTCATGATAATATTGGTGATTCCTGACCATCAGTCCTTCTCAAACTATACGTATTTCTTCTTTCGCTGCCAGTTTCTTTTTAAGAATATCTCTTTTTTTCCAGACATTATGATGGCCTCATTTCTAAGAAGTTATTTGCATGCACATAACTAACACATCTGGTAATCTTCAATCACGTGAAGAGTGTGCAAATCACAGATCCTGCATTTTTGAAACAAGTCAGTGTGCTACAGTACGTGGTAGAAAAAAGAGGAGGGAAAAAGAAAGGTAAAACATAGTCTATTTAGCACATCTGAAAATGAGCTCAAGCTCTTTTTAGTTCCAGCAGCTGCCTATAATGGAAAAAATGAAGATTGGCTGTTGCCAAAGAAGTGGGCAGTAAGAAATAACAGATGTGAAATTTCAGCAACCATTAGCTAGGTCAGTTGTACAGACTGCTCAAGAGCCAGGGTCCCTGTTGGGCTGCAGCGTTCTTAGAGGCACAGTGCTTTTTTTGCTGTTGAACTTTGTTTCTCTTGCTTAGCTGAATTTACTAGGCAACCTCACCAAGGTCCTCACGAGCATGTGTGGGCTGTGTGTAAACTCTCCTCAATTAGTCACTATATTTTCCAAAATGATTTTACCATTTTACTTCTCTCTTCCTTGGTCCTGCTCACTCTTCTTTATTTCATGGAAACTTATGGTGAGTGAGGAAGAAAAGACAGGTCCTTCAACACAAGATCTTATTACATGAGGATCACAGAGAAAGCAAGATCAAAGAAACTAATCTAATCTGTTGTACACATTTTTAAGAGAAAGGGCAGTGGGTGGAAAATGCCCTTCAAAGAGTCAACTCCAATTACATAAGTCATTTTCAAAGATGAATCAAGTTTCTTGACAGAGTTTAAAGGCAAAATTATGAATAGAAGTATCACACCAAGAGTAACTTCTCTCAGCTAAATTTGGAAGATTAGGTGACTTCAATTTCAATTTAAATTAGATAAACGTTATATTTAGGTATATGAAATGCCTTGAAATTGTAATGTGAATCACAAAGATGACTTTAGGGAAAAAAAAATTAAAAAGCTGTACTAGGAAAAAATACTTCCAGTGAAGGACATCTAATATCGGCAAGTAACATCAGCAGAACTGAAGATGGGCTGTCACATTCATTGCAAGACCTTCTCCGGCTGTGCTTAAAATCTGGTTGTAAAATACAGCTCTTAATAAGCCTAAGTTTCCAGGCTATATCTCATCTGGTATATTTATTACCTGTTGCTGAAAGAAACAGTATTACTCTCCCCACCTACTTCCAGCTGCTTATTACATCTTTGTTCCTTTTGTTACATCTAGGAATTTCTCAGGCACAGGACAAGCCAGGCCAGCATAGTTATCTGATTTAGTTTTCATTCCCAGGCAGTTGGGTTCTTTTTTTTTCTAAATCAGCTGCCTACCTTGAACTCACCTTGGGACTGGAGGCTGATGTGAGAGAGAGAAAGAACAGGCTGAAGTTATACTGTCCCTTTTGGCACCAGCCTGCAGCTGTGCAGGACCAGACGAATAATAAACCCTACTCTGAAAAGTATTGGCAGATTTCTTCTTGTAGAACAAATATTCAAGTGTCTTCAGGACTCCACATCACACAGTGAGTTCCTAAGAGGTAATGAGAAGTTCTGCAAGCAACAATAGTAATACTATAACAACTGAAGGAATCCACAGGCACTAAACCACAGTAGCATGAACTGAGGTGCAATACCTAGACAAAAGGTCTTGCAACCTAAATTGAGAAAAAGAGTAAGAAATTAATTAACTCTTCTAATATCACTTAGCAAGTTAATAACAGATGCAGAAGTCAAAAGCAGGAATCAGGACAGGCAGCTCTATCTTGTACACCACACTTCTTCCTGTAGCATCAATTACTATTTACCCACTGCATGTGGCATAGCATCTGCATGTCAGAAACTGAACTAGGTTGCAGAAATAATATTAAAATTCACCATTGTATCTGCTACTCCATAAGCAAATTATCAGTTTAATGTCATTTACAGCATCTGTAAGTTCCCAGTGTCTTCCCAAGGAAAGAACTTGAAAACGTAGTATTTTCTGACTCAGTAACTTGTCCTTTCTTCCCTCTGATTACAGAAAAAGGAAAGAAAATGAAGAAACAAGTCCACTCATATTTTTGTTTCTATTAAACGGATTTATTAATTTGTGATTAGTACTTTAAAATCACCTTAAAGTTCTCCAAAGAAGGATTAGACGAAGATAAATTATGTGAAAACTAAAAAAGAAAAAGCACAGACACAGAAAGGAGATTGTTCAAAGAGGAAAAGCAGTAAAAGTATATAGTTCCTATTTACTCTGGCTATTTACCAAGCCAGGTAAAACCCAGCAACACTGCTACACCTCTATTTTTTTGATTCCAGAGATAAAGATCCTCCCTGTCTCCACACCACTATGTACACAGTACAAAACTGTGCAGCTATAAACAAAGCTATATATCCCAAACCAAGCATAAAATACAAGAAATAGTTCCCTGTCCTCATCTGTATTCTGCTGTAAACTATGTGGGTTTAACACACAGAGACCCTTTAGTAGCTTCAAAACTATTAGCAAATTTTCAGGCTAAAGTATGGCAGGACTTTATCAGAAACACAGAATATAATTCCAGAAGTCACACAGTTACCAGAACTACAAAGTTACCATCACAAGCAGGATGATATCTAAAGTATCTTGGTCAAATCATGGCTTTCCCTCTTCTGAGGGTTTTCACAAGCTTCAGAGAGACACTCTTGCTTTCCTTCACTGATTTCTCCCAGTTTTTTCCAAGACCAGAAGCACAACCTTCATCCTCCAGTGCTAACCAGGTCCCTATCCAGGAAAGTTAGGTGAGTCTTATTACCTGAAGAGGAACAGGACTAGCTAATGAAAACATTTATTCTCATGTAACACAGAAGAATATTTGTCACATCTGCTGGCAGGTTCCAGAGTAGCTGTGATAACAGATATCCGTAGTTCAAGAACTGCATCTTTGTATCAACCTCTGTCAAAATTACTGGCAAGTGACTGGTCAAACCTCAGCTATTAAAAGAGGGGATCAAAATTCCAAATCTTCAGAGATAAGTCTCATGATCACTCATCAGAGTCCTATGACTAACTTTCCCCAAACACATTAACACCCGCTGTTTTCCAGAGATGTCCAACACCAACATCTAGCACAGTTATCTACCTTTGCTGAGGCACCTCACTGGAGCATGGATCAGCTGTGATGTCCAGATCCTGGAAGGATTTAGGCACCCCTGCACTAAACAATCAGTTCCTGGTTAACAGTATTTATGAAAAACTAAAATAACTGATAATTTTTGCCTAACACAATTTCAGAGTCTGTCTATTATGTTTGTTAGAAAAGGTATTATAAGCTTCTATCCGACTGCAACAAAAGGAGAAGACATACAAGTCTCTACTACAGAAACCAGACCAATGGAAATATTACATAATTCCAAATAGCAGTTGCTTTCTGAAAATATTATCATACGCTTCTTCTATCAGCCTCTTCTCCCAGGCAATGAGTAACTGGAGAAGAGGAAATGGCCTAAAACTGAGGCAAGGAAGGTTCAGGTTGGACATCAAGAAGAATTTTTTCACTGAAAGGGTGGTTAAGTACTGGAATGGGCTGCATAGGGAGGTGGTGGAGTCGTCATCCTTGGAAGTGTTCAAGAATCGACTGGGCACAGCACCTACTGTTATGGTTTAGTTGGCATGATGGTGTTCAATCAAAGAGTGGACTCGATGATCTTGGTGGTCTTTTCCTACCTTAATGATTCTATGATGCCATTCTATGATTATTAAATACAATTAACAGGTGGTGAGTTTATCTCTACCTTTGTAAGACTCTCCTTGTCAGCCTACACCTACTGGGTACAGGGAAATGCAAATAATATATTTATAAATGCATTACAAACTCACTTTTTAAAGTACTTGAAATTTTAAAGTTCTTCTTTAGATTCTTCCTGCATTCTTCTCTAGACAGAATGGTATGTAACTGGCACATAAGATGCAAAGAATCAGCAATGAGCATAGGCAATCAAGAAAATTATCTAACTTTACAAAGGGCATCACAGTTTGTAGAGTGAGAGTTAAAAACCACAGGTATAAGTTTGGATTTTAGAAAAATAAAAGATTCAGCTTTCAGCAATTTATTAACTTACTTTTGGTTTACATGTACTCTAGAATATCTCACTTTATAATTACTTAATGTATAAAAGAGCATGATTCTGAGAAGTCAATTCAGGCATCATTCTTTTTATACAATGGATCATGTTACCACTTCAGCAAGTGCAGATTGAACTGTTGTACTTGAAATATTTTAAGTTTTTTCTAAGTCAAGGTGGTGTGGGGAGGAGGCTTCACTCATCAAAAGCAGTCACTGAGTCTACCTACCTCCTCCTTTCCTTCTTAAAAACTCTGCTTAAAAACAATGCATGAATGCTCTGAATAGGATGTTTGCAGAGGAAAATATTCAAAAGGTACATCTTCCATCCTTCAAAGAGCAGTCAAACTTCAGAGTCAGCCAGCATGTGAAAACACAGGTAATATAATCAGAATTTCATGTACTTACCACTGTTACAAGTCCTTGGGTCTTGGTCAACCACTTCAGACACCTAGCAATACCTAGAGAAATAATGTATGTAAAATGAAAGATAGGTACTAAGCCAAAAACACCAAAATGATTTTTATTATAAGTATTGGTGGCTGGAATGGTTAAAGCTTTGCTTGTAACAGATTAATTATACACATATGAGTAATATTTTGCTACTGGGACACTTCTATTTTACTTGAAATGCAGCAGTCTGGACATCACTCTAAACACCAAGGAGCTGAGTAAAACCACAGACTTGAGGAGAGCAGACTACAGTTTTGGATCCCCAGTATCAAAAAGTAATAAATTAATGTGATAAAAGTAAGATAACATACAGAAATACAGGATGTTCCTCAGTAATAACAAATCTTGCATTTTTATACATTCAAGATGAAGAATCTCCCCTTACATAAGAGAACAAAGTGAGTAAGAATGGCAGTATACTCTAAAAAAGAGAGATAATTTGGCCATGCTGAAGATGGTTTTACAACAGAAAAGGTAGTGCAGCACTTCTAACAGTGTGCTGCTGAGGAGAGATGAAAGTGTACTGGAAGCACTGCAACATCAAGTATAGTATAAAAATTATCTCTGAATTCCTAGCACATAGAATATTCCTTCAGAAAAACAAACAAACAAAGACAACCCATCAAAAAAAAACAACTGACTGGACCAAGTAGCTGTGATTACTCCAATTTTTCCATATCAAAAAGTAAAGAAGGCAATGAAAATATAGCAGTATTAGCAATGTTAAGGGAGGCAGAGACTACTTCAAAGAACAAAAAAGGCCAAATTATTTTCTTTAAATTCAAGTACCAAAAAACACAGGATCAATTTTAAGCATACGTAAACAAATCCAGTAAGCAGCGCTTTTAAGGAAAATTTCCTTGCTTTAAGACTGGGCTCCTTAAGAGAGAGAAGTACAAACAGGATAAGAGAGGAATAGCCCACATCTGAAGATGTAAAAAAGCCTTCTCTCACAGAGCCATCCAACTGTCAAAGTGTCTTAGTTTTAAGACAATTGCATAATTTAAATTTTGAAAATAAGAGGCCACAAAGTATAGAAAAGGAAATAACAGCTCTTTTATTAAAAAAAATACATATGCATAAGTATATGTATATATCTCTATATCAATACAAATATGACAAAACATAGAACACCCAAAGAATAACCCAGGAAGATCTGAAAACCTGTAGTAAACCAAAAAGAAATACCCTTTCCCGCTTGGATTAATTTTAATAACTTGTCCAGTCCCCCAACCATGAGAAAATGGTGGCCGCCGCAGCTGATGGCAGGTGGCAGTCCAGGACCCCCTTGCAAGCAGATGCAGCAGCCAAGGGAGCGACGTCACTAACTCTGAGGTAGGTATGCATTGTGTTTCTCTGTCTTTCTGCATTATCCACCACGTACAGGCAGGCCCCTGAGCAAAAACTATCTCAAGAATGTGTTTGCCTTTGCTGGAGGCAGGATTGACCCCAAATGTTTTCCCTAAATTAACTCTCAGGTGTACTACAGGGAGTCCATCACCATCTGTGGTGTGAAGGGACTCTGGCTGGGCAGGGCCAGCTCAGCTGATGGAACCGCTGGCGTTGACTCACCAAGCAGCCTTGGCTAGTTGCTTAACCCAATTCTTGAAATCCCCCTCACCCAATGCCTTCAAGGTGGTTTTTAACAGCCCATTACACCTTTCAACCCTCCCAGCAGCTGGTGTATGATAGGGAATACGAAACATCCATTCAATTTTATGCTCCCTAGCCCAGGTGGTAACTGGGTTATTCTTGAAATGAGTCCATTGTTGGATTCAATTTGTTCTGGGGTACCATGTTGTCATGAAACTTGTTTTTCAAGGCCCAGAATGGTGTTCTAGGCACTGGCATGAGGCACAGGGTATGCCTCCAGCCACTCAGTGGTTCCTTCCACCATGGTGAGCACATAGCGCTTACCTTGGCAGGTCTGTGGCAGTGTGATGTAATAAATCTGCCAGGCTTTTCCATACCTGTATTTGGTCCACCTCTCACCATACCACAGGAGCTTTGCTGTCTTAGCCTGCTTAATTGCAGCACATGTCTCACACTTATGGATAACCTGGGAAATAATGTCCATAGTTAAATCCACCCTTCAGTCTCTTGGCACCCTTTCCCTGATGACCTGAAGCAGCATAGACCCACTGGGCTAAGAACAATGTCCCTTTGTGCTGCCAGTCTAGATCCACCTGTGACACTTCAACTTGGGCAGTTCAATCTGCCTGGTCATTGTAACGGTGTTCCTCACTGGCTCGACTCTGAGGCACCTGTGCGTCTATGTGATGGACTCTCACAATAAGTTTCTCTACTCCGGCAGTGATGTCTTGCTGTATCTCAGAAGCCTAGATGAGTTTCCCTTTGCATTGCCACTTGGTCTTCTTCCATTTATCTAGCCATCCTCATGAGTCAGTATAGAGATAGAGCTTTGTCTACTCCTCTCACGCAGCAATGTGTAAAGCCAGTTGCACAGCTTTGAGCTCTGCAAATTGACTTGATTCACCTTGTCCTTTGGTGGCTTCTGCAACTTGTTGTGTAGGACCCCATACAGCTTTTCATTTTCGGTTTACTCTTACAAAGCGACAAGAGCCATTAGTGAAAAGAGTGTAACGCTTTTCATCATCCAACAGCTGGTTGTATGGTGGAGCTTCCTGAGCACATGTCACCTTCTCCTCCTCATCTTCATCTGCTAGATCAAAGTTCACACCTTCAGGCCAGTTGGTGATTACCTCTAGGATCCCAAGGCAATTAGGGTTTCCAATATGGTCATGTTGTGTAATCAAAGTGATCCACTTACTCCATGTAGCTTCAGCAGCATGATGCGTAGAAGGAGCCTTCCCTTTGAACATTCACCCCAGCACTGGTAGTCAGGGTGCCAGAAGAAGCTGTGTCTCTCTGCCAATCACTTCTGAGGCAGCTTGAAACCCCTTATAAGCTGCTAGCTGTTAGAGTCTAGTTGGCCTCAGCTCTTCTCTTGCCTCAGCTCTAGAATGCAAGAGGTTGTCCACCAGTCTCTCCAGGCACCTTCTGCCAGAGGCTCCAGGAAGGACCATTATCACCAGATGCAGAGTAGAGTACGTTCTTCATATGTGGTCCTTTCCTGACTGATCCAAGGGTTACTGCACAGCAATCTCCCGTTTGATCTGTTCAAATCTTGTTGTTGCTCAGGGTCCCAGAGGAAACTGTTCTTTTTGCGGGATACTAGGTAGAGAGAGCTCACCATCTGACTATATTCCAGGGTGTGTATCCTCCAGAAGCCTATGGCACCTAGAAAAGCTTGTGTTTCTTTCTTGCTAGTCAGTGGAGACATTGCTGTGATCTTGTTGACAACTTCTGTTGGGATCTGTCAGTGTCCGTCTTGCCACTTCACTCCCAAGAACTGGATTTCTCAAGCAGGTCCCTTGAACTCACTCTGATGGCAAAGCTGGCTTACAGGAGAATCATCTTCTCTCCTTTCTCAAAGAATTCTTCTGATGTGTTCCCTCATGCAATGATGTCATCAATGTACTACAGGTGCTCTGGGGCATCACCTCTCTCTAATGTAGTCTGGATCAGCCCATGGCAAATGCTGAGACTGTGTTTCCATCCCTGGGGGAAATGGTTCCAGATGTACTGCACACCTCTCCAGGTGAAAGTAAACTGTGGCCTGCACAGTGCTGCTAAAGGAATGGAGAAGAACACAGTAGTGGCATACCACTTCACTGCCTTGGACTCCAGTTCGTATTGAAGCTCCAGCATGTCTGGCACAGTGGCACTCAGCAATGGAGTACTTTCATTCATGATGGTTCATTCAAGGTCCATGATATTCCCGTCAGTCTTCATTCTCCGCTAGACTTACACATGGACCAAATGGGGCTGTTGAAAGGTGAGCATGTCTTACTAACCAGCCCTTGGCTGTTCAGCTCATGGATCATCTTGTGGATGAGGATCACAAAGTCTCTATTTCTGCACTATTTTGGTGGCAATTGCCACCTGCTGATTCTCAACCTTCAGCAATCCCACAGCAGAAGTGTTCTCAGAAAGGCCAGGCAGCACTTTCAAATGCTTAATTTTGTCTCCACAGCAGCTATTCTGAAAGCCTATCTGTGCCGTTTTGGGTCTTTGAAACACCCATTCCTTAGATAATCAATGCCAGGATACATGGGGTGTCTGCACCAGTCACAAGGAGATGTTTCTGCCAATCCTTCCTACTCAAGCTCACTTCCTGCCCTGCCCTCACCTGAAATTCACTGCATTCAGAATGAGACAGGAAAAATTAATTTAACATGGGATCAAAAAGATAACACAAAAGCACAGCAATGGTTTTCAGCACTTGCACACAAGAAACTAGAAAAAATTAAAAATTAAAAAAAAGAGCTGAGCAAGTTTTACATATGATCTATATATAATTATATGTATTATATTTCATGTATTATATGAAAAAACAAGTCTGCTTTTTGGCACTGCATTCGTGACCAAGGTAACAAGAAGAAACCCTATGTGCCTTCCACTACCCAATCACCACATAGGCAGTGTACACTTCCCTCATGCTGCAGATGGCCGAATCCTCCCAAACAAATTGGAATGAGAAAAACACATGAATGTTCTAATTCTTTCTCTCAGGAGCTCCTACTAATTTTGCAATAGCTCAGATGGATTTCTACAACAGTTGGCAAAAATACATAAAATCATTTTCTTTCTACTGAACTAGATATAAATTTATATTTTTATAAATTTGCATCAGGCCCGACTCTCCAAGAAAAGATGAAAACATTAGTTTTTTCACTTTTATCTCCTTTCTTTGCAAGGGAAAATGTGTTAGTATAATTCAGGGAGAAAGAGTCTCTTTACCAAGCAGAGCCACCGATATAAGGGGTTTTTTTATTTATAGTCAACAGGAGAATCAGATAGGCTGGACACTTTTAAGAGAACATAACTGGCTTGATAACATTCCCATGTCACATACCCTGTCCTCGTACACAATAAGAGTTGGGTATACTTAGGCTACTCCAGACAAATACAGTAAAGAAAAGAATACAGATATATTGGCTGTATCTTAAAACATCCTTTCAAAAGTGTGTTATACTTCCACGTATTATGTAACAGCCAGTACCCGAATCAAAGAAATATTTACTTACCTCAAGAAGGTTTGTATGACCAATTATGTCACTATGAATAGAAATAATGCATTCAATGGGTTCTTTGTCTTTTGCTATCAATGCAGAACAACATAAAACAAAAAGAAAAAAACTAGTATTTTGTAGGCGTCATCAAGGCCAGAAATAAAAGCAAAACAAAAGATTTTCTTTATGGTTATACTGCTAATCAGCTAAAAAAGATTCCAACAAATAAACCCAACCTCTAAATTAGTTCCAGGAAGCTAACAGCTCAAGATACAACACAGATTTTTTTTAACATTTCTTCCCAGCCTCATTATTCTTTTTTTCACACAAACCTACAAAAGAAAAAATTTCCAGTTTTGCTTTTTGTATTATCTACTTAATTTGCTCAATCCAGATGATTATGCTACATTGCTATTCATATGTAATTTAAAGCAAATTCAAAAAAGCCATATAGAGAGCAACTTAATTTGCAAACTACTTCAATGAGAACAAAAGGAAAAAATCTTTTTTACACTACAAAAATATTTCACCCAAATGCACCTGCCCAAAAGTTTACACCTAATAAAAGCCAGATGTATTTCTAATACACTGCTGATCCCTTCTCTTAATGCCTGTTTTCCCATTGCACCACCTTAACCAAGAAAGCAGCATAGCATAGCATAGTTTTACACATCATTAAAATGTTTAAAACAAGTATCACAATTTTATAATCTTAGCAATTCTCACAAAACTAAGCAGAATAAATACAGAAGCATGAAGAGAACTGAACACGAATTAAAGATTGCTCTTAGTCTGTTACCTAATAAAATAACACCAGAGTGGTTAAGTGAATCAAATTACACTTCTTGAACAAGTCAGTCATCAGGAACCAAAGCAAAAGATACGTGAATTTATTTTTAGTGAAGTTATTTTCTAAAAGTAGTTTTGGCTTTTAAGGTTTGTTTTAGCTAAGCATAAATCTTTATTTGAAGTTAGTAATATGGAACATCAGCCAGGAGCCAGATTCTACACTGCCTGAAATCAGTGGGAGCTCTTATCTTTAGTGTTATCCATGAGGATAAAAGGACATAAATTGTTTATTTTAAAGGTGGTGTAAAAGTGCTTAACAAATTCATTTTACAACATGCTTTCGGAGTCACATATCTGTGTCACAGGGAACACAAAGCAAAACAGCAAGTCCCCCTCCCAGAGCTGCACCATGTCACACCACAGCCAGCCTTAGGTCTCGCTCCATCAACCCATCCCCTTTGCCAACTCAAGGCAGGCAAAGCTTTCCAGCAAGATCTCCAGTAACCACATCCACAGCCACTGAAATTGTTCCTTGGCTCCATTTTGGCCATAAAGCAGCTCTAGGCAGCTCCAGCTTGGCCGCTACAGAGAGGAACCAGACAAGATGTGACTGGACAAAGCAGCTTCGCCCTGCGGCCAGCGCTACTCAGCGACCTGCTGCCTGTGCAGACGGCGAGAGAAGCAGGTCCCACAGGCAGCCCAGTATTCATCAGGCAAAGGTAAGCTTCAGCTCAACAGCATAGCAGCTGGGACTGGAAGAGGCACACTGGTAGCACAGCTCCAACATGAACTGATGGCACCAGGCTGGGCTGACACAGCTTCTGGGCTCCGCATAAGAGAGTGGACAGGACCCAGAGGAGGCTGAGGCCCATCAGTGGCCAGGGGCCCTGACATGGGGTTGCTAATTAAATGCTCTAAACAGTGGCATGCTGCTTAGCAATGAGGTAGAACCACTTGGCAAGCTTTCCTAAATATCATCTGGCTTGATAAAAAAACAACTTCTGATGAATATTACCAGCATTTGAATTATTGCTCCCAGATTACCACACGGTGGCCTGCGAAACACTAAGTTTACAAACAAATCTGTCTGCTGGCAGAAGTGGAAAAGAACGTCTCCAAGGGAGACAGCTCAGTTACCTTTTCCCGAAGGTCTAGAGATGGGAGCTGTGGAGGTTTGTTACGGCATAAGCAATCAACACACTGTTTTATTTCATCAGCAGGCAGTTTGAGTTTGTTGCAGAAAGCTGCAGAGTTATCTCATCATGGTATTTTGGAGAAAAAATACTTGTATCTTTTACACACACACACTCACACTTTAAACCAACAGCTGGCAGGGTTTGTTTGGTTTTCAATCTCACACCTTCTTCACAGGCTGAAGTTATAGTCAGAGTACCATCCCGGTGACACAAGCTATGACTATTACAAGTCATTATTAAAATCTCCAAATTGCCTGATAACTTCCTGCATTTTCCAGAACTCTGCACCGTGATTCAATTAGGAGTCTGTCTGTTCTGTGTTTTCAACCTAAACAAAACAAAAAATGCCTAAAGTACAGTCCTCCTCTCCCTTCCGAAGAAAAGCAGGCTTGATTTAACACTCAAATTTCCTTTACATTTAAGACAAAGCAGACAAATACAGAACTAAGGACTGACTTACTAAGACACTAACAAGCTCTTACAAGTCCTCCAAATGCAAATTCAAACTTTTCTATGGTGTCATAAAACCAGAACTGTTTACTTTATGCATGTATTCTATGTTGAACTAATTTCCATGTCTTTCGCACAGCTTTCATCTTCATAGGTGCAATTAAAAAAATACACATAAATAATAGTTTATCAAATGAAAGCACCTCCTACCCGTGACCTTCTATGAGTTTTGATCATGAAACACTTCAATAATTCATGTAATGATTTTTACCAGGTGACAAAATCTTGAGCTTAGGCCATTCAATTTGGCCTCAAAGCAAATTTCCTTCTACTGAAAATAGTCTCCCTGAACATTATCCAATGAATAGGCCTATCATGCACTCAATATCTTAATTCAAAGCTAGAAGTACTACTTAGAGCACATTCAATTGTATTCTGCTCTTCTTCAGCTCATGTCTCAGAATCCATTTTCAGTCTTTTAAAAACAAAATCCAAAATCTAAAACAATCGTAAGAAAAACGAAAGATGAGCCCCTGAGCAACATTCCATGTGCCTTTGTTGACCATGTCAGTGAAATTACATTATAGAAATGAAAATCCTTACTCAGGTCTTATCTGCCCGGTTTTCCAGCTCTGGAGAATATCCCACTGCTCCTACAGACCTCTGAAAGTCTTAAGCCATCTCAATCCAGCATGCTTTTCCAACAGGAGCTTACAAAACCACAAAGAGGCACTCCTCTGATGTTAACACAACCAAGAGGAAATGAGCTAGCCAGTGCTTGGTAAGAGTTAAAAAGCATACTCAGTTCAGAGATGGAAGAACTAGCCACCCCCAGGGACGGTGGGAACTGAGCAGCAACTAAGAAATATTTTAATTCTAATTTTGTTTATCAAAAAGATGCTTTCCTTTGCCTTTCTAATTTTTGTTATTTTAAGCTTTTTCTGGAGCAAATTTACTTAAACACTTCTAGAGAAACAATCTTTTCAGAAAATGTCCTGGTAATACAGAAAATAGAAAAGTCTGGGTTTAGCTTTTCCTGAAGCCAATAACGTTGTCTTTGAAGACTGTCACAGCATATATTTTGTCAGAAGTTCTAAACAGTCTTTAAACTGCTTTATTCTTTCAATTATTATTTAAAATCCATTACTCAGTAAAACTGAGATAAAAACTCTTGAAAAGAATGAGCTCGTAGTGCTAAATTTTTATTTTCACTAGACCTATTTTTTTCACTACCTGAAAGAAGATTGTGAAAGATTGTCTCCACACATAGATAAAAACATGCAGAGGAAAATCACATTTTAAAAGTTCTCCTTATTCAGAGAGCAAAAAGAGCTCCCAGTTTCTGCTTTTCTTCTTTCCAAATTATGTTACTTCTTTAAAAAAATATACTGATTGTTACCTTTAGCACGGCGTGTATGAAAGTACTTGCCTGACTGGAGTGTCATAGGCCAACTTCAGGCTATGATGGTCTTACAGAGTAATCCATGGAAGATTCAATTCAGATAGGACTGGCTGCTGTAAGGTGGAGAAGTGTACTCAACATTTTTTTACCTCTCTTTCTCAGTTGAGGGTAAAAATTACCATTGCCTTCAGTGGTCCCTTGCAACCTATATAACTTTTACTACAATAACTGAATACAATTTTTAGTCAGACATGTTTCCCCTGAATATTCTTACTGCTGGCTTATCTTCTATCACAGACTAACTTCTACATTCCTAAGGGTAGGTTGTGTAAAACTGTTTACATCAATCCTAAGAGTCTTTTCTGAAACTCAGGAGAGGGTGTTTGCCTCACAAACAAGAACAAAAGGAGAGGCAAAAAAGCTTTCCAGTTTTAAGTTAGAGGCTGATGACATGAAATGAATTGCACACAACCTGACTACCTGCAATAACTACAGAACATACAACCTTATAAAGGCCTTCTCATCCAAAGATCTGTACATATTTTCAACATATATTAGTATCCCTTTCAAATGCCTCTCAGAAGTACAAACAAAGCAGCTGAAATCCATCACAAATTCAACTGTTAAAACAAAAACATGCATTCTAAGTCCACTTACAATATTCTCCAAGTATGAAACAACAAAGATGCAGTTTCTCATTGAGCTTTATCAGCACCACTCAGAACTACTGTCTGCATCCCATGTTTTTGATTATTAAAGGCAGAAGACAAGTGCATTTATTAAGTCTTGATAATGCACAAAATGTCCACATCGACTGTATTCACAAAGTCATGTTTAAAGAACAATAAATACTTAGCCATTTATGTCATTCTAGACAAAGGCTAAAAAACAAGACAGGGGGGTATAATGATGTTTATTTTGAATGTTATTATCTCTTTTTTTCTTTTCCAAAGTGTATAAACAAAGCAATATCTATGAAAGTTATTTTGAAAGAAAACATGAAAAACTAAGGTCAAGCAGACCTCCCCAAAAACAAAGAAAAGGAAGAAATTGGTCACTTCACAGAGCAGAAGCAAAACAACCCCAGGAAATCCATATGAAAGATTTTTTTATAGAATACATAAACTCTTCTATAACCTTCACAGACCTCTCCAGAAGTCAAGCTAAAAAACAACGTGTCTCTGGAACATAACAAACATTTTTGAAAGTTCCTTCTGTTGTCTCCGTCTCTCAAAACATTGTATTTCGGTATTTTAGTAGGAATTAACATTTTAATTGGATTTGGCCATTTGCTTACTACCAGAATAACGATAATGATGAGCATACAAGGTGAGAAGTTAAGGAATAGCCAATGAAGCAGTTAGATGGAGAACTCCTTGGGAGGTAGAGAAATGCATCACTAATACCTTCATGCCCTATTCCAAGTTTGGGGGGCAATCCTTTTATTTTCAAGATGAAACCCACATGTAGCCAAGTTCACAGCCTTTTTAAACCCATATAATATAATATAATGCGATAATGCTAATTTTAAAACTTCTAAAGTAGTTCAAAAATTTGCAAGGAACTAAAATAAACCCTGAAATAAGACATAATCTTGTCTGCTTAATCAAGTTCAACAAATTAAGAAGCAATAAATTTGTTAGAGTCTCTCTTCACCTCCCCACACCCTTTGTTTTTTTTATTTTGCAAGTTCAGGAAGGCAAATTATTTCCAGGCTACACGGGATCAAATAAGTGAAAATAATCACATACATGTAAGTCTCACGTTTTAACATTGGTTTCCATTCTGCAGCACCAGAAAATGCAGATTCCTACAGTAGGCACTCTTTTTCAAGACCAATACATACCTTAGTTATGGCAATCACATTAGGAACAAGTGTCAATGGCCCTTTTTCCATGAGTTTTCTGATCAGTTATGAAAAATATATTTCCAGGAACAAGAATCCAACAATTCCTTAAGTCTCAGTGACTGTATAATGCACTGATTCAAAACAATACTTCTATAAAGCTGAAGCACTAAGTTCTAAATACTAATCTGTCCTCTCCCAAAACTAGCTTTCTGAAATTGCATGGACTGTCTTTTTAAGTGATTTTTCCAGTGAAAGCTGAGGTTTTGAACACAACATGAGTAGGTTTTCTAACATAATTGCTTTCTTATGGCTTTCCAGCAATTGAATAAGGACTTTAAATCTCTTACAGACGAAGCTGGCTGGCTTAAATAATTCTTTTTGAAAGAACACTGATGACATGCAGCTACTTTAATCTTCAATATCCTTTACACCATCAAAAGAGTTCTCAAATAAAAGAAAATTGCACATACATACACAATTTCTCTTTCATATTGATATACATAATATAGTCCAGCCACATTCAGGTAGTCCCCTGAGGTTTTGGCTCTCTAAAAAGAGTTAAATATCAAAATAGACCCTTGTCTTGTTCATATACTAGCACTGTTTTCAAAGGACTGTTTAGAGAATGAAGATCAAGAAAAACGCAAATTCTCCACTCCATGCTCAACCAACAAAGCATCCTATCAGTTCCCACTGAGGTCCAGTTCATTTCGTGTCCACATGTAAGTGATTAACAGTACATTGTTTGAAACTTAATTCCACATCTGTTCTTCTGTGGGACTTGGAAAACAGATGAAGTTTTCTGACAATTGTTTGCAGAGTAGATAATCACAAGCATGTGTAATAGCATCCCAAAGTGCATGGGGAAAACACAAGTCCTAAGAAGCTTTTTTTGCTGAATGTTTTTGTTTCTTTTCTAAGATAAAAAATTAAGATGTTCTTGGATGGAAGTGATTAATAAATGCTTAAGAAGTCATCCACTATATCTAAAAAGGCAAAGCAAAATCCAGATTTTCTTCCTAAAGGTCATAATTTCATGTCCCAGTAGTTTACCCAGGAGCAAAAATCCATTTTATGGCCTGTCAAGTAACTTTTAGAAGTTATGCAAAAGTGGCAAAATCCCACAGAACTACAACACAGAGAATATATGGTTTTATCACACAGATCTGCAGTTGTGAAAGAATGTTCAAGGCTGTAACAGTGTGGCAGTCAGCATCTTTTGAACAGGTCATAGATTCAAGTGATAAAGATGTATTTTCTTTTGATCACTATAAAATGCTTATAAACACAGGAAGACTAGATAGAAACTCTTCACTATATTTGCCAATGCAAGGCAGACAGCAAAGCATATTAGGGTATGTTAGGCTCAAAAAAGCACTTTTTCCACACAAGATGCTATCATACTAAGGAAATCTGCCACAGTTTGCTGTGGATGCTAAATTCCACATTTGTTCAAGAAACAGTCCACAGACAGTCATTAAATGAAACAACTGCCTCCTTTGATCCAGTAAGTCCTCTAGAGCAGGGAAAACTATGAAAACATCGGTGCAAATTTGCTATGCATTTTAGGCCATTGGCTATTACCAGATAATTCTGGTTAAGTATTTTAGTTATGGCCTTATGACATTACCTTAGACCTTCGTTTGACCTCCACATGGAAGTGAAAGAATGACATTATCTACAGCAATTGAGAAGAAGTCACACAGAGGGTAGATGAAAGACACTGGTTTAAAAAATTCTATTCTAACTAATCCTGGGATTAATGTGACTATTAGTCATACACGAGGATGTCTCAAAGAAAGACCAAAATTTCAGTTCAGTCACACCAAACTGATGCCTCAGTCAAAGAAATCAGATACTGCTGCACTGTGAACTTTCCAACACTGTTTTCTTAAAACAGCAGGTGCCTATGATATGAGATTATTTTACAGTGAGAGGCATTTTCAAACTTTTCTCCACATTCATTAAGGTTAGAAATGTGGGGGATAACAGAAGCTGAAAAAATAAATCCCAATCAATCAAACAAAACCACACACTGAACCAAAACACTGTATTTGCAAAATATTTCCAGTTCTGTTACACACACACATATGCACACACCTCCTTGGTACTGGCAAACTGTGGAAACCAAGTTAAACCTGGGTAGCACCAAGCGGCCAATGCTGAAACACTGTGTCACCCTGGACGAAACAGATGAAGAACATGAATGAGAACAAGAGAAACTTCCTAGAATGGAGAAAAGGTGCAGAAGAAATAAGTTAAAATAACAGAATGTTTATAATTTCTGTAAAAATAACTATTCAGATAAGGAAAAAAAGTCTGTCTTCTAGAAAAAGGACAGTAATGGGTTCTAGAAGCATTCTGCTCAGCAACATGGCTGACATTACTTAATTTGGACTTCCATTTAAAATGCATAGGATTACATA
This sequence comes from Serilophus lunatus, assembly GCA_013399895.1. NCBI lineage: Eukaryota > Metazoa > Chordata > Aves > Passeriformes > Eurylaimidae > Serilophus > Serilophus lunatus. Next base: position 79,790 of record VXBA01003185.1, read on the forward strand.
TTCCACATTAGAAAGCAGAGAGGATCCACTGCATATGATAATTATGGATTTTTAGCTTCATTATGTAACTTGAAGAATATCAAAAGGGGAAGATTTATAATGCAGAGCATGTGATCAGACAGCATTGTGCTTTGAAAGAAATGTTCCTAACAAATCTGAGCTAAAGTCATTAAAACACTAAAAGGATAGGCAATACAGCTTAGCTAAACATTACAACAAATTTCTTTATTTATAGAGAAAAAGTAGGTAGGTTATGCAGACATGATTACCATACCCAACAACAAACTGTAAACAATAATGACTTTGGCTTTCATTCTATTGTTTTAAATATTTTGCACATAAAGGATCACTGAAATCTCCCTAAAGGAAAGAAGACACAAGTCATTAACTGTCTGTAGAGAAAACCAGGTGGACAAAGAGAATTCCCTCCTGCACATACAACTCTGCTGATGCCAGGACAGCACCAAAGCCAAGCCTCCATGCTGCAGAGTTATGCACCAGTCCCAGTGGAGTCCACTTACTTAAAATATTGGGAAATATCCCATGGAAGGGTCCCTTGACTTTTCTTCTATGTGCTGTACGTCCTGAAAGAAAGGTACTTCTATACTTTTTAGCTTGAGTACCTTCTGTCAATACCATTTCCTAAAACAACACAGCATATATCTACAAATACACATATTTAAAAATTCTACAAACATATCTGCTTTAAAGACTGCTATATGCCTTTTCTCTGTTGGAACAAAAAGCTAAATGAAATTTAATACACATAGGAATCCCATGGGTCTCTTCCACTTTGTCCTTTTGTAATTGTACTAAAAGCTTGTCTGGAGTCTCTCCCTCAAGCCATCTGGAGTTGACACTTCTCTTATTTATCTAGCTAAAGAAAGGTCCCCTACTTCTTCCCTGCCAATACTATAAAGAATTTAATGTATCAGCAGGGACTCGAAGCTTGAAACTTGATCCAGTATTTTCATAAAACAATTCACAGACTTGCACTGACTTATTTGACTTAAGAGCAAAGGGTTTCTGTACAGCAATTTGGGGCTAGATTAAGTGACTCACGTTTCATAGGGAGGAAGAGCACCACAACACGCAGACACTAAATTGATTTTAACATAATGAGACAGAAAAGAAATTCCTGTTAAAAGTCCCTTCATACCTTCTTAAAAAAATCACAGCAGCCATTTAATGTCTCCTATGAAATAAAGAAGGCTGAACACAAAGAAATAGAGATCAAATTAAGGAAATAAAATGGCAACCAAGAAAAAGGAGTTTGTTTTTACTTTACAAGAGAGAGAACAGTAGTTAATTTTATTCTATACCAATAACCTGGATAATAAGGAAGAAAAATCAAAGGAGAATTTGGATCAAAGGAACATTGATGTGCAAAACCGAAATGATTCCCCTTTTCATAACTAAAAACATGACAGGTACTCAACACAGAAGGAGATACTATTTTATCATATATACTGTGGAATTTGTCAAATGCTCAACAACACCTCCACTTTTATTATACCAACAAGTAAACAAAAAACCAGCAAGACTAGTTAGTTTAAGTTCCTCTTTTTAAGAATGGACTATTTTGTGCTTATTATTCTAACCTTGAAAAATTGCTTTCTTGTGCAAAATGGCATCTTCTGTTCCTTTGAAACTCAAAATGTCCTCCATTCATTAGTGAAGCATCCAAATGTGGATGGAAATGGAATGGAATTTACTTATACTAAAAAGCCTTATCCAAGCCTTTCTGAAACAAATCAGTTGTTTACCCAGGTTTTCTTTCAGGTATTTAAAGAAAAAATAGCTCTCAAAGATGAAAAGAAGCCTAAAAACCAAGAAGATTAAATAAAGGCATTTCTTCAACTTTTTTTTTTTTTTTTTTTTGTTGTCAGAAATCAGACAGAACTGCAGTTGAGCCACATGGAGTATTAAGTAATATCAAGTCTCAAACCATCTTAAACATCCTTTTAATTGCCAGAGCATCCAGTGTCAAGACCCTAAAATCCATTTTCACCTTTCAAATTATGAATCAAGGTTGAAAATTTCAGTATTTGATCCATCAGAAATATCTGACATAAGCAAGAAGCAGGTTGTTTTAGAGAGTAATACAGTAGCACACCAGAAAATAAATTCATATGACAAAACCCTTGGTTTATATATAATGATGCATTCACAAAAATCACAGAATCATCAAGGTTAGAAGGGACCTCTGGAGATCATCTAGTACAACTTCCCCGTCAAGGCAGGGTCACCTGCAACAGGGGACACAGAAATGTATTCAGGTGGGTTTTGAATGTTTTCAAATGAGGAGACTCCACAACATCCCTGGGCTGCCTGTTTCAGTGCTCTGCCACCCTCAGTATGAAGGAGGCGCTGAGGTGGAATTCCTTTTGTGTTAGTTTACGGCCTTTGCTCCTTGTCCTGTTGCTGAGCACCACTGTAGGGTCCGGGCACGATCCTCTTGGCACCAACCTCTGAGATATTTATATGCACCAATGAGATCCCCTCTCAGTTTTCTCTTCTTTAGACTAGACAGGCCCAGCTCATGCAGTCTCTCCTTATAAGAGAGGTAGTCCAGATCCCTCACCATGTTTGTGGCCCTTTACTGGAGGGTGGACACTGAGGATGGACATCAGAAACACAAATTACACCTAACAGGAAGACAGTTTCCACTACCACTAGCAGAAAATATGTATCTTTAGAAGTCATAGGCAGGAGAGTCTACTTCACAATTGCTGAGTGCCCAGAAATACGTTAGAATAAACACTAAAATTTCTGCAACTTTTTCGTATTTTCTGGGAATAAAGTTCATCCAGCTATGGCCGTTCAGGACTGTGCACCCCAGTATAGTGTTCCAATTTCCAAAACTGCTAGTCATCCAGAGGAAATGCTATTTCAAAGAATTCAAAGTCAACTAACAGTGCCTGTCCTTTCTTTATCTTCTGAGTACTGCATATTTGCAGTCTTTCAGAATTTACAGAGGGCTTATAAAAAGCAGGAAGGGTGACTTTTTACACAGCTCCATAGTAATAGGACAAGGGAAACAGTTATAAACTCAAAGAAAAGTTTAGATTAGATGTCAGGAAAAAATTCTTTATTGTGAGAGTGATGATGCACTGGAACACAATGCCCAGAGAAGATGTGGATACCCTATGCCAGGTTGGATGGGGCTTCAAGCAACTTGGTCTAGTGAAGTACCCCTGGTCAGGGCAGGAAGGGTTGGAAATAGATGATATTTAAAGGATACTTCCAACCCAAACCAGTCTATGATCCTATGATATTCCTTTTAAAAATATCTCACATGCTAAAGTGATTTTAGAGAGAGAATACTCATAAGTACATTGATAAAAGATTATAATTAACTCAAAAGTGCACTGAACTAAAAAAAAGAGCCACAGAAACAAATATTAAATACTATTAATTTGTATGTATATATTTCAAACTCTTGTAACTTTCCTCTTGGATATTAATGTGAATTAATACCTCTTCTATCAGCTTAAATGTATAGTAATCTGTAAAATTTATTCTCCAAAAAGACTCCATGTCTATGAAAGAGGGATGCTTTCTTTGTTGTTGTTATTTTTTCTTTGGCTGTTTTTTTTTTAATTCCTAAAACCTAAACAGTTTACTTTAAATAAAAGACAAGCACGTTTGGATGAGAGGACAGTGTACATTGCTATTAAGCTTGGCTCTCAAATCTTTGTGCCTAATATAATGGCTTCCCACAGAGTCAATCAAAAGCATCTTGCTCCTGAAACAAGTATTTTTTTAATACTAGAATCAAAGACTAATTATCTAAATGCTACTTCATTTTCTCCAATCATCAACATTATTTTCTTCCTAAATAATACATGTTTCTTGATCACACTACAATAAAGCTCCAAAAGTACTTTTATGTGGGTTTAAAAGCCTAAGCAGGGAAACCTATTACTCTAGTCTGCCCTTTTAGGTCAAAGACTTTATTCCAGCACCACAATCTGGCTGAAAGGCAAAGTCCTGCCTATTGAGAACACTTTAGAGTTTTGTTTAACGTCTGCTCATATTCTGAATTTCCTAGACAAGAAACCACTGAAGAGTCAAAACAACGAACAGCTCAATGAGAGCTGTTTGAAGATGAACCAAAAAGGTGTTCTGGATCTTCAGACCTTAACAGCGATCCAATGCTATCTTGAACAAGCCAAAGAGTTTCTTGATAGCAATAAACTGGTTGGATATGAAGGCAAAAATGCCTTTCAGACAGGTAAAATCTAAGATGTAGTGCTAAAGAGCCTGTGGCCAAACAACTCCTCACCTCCACACCAACAGTCTGCCCATAGACAAAAGTTCTATTTATTTTCCTTTCAACTTTATGGAAAACCTCAATTTCTTTGGAAATTCTGTCTTAGCCTGACAGGGATGCAACTCACACTTTTCTGCCTGAATGAAGGACAACCTTGTTCAAAACCTCTTTTAAACATTAACTTTAGACTAACACTTTTCAATTTGTGGCACGGATTATCTAAAGTGGAAACGACCTAAATCAGTATTTCAAGAAACAAAAAAATAGAATGGGAAGAAAAATAGAGTGGAGGTGGGAGCATATGTTTTAATTACTCATAAAGGTAAAGAGAAGCAACAATCTCTCTCCTTAATTTTCCATGTTGTGAATGTCTGCATAAAACAAATGGACACTTTCGACTAGATTATAAAGCAGAATTCCTTGTTATAAAACTCAGTACAACATGATAATTATGCTCAATGCTTTCAGTAGAAAAAAAGAACCTTGAGATTTGTACAAGGAAGCTGTGCAGGCAACCATTTTTAGTATTCCTACAAAACAAACAAAAAAGTTTTCATGGCATCTTGCTATGCCTTCTTTATACAGCAGTTAAGTATAACTTTTATGCCACCACTAACATAAGTAAGAAATAGTTCCTACTATAACATTTAAGGTTATTGTGTAAGTATAAAAAAACATGCAATTCCAGTGTTTTTTCATATAGAAAATCTCTGAGCAATACAGATCTCTAAGAATGAGCCTATGTGCGGTAAAGAGATTGAAGACTCTCCCTAAGAGGAAGAAAAAACTCTTTAGTCTCTTATAGTTTATATTGCTCATTGTAAATATAGGTTGTATAAATTACTACCACCTAAAGCAAAACATTAATTCCTAAGGAAAAGCATGAAGTACACACTTCCTTCCTTGAAGTGTTTTGGGTAAGTAATATGTTTATATTGCTCCAAACAGCTTTTAAATTCAGTATTTCTGCTCACTTTTAGAAAACAAATAAATTCCTGTATTCAGTCAAAACAATATCTGTAAATTAAGAGTATTTTCCTGGTTCAACACAATGTTAATGGGATTTCCATTTGTTTCCTGCTTGAATTTTAACGAAGGGTTTTTCTGATAAATGCATCTTTGTTATATTTTATTACTCTCCACAAAATTAAGGATTTGTGTTTGCCAGACACTCATCCACGTGAATTACAGGAGCTCTATTCACATACCTAACACCATGAAAATCCATCTAGCTGAGATGTTCTGATGTGCATATAGTTCATTTTATGTGTTATGCAATTTAACCTCACACCCAGTAATTTCATTTTCTTTCTTCCTCGATTCGCAGACACACAAAGCATACTGGCAGCCACCAAAATCAATCACAACCAGCTACCATGGTGATTTCAAAAGTACACTTTGCCCTGGGAAACTATGCTAGCAAAGTAAAACTGGTTTAAAAACAGAATACTTCCATCTAATGCATACCCTTTCAGGGACACACATACCAGGTTAAATTAGTGATACTAGGTCAGCTTGCAGCAATTTCCTGTCTCACATTCCCCCCAGTATAAATACAAAAACCAAATGTTTAAATCAAGATGAGATCCACAGAGAGGTCTGCCACTGTTCAGTGTTAAGGCCATAAGAGCAGCCTCTGGAACAGAGATGAGATCTCCAAACTCCTCTCCTTAAGCGCAAATAATGTCAGGGCCAACATCCCTTTTCCCAAAGCACAAAGAGGGGTGAGTTCCCAGCTGCGCAATGGCACAGCATCAGGAGGACCAGAGAGAGTGGCCGTATGCTGGAGACCCATCAGCTCCAGCCCCTCTGGTCAGGAGAGGAGGGACGATTTGAACCACCTTGCAGCAAGGACAGAAACACCTTCACAGCCAAGTGCCTGCAACATGGACAGGGCACAGAACAGCACTTTAATACTCCAGTATTGCAAAAAACCCCACAAAAGACAAACAAAAACCCAAAAGCAATCATTTATCTTCAGGAAAGGTTTCTAGTTGAGGCCTCTCTCCTGAGCAAGTAAAGCATGAGATCTTCATGTGGGACAGGTTTCTTCCTCTGAACATCTCTCCATAGACCATTTGCTGCTCAAGGAGATGCAGCATCTGAAACACACTCATGTAGTTTCATACAATAGTTTAATACCTTTCCTCTCTGAGGCAAGAAGTACACACAAAGACCTATCTAATTTAAATTTACTTAAAAAAGAATATAAACGCATTCATTTACACAAAAAACATTATAGAATATAGACAACTTGCTGCCTCTTGTTCCCTCCATACCTGAATGCACCTGGGGATCAGATCAAGAAATTCACGCACAGCCAAAATGCCTTGCATGCTAGCACTACTTCCTTCTTCATAGCTTTCATGTTGCCTGTCAACCAGTCTCCTACAATGGCACTTGGCTCCTGAGCTACAGCATCTCTCCTCCCTCCGACAGCTGTTCTCTCTCTCTGCACTCTGGCAACTCTCCTTCCATGACCCATTCCACCACAGTTATTAAAGGGCTGTACCAGTGGCCCTTATCTTTGTTCCTTTTCCTGTGGAAACTAAAATTTCTGAAAACTTTATGCCTCCAAACAACAGCAAAGGAAACTAGTTTTATCTATTGTGCAATTCTTCCTTCGTTCTGCCTACTAGGATCCACTGGATTTAGCAACTTACCTACTTGCAGACAGATGGGCTAGCTCATCCACCCCAGTCCCCTCACAGAATCAACATACAAAAAGGAGACGTAAAAATAGTTACAAAGTTTTCTAATATAATCTTTAAATTGCACATAGAGAAATTCCCCAATGCTGTATAAACTTTACTGACCAATTTTTAATCAACCGTTTCAAGATTACAATAAAGAGGAGAAGGATACATGTTACTCTTTGACTTTCATTGCATAGTTTTAATCCCTGTTAAAATGTATGTTCAGAAAACAAAGGGCTTAGCTAAAGCATACATTTTCTAGAGAATTATTTTCAGCTTGCTTAACATAGAAGGAATTCACTACAAGGTCTCCACAGCATGGAACAATGTTCCCACCAGTGTCTCTGTTACAAATTAATGAAAAGCTGACTGCTCATTCTCTGCCTAAAGGCATCTACCATGCATCATAAATTTCAGTCATGGGCTGTAAGAAGCAGATCATGGTGCAACCTTATTCAAATAGTCCAAAGGAAGCTCTCCACATTTATTGCAGCAAGATGATATCTTGATCCTTCTACGCAATTAATTCTCATGTACTCTCTCTTTCTTTGATTACCAGACTTCTCCAAAAGCACCACAAGATCAGAAAAAAAAAAAAGATAGGCTCTCTGATCCTCTTTAAAACACAGTACACAGGGCAATCTCATATATTTTTAATAGCCACTCTCCACTGCTGAAATGCCATGTTGAGTTTGAAGGAAAGAACAAGAATCAAGTATTTGCAAAATTGAAAAAAACCAAAAAATTTGCAAAAAGTCTCAGCAGTGATTTTTCCATTAAAAGCCCTGCTCTAAACAAAATCTATGAAGCATTTTAGCTGTGTACTTTGGAACAATGCCTAGAAACAAGGCTACAAAGATTCCCCCACCCAAACCACTGATGACTGGTATTTATCAACAGCAAAGCAAGTATAAAATTGTAATACGAAATCAGTTGGCTACACAAAAAAATCCCCAACCTCTAAAGCAATACTAAAAATGCTATATATTTTAAATGAACTTTAAAAAGTGCTAAATACTGCCTTAATTCAACTGCTCCTGCTTATCTCATTTTTAATACCTTTAAACTATTACTGAATGACTTAATTTTGAAACACAAAAAAATATTTATAAATTGCTTGTCTACTACACTGAATTTGATCTCTTGGGCCTTGTCAGTCAGAACTTTCTGTTTCTAAAAAAAGGGAACATTTACAATTTAAAAAAGAGAAAGAAACAATGGCTTTTAATAATCTAACTTGCACATAGTTATCTAACACATACACTTTCACATAGTGCGAATTATTAGATAATAGTAAAAGCTATTTATTTTTAAAAAGCACATTTTCACTCATCATTTATGATCACTGGGCTAGAAAAGCATAGCCCACCTGCCAAAATCTGTTGTTGGTTTTTGACCTCTGTAACTGAAAATAATAGTGACAAATATGCAGAGAAAAGACCCATAAAACACTTCCCCTTAATTTTAAGTTAGCAGGACACGTATTTGTCCTATCTTTTGTCTGCCAACCTGGTCTATTCTGCTCTCCAGCAGTGTTTCCCCAGAATTATTCAAGGTACGCAACTCCAAGCTAACATCTTGTAGATCATGATACGGTCAGTACAAATTTTTAACTTCTAGCATAGAGTTGCAAGCTACACATACACAGTATCTTTCACACAACCTAGCACACAGTAAGCATAGATGAGTCATCCTGAACCACCACAAGGGCTCCCAATACAATATACAAAGACTTCACACAAAACAAAGAGAACTATTTCATAAAATTTTGGAGGAGTGAAGTCTGAATTATTTTAGTTAAAATTTATAGTGTTTGTCTGCTAATGGAAAACTCGCATCTGAAATCAACCCTTATATGGTAAAGCATTCCTCAGCTATGGAAAACTAATTAAAGCAAGCAGATCCATGAGCTCTGCCACTAATGAAGCCTACTTTTGTCAGATACATGCTTCACAGTTGATCAAGACTTCTGACAGTATCTTTTATAGTCACTCCTGCAACTGGCCAACTAATTTTGAAAATAAGAGGTACAGCATTAATTTCCAAAAGTCTGTCTTTCTGTTGATGGCTGAAATTGGTCAAATGAACAAAAAAATCATGTAGAGAAAGAAGCATTAATAGAACCCGGCCCAGAAAATCTAACAGGGGAAGATACTGCTTTACACAAATTATACTGGCAGGAAGGTGTCTGTGCTATGCACTCCCCTTACCCCCTGATAATGCAGAATGATGCTGATTCCTTCTAGCCAGGAAAACATTTTGTCAGGCCAGAGGGACCAAGTCGCAACAGCTTCTCTGCTCAACTTTCTCCCACCTCATCCTCAACATGCTCACATTCAGCAGTGCTGCAGTGTCCAGCCCTTCCCACTACTCTCTGCTCCCTAATCCTCTGCACTGCATAGCACTTAATATACATGAATAAAACCTGCCACAACACATACTCAAACTGTCCTTTCTGTCACTGTATGCCAAATACACTCTCACTCCTTTGTGCAAGGCCATAAAGGTGGAGCATAGCCAAACTCTCCTCATTTATGTTGTAACAGGGCATTTTATAAACTACAGAAAGGCACATATGGGTGGCTGACAGACAAAGAGAGAGGCACAACTGGTCAGCTAGAGCTCTTAGAGAGAATCCACTTACAGGCTCAACACACTGGCTCACTGTTTGGATCCTATTAATGATCAGGTAAACATATGATTTTCTGGAATGAAGAGCAAGTGTTTGGGGGGGTTTTAATTTTAAAGTAATTTTGTTCCTATTTAGCTGAAATTTTTCTAACTGACTTTATTTCTCAGCCTCACCAGCTGTTAGTTAACATGCTTTTCGAACAAATTAAGATGACACAATAAGATTGCCTTCATTATTCTGAAATTTTTACATAGAAATAAATGGAGAAAACAAAATAAAATACACCTATTACAAGTGCTTTTAGCAAAAAAAATGGCTGTGGAAATATGTTTCATCAAATAACAGTAGCCGCCATTAATGACTATGTACAGCCGACAAAGGGAGGAACTTCAATATTGTACTGCTTTCAGAAATTGTCATAATTTTCAGAACTACAATCTGGTTTCTCCTTACTTTATACATGTCATCTAACCCACAATTCATAGAACTTTAATTAAAGAAATCTTAACTTAGTTTTACTGGTAGCAAAGTAAAAAAATGCACTGTGTTGGCCAATGAGTGGGCGGTGGTGCTTTCACAGTGTTGTGATTGACTCTTCCATCGAAACATTGTCAAACGTTCCAAGACCAAAGTGACTGGAAATCTTCAACAAAGAAGAAAAATCACAAAGAAGAGTGCAGAGGTTGACAGAATGACTGATGTGTGGAAAAGTCAACAACGAACCATTTCTCACAAAAAACCAGAGTTGGCAGATTATTAAACAACCGATCTGTAAAAAAATGAGGAAATGCTTTTCCTTCACAGCGTATACCTTAATTATGAAATCATTGCAGCAAGACACTGGACACACACCAACAGACAGAAAAATGGACTCAAAAAAATAACTAAATTCTGTAATGACAGACTCACTGTTCATTACTTAAAACACAAATGCTCGGGTTTAGCCTTCAGCAAAGGAGGTCCCTAAACCATCTAACTAAGGGTCCTAACCACGGGAAAGAATTACTGCATATACTTAATGCATTTCTTACATTTTTCTCCCCAAGCATCTTTACTAACTGCCTTTGGAAAGAGTATGGAACTAAACGGACACTTGGCCTGACCAGAACATGCTTAGTCGTCTGTTCTCATGAAATACAGGAAGACATGCCAAATACCAGATGAAGACAGACAAAGCAACAGGCATAAAATGTATGCAGACATTAGACATATAATTCTCTCCCACTTCACGAAAAGCATTAATCACTGTTTCTGCAAACAGCATGACATAATGTAAGACACAACAGATTTAGACAGAGTTACGTGTAATTATTGTGAGAAATAAAAATTACAAATAAAAAATGGGTTTATTAAATTAATTTTAATAAAATTAAAATGTTTTGCTTCTCTAATATGTGTGATTTTATTCACTACTGGGAAACAAGCCATGATCCATGACCAACTCCAAACAGGAAAACAAATTAGGTACAACCAGCTTTAAAAGCCAAGGCTGTATTCTACAAAGAGATTAAACATTCATATACTTTTATAAAGCTTTTATAATTTAGTGGACACTGTACCTGAGGAATGCCACAGTATAGTTTATAGATAAGGAGTAAGAAGGAGTGAGTATAAGGAGTAAGAAGTCATTTAGGCCAAGGTTTCTGTTCCTCTCATGAATAAATGTAGCTTTTAATTTTATTAACTATCAAATTTCCAGCAGGATCAACAGTCCCTTCAGATTTATCTGGACATCTATAAGCCAGCCAACCAGGTGCAGCTACACAGGAACATGGTGGCTTTGGGGATGTTTTGGCGGTTTGTTTGGGTTTCTTAAGTGGTAGGTTATTTATTGTGTAAGAGATAATGCAAGAAGAATTAAGTACAGAGGAATTTTTCAAAACTTTTTCTAAAAATGAAGGTGATTTTAAATTTGGTATCTTTTTTATGGGGGGAAATAACAAACTGATCGAGATTTAATTTTGTCACCACCTGTTCATAATAAAATAGGATTTTGTTCCTTTGGACAGAGCTCACTGACCAGATTCTATTCACTGCTATGCTCAATAGTCATAAAAAATGACAATAACACTTTAGCCTGGAAAACTAGTGTGACTAAAATGTCTGTGATTGGCAACTGAGAGTCTCCATTTATGTGACATATGAGAACCAGTCCCTCCTGTTAAACCAAATGAAACAAATTATTGAGAATATGTAGACAGATAAATCATGAAATAGACACAGGGCATTAGGCAGATGGCACAGAAATGGCACATAAAACACAGTTCTTATTCTTCTACTATCCATCCAAAGTCATAATACTACTTTTTTCTGCCCTTCTCTAACAGAAAACAATATCTCCTATAAAGCTTTTCACTTTTCCTAAGATGTCTCCCACAACTCTCTGTTTTTCATTGTGAGACTGAAGAAAGTCACTCCCTTCAAAATCTTCTCATGGGTTATAGCATCAAAGCACTTTATCACAGCTGCTACACAATCATCTACCTTATTTCTGATAATTCAGAAAATGCCTTCGACATTGCCCCCCGCCCTTGTTATCTCTTTTAAACACCTGAAAAGTTACGTGCGGAGCTGCATGTGCACAGCTAGCAAAAAAACCCCAAACCCTATAAAACAAAACTAGCAAGCAAAAACCTTGCTAGGTAGGGAGCGAAAAGGGGACCTGCCATCACCACCCTCACCTCCCTTGCCTCTCCTCGCTTCTTCCCACCGTGATTGCAAAACCGTCCCCGATCCTACGCTGCAGTCTTACAGTTAATAAATACACCCATTTATCATTTTGAAATCCAGCATCTGCTCTCATTTGTACCTTAATTTTGCTTATGGGAATAAAATAAAATCTTATTTGCAGGACGCAACCTTAATCTGGGTTGTAATAGACCTCAGCAGTGCTAAACAAAACAACAGTTATGTCCCTTACATGCAACATTCCTTATTTATACATCTCAGCTGTACAAACAGATTTATTTGTCCTTCAACTAACTATAAACCTCAGGTTTTCACTGGCTAGACTACTTCAGGTTTCTACTCCTCTTCCAACAAGTATGCAAAACACAGTGAGTTACAGCTCACATTTTGGAATTTCAACTCATATTTGGATTGTCTCTCCATATTGTCAAAACAATAGCTTTTCAACCACCCTTTTTTCCACATAAGGCCTGCTTAAATTTTCCAGTGGAGGCTTAGTACCCTGTGTAGTGAATTTAGGCCTACTAATAATAGGCTTGCATTTGTTAGTTAGCCATCATGACTCTTCACAAGCAATCAATAGATTCACAGGGTCTGCAGACTATAGCTTGAAAATCATTTACCATATTCTCTGTATTCCACTAGTCAAGTACCTAAAAAAACAGAAAACAAAACCAGAATATACACAGGACCCCTCTGAAATGCCTTCTCATTTGTCAGTGATTTTGCAGACTCTTGGAGACCTTTTCTCAATGACTTGTGTGTTCACTTTACAATGATTTCATGCAGAGTTCTCAACCATTTTCTATGTGTGATGTGTAAGATAGTTAAGAATATCGCACACAGTCACTGCAGGAAAAAAATAACATAGTCAAGATATCTCATCCATCTACCACTTATTTTTTATCTAGTAGGCAAGCTATACTGCCAAAGAAGGAAATTAAAATTGCCTGACACAGTTGGTGCTTGATAAATCTGTACTGGTTGCTTATCAGTTTTAATATTCTAGAGGTGCTTATAAAGCAACTGTTTAATAACTTATTAAAAAATATGTGGGGATTAAGGTTTCATTGACCAGCTTGTAATTCCTTTCCTCTTTCAGGTTTTATTGACTAGCTTACAATTCCCTTCCTATTCTCCAGCACTTTTAAAATATATATATATATCTATATATGCAAAGATATAGATATACTTACATATATACATACACATATATATATAAAAAAAAAATATATTTATCTATATTACAAAAAGGAAAGAAGTAGTGAGTGTAGGTTTACATTTGCCATTCCCTAGTCTTCTGAAGGCTCTCCTCCTGCTCTCCCAAAGGCTATCTGAATATTCAGACTAGAGTACCTGACAAGGAGAATGATACTGCTGAGTTCTCAGTTTAGCAATCTTCCAGTTCTTACCTGAGCACATTAAGCTATTAAAATCAGTGAAAGTAAAAGACAAGTCGATCACACAGAAGCTTAAATAGGAGAGAGGGGAACATGACGAGAAGTGAATTTATACTAAGAGTGACTCCTGACCATCTGGCTTAATTAAAAAAAATCACTAGTTTGAACTACTGATAGCCCCTCAGGCACCAAATGTTTATGGTTAGTTGGGGTTTTTTTCCTCTAAATAAAGATAGTAAAAATATAGTCTAAGCCACCAACCTTATTGCTTAGCTTCAAAAGGCTATTGAAGGGCAATAAAACAGACTGGTTCAACAGAAGTTTAACAAAACACTTCTGTACAACTCAGTAAAGCCCTTTGGACAGACTTGGTAGGTGGAGGCCTACTCAGGTATTGCCTTCAGCTGCACTGCTGGGAAAGTTCAGGAAGCAGTGTCTCTATTGTTCTGGTCCAAGGTATTCCTCATTGCCATAGCAAAGGCCATTGTGCAAATTGAAGTCCTCTGTCAGCACTGTCACTTTCCTATAGTTAAGCCTATAGTTAAGAAATAATAAGAGTGGGAGGCAGCTCATCCTGTCAGGGACAGAAGAGCCACAAGTCATTCTGACAGCCCATCAGGACACAGGGAATGCAGGAGGAATAGGAGTAAGCCAATCTTTTTTCTGTACCTTCCTTAAAGTAAATGAAAATGTCAGGTTGCCTAGAAGACAGGCTGACCGGATTCAGCACATGAAGAAGATATGACTCCACTAATACACGTTCTTATACACTGATCAGTTAAGGTGGCCTGCTGGTACTGTCAGAAACAACCTATCATATGTGCGCTAATTTAAAAATATAAATACAACAGGTCACACTAACCTAGGCACAACAAAAGGTGCTTCTCTTTCTCTAATTTTTCTTCTATGTAAAAAAAAAAAAAGAAAAAAAAAAAAAAAAGAGGAAGAAAAAAGAGAACGAGGTTTTCAAAAGAAAAATAAACCAGAACTGAGAGACACCAATCAAAAAGTGGGTCCCTGGTTAACTGAACATATGTAATTTCTGTCATTTACACACTTTGGTTCCATTGTCCAACAGTGCTAGCTGCCCCTACAGATGCTGGGTTAGGTTAACACATACAATTTAGCTTCAAACCTACTTGTAGCCCAAGAAGAATACTAGTAGAATGACTTCTTTTACCACCACCTGATTCATCAATAAAATATCCATATTTACTCTTTTAATATGATCAGCTTGGGGCCCACGATATCACTCATGCAGTTATTGTGCCTTTTCAGTTTGCTATGTTCAATGCATACATAGGACTTGAGCAAGTACAAGGCCTCATACTTTTTGAATTTGGAATACAGTGAAGTATCTCATCAGATAGTAGATAGATAGAGTAGTTAAAAGTCCTTCCCAAAATCCATTTAGAAAACAGAAATGAATGCTAAAACACTAGAGAGAACCACAATAACATAAACGGATGAAGGAGGACTGGATCAGCTCATTTCTTAACTCTATTCCTGGCAAATGTCTATGTTTCATTAATTAAATTCAGAATTTGAAATACTGGGGTGGGGGGTGGGTTGCAGTGGTAACTATTTATACTTTATCATTCAGTGCCAACAAAGACTTGGCTGAAATGAACTATGCCTTTAACATGGCATCTGAGTCATCCATAAATACAACTGGCAAGGATTCTTGATCTACACTATCAATTTAGGACAGCAGCAATCCTTCCACTGGGATGTGGATCAAAATTTTTCTGAGCAGAATCACAGTTATAATATCTGCATCAGACTTCTGATAAACTGCACTGAATTGAACTAATTCTTTTTGATTTATAAAGTTAGGTATGGGCAGAAATAAATGGCTTTTCACAGAACATGGCAATTGAAGGAATGAAATTGGACAGTCTCTTACTAGTTTAAGAAAAAGAAAGACACATTGACTGGTTGACTCTGACTGACCCTTTATTCAGGAGTTAAGTGCTTCTACTGATACACATGTGTCCATATAATAGATGCATGTCACACTGCCTCATCCTGTTCCTTCAACTATACAGTATGGAACTAAAGGTAACACAGAGATGAACTGTAACACACCTATCCTAAAAAGTAAGCATGAGAAAAGGCAAGCCAAATATTTCAGTAAATTAACAATTGTCATTCTATTTTTTTAAAAATTTGCACTTAACTATTCACATAACAAAGCATTCCAAGAAAGAAAAACAATTCTTTGACCCACGGCTCATTCTATGTTTTCCCCTTCTTCAATATATAGTTCTTCATTATGTATTTCTTTGTACAGGGTTTAAATAAGGACTTTGTTTAAACAGATCCTTCAGTCTAGAAGGATGGATTATAGCTCGCAGTTTAAACAACTAAAATGGTGAATACTTGACTAATGGATTGCCTTAGCAGGCCATAACAATACACAAACTTGCAGGAGAATCATCACAGAAACAAAAATACCAGTGTTTCAATTAAACAAAGGCAAACTGAAGAGCAAACATCAGCATTTAGTTTTACATTATAACAGTGACCCAAATTAATTCGGTTGTACTTTTCCAATAGATGTCTCAAAACTAGTGGCAATTCCATCTCACTTTTTAATGCTAGGATCATTTACTTCAAGACAAAGACACAATTACCTGGCCTGAATGGAGATGAGTGTTTTTAATATGATTTTGCCAGACAAACCATTTTCAGGCACGCAAAATATACTTACTAACCAATTAAAATATATTTATTATATATAAAGACAAATCCATATAATTAGAAAAGTAATTAACATGTTTCTAATGACACGTTAATTCACATCATTAGAAAACAAAACATGTATTTCTGAATTATACATCTTCCCCTCTTAGCATCTCAACCAACTCAATCTCCTTCATCACTTTCCTTTTCAGGATTACTACTAGTTTTCTATGTCTACACTAGAATAGCACAATAACTTGTTTTATCTAAGGCAAAGAAAAATATCCATTGCGTATGTATGTATATACGTTACATCCCTACAAAAATAAACCAAAAATTGATAGCTCCCATGCAGAAAAACCACTCATCTGACTTCAAAAAGAAGAAAGGAATTTACTTTTGATGATTGCACAATACAGCCTGGCACCATATGTTTCATTTGGACTTTTTTTCTATTTTTGTTTTTCTTCCCTCTTGTAGGACTAGAGCAGGCTCTATTATGCATGGATTCAGAAACTACAAGTCAGCCAAAAGTTGCAGATCTCTCAGGATAGACATGTCCATCTGTCATTTCACAGCAGGAGAACAATAGCAGCTTCGATATAGACACAACAAGCTCACACAATCCTTACACAGCCAGACAGAAGATCTGCCATAGCTGATAGCTAGCTGCCTTTGAAACTCCAGACAGATGTTCCCGTGTAACACCAGGATCAATTGCTGCTTTCTTGTTTCTGTATTTTCAAATTCCTCACTTTTTTATAGCAAGCAAACTACATTCAGTTTACTGCTTGTAATTTCTACAGAACTTTAGGAAAATCAGATTTCAGAAGCAATAGAACCCAGGACATATAAACATAGAGTATATTTGTCTTTCATCTGAAATTGTTCTACTCCTGGGGCCTATTTTAAGAGTAGGTTATCCATAAAGCTCGACAAAGATTGCAATTATATTTGCGTGAAGATTTTTCTAGAGTTTTGCTCAACAGTCTTCAATTATCTTCCCTGTGAATTTAACAGGATATTGCATTGCTTTTCTACTGTTGGAAAAAATGCACTCTGATTTTTTTTAAATTATTATTTCATACCTGTAGATCTTGAAAGTTATAGGAAATAAGCATTATTTGTAAAACACTGTAATTTAATCTTTCAGTGGCAGGGTGGGAAAAAATTGACAAATCATTGGTTGCACTTCAAGTAAGAGAAAGTGTTACTGATAACACTCAAACAATTTACGTGTCTAAAATAATCTTACTAGGCCCATCTGTTAAGCTTCTCTTTCATTAGTATATGGTGTGTTTTTTTTTCTGATGAGTCTCACTAGGTTTTGATTACAGCAAACTGAAATACTGGCTCCTTCACAATTCCTACATTTTGCAGAAGTAAACAAATGGCTTCTTCTAAACAACAGAATAGTGCCTGTGACCTACTGTGAAGTTTGCTTCATTGAGAATGAGCTTCTAAAACAAGTTTGACTTCCAGAAACTAAAGGGTGCCCTGAAAACATACACTTTGAAGTATCTTCAGAAGTTCATGTTGGGATTTAAAATTAAGCAAACCCCAAATTAAGCAAAAGATTCTCAAAATTACGTAACTTGGTATGTTACCGTGTAAAAACTCAACAGTTCTTGTTCAAGAGTGCTATCATCTGCATTTCTTCTTTTCAAGGACCTCAAAGATAGAAAAAGGTAACAGTCCATGAAAGGAAAGAAAAACAAAGACCCTTGGGAAGGAACAAAAATAAAATGCTCAAAAGACAAAGCTAAAATGGATGGATATGCCTATTACTGATAAAAAGTATGCTTTATACTACATTTGAGTTCCCAGGTTCCATTTAAAAAATTTATCTGTGTCTTTCAAATATTTCTGGAAATTTTACGGCACTGGATGTAAAGTTCTCCTTAGCAAAATCAATACAGTTTTTGCAATTGTAAAGCAAACTCCTTTTCTTGCACCTTTCCACAAAGATGCAGTTCAGTTGCACTTAACTAGTAAGGACATTTAAGCATGCATCAACTCTAAACTTAGTCCTTTAAAATTTGCTGGGTAGAAACAGCATATAAAACTTGAATATAGTTATTTCAAATATCAAGACAGATTATGTATGTCACAGTAGGGGGGGGGAAAAGGCAAGGAAAACTCTTTTTGAGGGGCTTTGTTTTAGTTTAGTTTTTGGATGGCAGGGGTTGTTTGCTTTCTCATGTGTATTGAAGCTTGGAATAGCCTGAAGCCACAAACAGCACAAATTAAGCAAGAGCAAGAGAGCAGCTGGAAAAGTCAAAAGGTAACATCAAATTGAATTCCTCACCATTAAGCAATGGAACAAGAGTTAAACCTGTCACAAAAGAAAATTAAATCAGTAATACCTGCTTTTCACTTGTATCCAAATCTGGTAATATGGTTGGTCATTTTCATTGTATACCATCACTTTTTCTGAAGCTGTACCCTGTATTTTCCAGTAAGAGACACTTTTCTACATAATAGATTGTTTTAAGAATACATCAATTAATTTCACATTTTGCAAAATAGGCTATGTTCTGTATATTAACAAATTCAAACTCTACAATGTCAATTTTCATTTCTTGGCAAGATTAACTAAATTGATTTAGTTGATCCCGTAAAGAAAATAAAGTTTCTGGTAAACATTAGAGGTTTTTGTTGTTTTTGTTTTTTTCCTTACAACAAGGTCTACAGATCCATTAGAATGGGAAATGTGCCTCCAGGAAGCAGATCAGGGTCAGGAAGAGTCTGCTTCTTCAGGAGGCAGAGCAGAGTGTTCTAGTGTGGACAAACAGCACACTGTAAATGACCATTTCTCTTTGTCTGCTCTTTTCCCCTCCATTTTATCAATGTGCTCCTTTAGGTATTGGTAACATCTGCAGTAAATGAGGACCAAGAAAAAGTAAAAGTGCACGGTTTTTATTAGCACTTGACAGACAACTATATCCTTACCTGAATTTTACAACTGTTCAGGGTTGAAAATCCCTAAGGACTCAAAATTAAGAAGGAACAGTTCTCTAGTACAGAAGAGTAGATGGCCATGACAATTACAGGGAATAGTTTCATGACACAGGAACAACTTTTCTTCCTAGGAAATAAAATCTCCCAGTGGAGATTCAGTAAACCTCAAGATACAGTAAGACATTATAATACAGTGCTGGGAGAAATGAAGTCACAATCTATAAACTGCAGAGCTGAAATAAAATTTGTACCTTAAGGAACAATTTAATGCTGGGATCTTCGCAGAGAATATTTCTCCTGCACGTGTTAATATCATCAATATAATGTCATCATACTTCTGCCCAAACCCTCATAAAAAGCCACTAAGGTCATGCTTCATGTGTTTAACATGATATTTAACCACTGGACTTTACATATACCAATACAACACTTGTTGATATTTTTCTGGAGCCTAGCTCAGCAATGTACCACATCATCAAAACACTCCTCTTAAATCCACACAAACCCAGATGGAAGCCTGCTATTCACCAGTAAACTCCCTCTGCAATCGTGCATCTGCAAAGCCTGTGAGTTTTGTTAAACAAACCAAAGAGCAAGCAGTTTCCTAGGCAGAAATGTATAAAAACAGTATCAAGACCGCTCTCTCAGTCCTATTACTTATTCCATTATGGATGATCACTGAAATGATGAGTGAAATTAAAAAACCACTTACCCAAATGCAGCCTTAAAAAAAGAAATGCAAAAAAACCCCAACAGTTCCCACTGTGTCCTCACGTACTGGCTGGCAGAATGGGATTATTACTTGTTTCCAGATGCAAAGAGACTGATCACAAACTCATTGGTAGGACTCATGATCTGCTGTGTTTCCTCCCAGCTGTGAGAGCCGCCCTGCCCACCAGCACTGTCACACAACCACTGGTCCATCTTTCTTCATGTAAACACGAGAAGTGCATGGACAGTTCACAAAGCGATGGGAAACTGTTTCCCCGGAACAGCAGAATCGCTCTACAAGTCAGGCACAACAGCAGCTTTCATAACAAATACAGACGTACTCACCAGCACATGCTATACACGAAGGCAGGAGAAGTGTGACACCTCCCTGAGTGACACATAAATGCAGCAGACCATCGAATGCCCTTTCTCTCAGACAAATCAGGAAAATCCCTTCAAACAGAAATTTTTCTTTACTATCAACAGATGCAGAGGTGCATGATCCCTACAGCAGATGAGGGCACAGAAGGAAAACATCCAGAGCCACCAAATAAGTAAATCAATCACTGTAACTCAACCAGTTTATCTCTGGAAGACAGTAAATATTTTCATGGGTCTTAGGAGAAGCTAGGCTTTGTTTCAGTGATATCACTTAAATCCTCACTGCTGACAACTGTATCTTTCATTCACATTTCTTGGGCATAGCCTTGTACCCAGAAACATTCAGCATGGCCAGTGCCACATCTCCCAGTCACTCCTCAATCCAAAGAATGATATAAAGTGGCCAAAGCACCACGCCTCTCCTCATTGCATGAAGTAGTATTTTGATTTCCAGGAACAGACCAGTTTATTTTCTTCTTTCCAAAACTAACATTACTGCTACTGTAATCCTGGAGAAAGAGATACCCGGGGGAGAATCAAACAGCAACAACAGAAGTTGTGAAAACAAAATGGCTTCCTTACATCTGTGAAACACAACCACCGAGGAGGGTAAAGGGGGAATGCTTTGAACAGCAATCTCTGCATTAAGAATTTATTTAGATGTGTCAGACAGACAGTGTCCTGCTGTGCAAGTCCACAATTATCTGGAAGTAGAAATAAGATGGGGAGAAGATTGCAAAGCTTTGATCTGAAGCAGAGCAAGGACAGTTTTGTGGTATAAGTCATGTCATGGCCTTACAGGCACCCAAGCCTGAAATCTGTTTCTAAGACTCCCATACATCTTATGGTCTCTTGTATTGACTGACCTCCTTTGATCAAAATGATGAGTTGAGCCTTTTGCACACAAAATGAAAGCGTCTTGCAGAAGAAAGAGGCCTGCCTGTAACCTCAAGGCTGAGGCTTCAGGAGCAGTCAAACCATTTTGAAGGTTTCTTGCCACTCAAAAAGGAACGTGACAGAGGGCTTCCCCTCTTGCCCCCCCCTTCTCTCTGCCCTGCACCTGGCCACTCAGTCCCATCTCCTTCACTCTCATACATCAGTGCATGACAGACCACCCTAACAAGGCACTTCATTCAAAAGTCTGGGTAGTTTTTCTTGATTTAGTGTGGGAGAGGAGGAGAGTTGGGCTGGCCAGAAGCAGAGCCAGGCTATACCCTCTCTCAGTTCTCGGGTGTCTAGACACTGGGTCACTCCCAAGACTGCTCTCTTTGGAAAGGTTGCTTATCCATGGGACTTTAGAGCATCTCAAATTTGTCCCATCTGTAATTTTTTTTTTTTTGTATCGTTTGACTGGAGACAAGTCTACACACTGTATTTTTCTGATTACTCCAGACATTTCTGCTTTGTATTAGGACTGCAATATTGGTCAAACACTCAGTCTTGGCAATTGCTCATAGTAAAACTTTTTGCAGTTACGACAGAAGATAAACAGAAACTCTTTCAGATTTAGGAGAGATCTAACTAATTATTAGCTTGTTGGCTTATTTTGACTGATTGAAGGGTAAAATCATTTAATATAAACAAAACCATTTTCTTATTGAGTTACACAAACACAGTTAAGCTTGTAGACCACTATTTCATTAAAATAAACCGTCTGTAAATTAGGTAATAGAGCATGCTAGCATTGTGTGTCCTATACATTTTAGCACAGACATATTCAAAGTATTTTATGCAGTATCCTGCAAATGGATGCATTTTACAAATGTATGCATAAAATTATCCAACTTCAGGGACAAATGCACATTTCACAGTTTGGTTAGAAAATATAACTCTTCCACAGAATAATATACCTAGTGCCTGACACCTATCTTCATTTGTTTCAGAAAACTAAGTTTAATGTATAAGATAATAACTGCTAATGATACACTGACCAACTTTTTAAAAGATACTTAATGTTACAACAAAACACAAACCAGAAAACCTTTACTCCACTATGCAAAATCCCAGGATCTCCTAGGATCCTACATGTATTTTAAACAGTGCTTTAGAATTACAAGCTTATTTAAAGAAGAGGAATTTAAATGGTCTAAACTTCTCTATCAGTTTTCTAGCTAATTTATCTGACCACATCTAAACACACATCTGACCATTTGAAGTGTGCACCAAGTGATACAGCACTTCCAGAGATTTTTACATCTGTAGAGATAGAGCTCTGAGAAAAATCTGCCCATTTACCACTATTTTGAACATCAGCAGAAAGTCTTCAATGGTCAACTGACCTTCAAAAGCAAATAAAAATTTATTTGCCTCATACAATCTGAATACTCCTACTTGAAAGAGAGTAATAAAATAATGTCTGGATAAACTTGATACCCAAGCTTCATTACTTGCAAGGGTGAATACTCCCTGTAGATAAATTGTCTCCTGATAAAAACATCAAGAGCTGGACATCACGGAAAACCAACCTTTATCTTTCTAAGTGGTAACATGGTAAACCGTAAACCTCCTGTTCAACCTAGATAAAGAAATCTTTTTTCGTTTGCATCCCTCTTTGGTACTAAGAGAATTGGCAAGCTCATCTCCTAAACGGTAAAGATCTTAGGACAAAAAACCCAACCTAAATTAACAAAAAAACTCACCCTTTAATAGAGAATTCTCAAGAATTAGTGCTTTCAAGAACAGCACTAGTTATAACAAATTTACACAAGTTTGTAATATACTATAGTTCTTCTGACAGATGAGATGAAGACAGATTCCTGCAATTATGGGAGTAACAAAAATGAAGGAAGTTGTACTGCCCCAAAAAAACAGGCAGTGTGAATAGGATAACCAGTGGAAGTTGCATTCAGCCCATCAGTGTACACTTCTTTGTTCCTACCCAACCACAGCAAGACCTGCCTTCCCAGGAAAATGTTTCTTTTGCTTTCTTTCCTGGATACAACCAGCTTCCTTACAAAACTTTTAAAAAGATAAAGAAAATAACCTGATCCTTCTAGCTCTCCTCTCCATGTCACACTGTTGTTAGAGGTGTTGTAGATAAAATATGACAGGTCTATACTTTCATTGGATCCTCATGTAGCCAGTATACTACTTACATACTAAATAGAGGGAAGTTCAGCTCTTGCTAAATACAGGATAAACTCAAAACAGTCTTTAAGACTATTCCAAATTTCAAACCCATCCACAGAAGAGCTGTCTTTAAATCAAACAGATGCACTTCCAAGATATACTGTATCTCTGGTAAGCAAAGCTCCATGAACATTCAGTTAACCCATCGGTAATTTAATTCAATGTTTTGCAAAGAAAAAAAATCCAAACAAAGAAGCCCACAACATTTCTCTGACAATAAGATTAAATTGGATCCCGCTGTACTTCAGAAAAAAATCTGTTAAACTCAAGAGTTCAGTCAATAAACATTAACCCCTTACATCAAATGTAGGTTATA
Source organism: Serilophus lunatus (assembly GCA_013399895.1). Taxonomy (NCBI): domain Eukaryota; kingdom Metazoa; phylum Chordata; class Aves; order Passeriformes; family Eurylaimidae; genus Serilophus; species Serilophus lunatus. The sequence goes on from VXBA01003185.1 coordinate 103,665, forward strand.
AATGATTAAGCATTAACTATCCCATCTCATTCGAGTGGGTCAGATAAAATCTGCTCTTCTTAATTGGCAGAATACTTAACCAGTCTGAATAACAGCTTAAAGAGAAGTTAACCCTTTGATTCCACATGTTTAAACATTAATATTTATAGTGTGCAGAAATATAACCCAGTTACTTTAAAAAAAACACAATTTGCAGCTCATTTCCTTTGATGTGGAAATAAATACAATAGCCACCAGCAAATAGCAACATTTATAAATGAAGTAACTTCTTTTAGGCTCACTTCAATTACAGTGGGAACCTGGTGGTCTGAAGACTATTTTTGATACTTTATGATCCAAGAAACTACTTTAAGCCAATTTTCTCAATTAAAGTCTTTACAATGTTTCCTAATACGAAAAAAAAATCTCAGAGAAATTGACCCGGTGAAGCGCCTGAACTCAGCTTCTAGATAAATCTCGTTTTTGCAGCAAGCAGAGCTTTTTCTCATATTTCTTCAGGAGAAGAGTATCAATTCTAGAAAGAAAAATGTAAAAAAATATATTTCTGACAAGCTCTTTTGAAAAACAACATTAGTATAGCTCCAAGTAAAGACTTTTAACTGGGCACCAAATGCAAAAAATTGCTAGAGAATAGCTGAATTTTACCTTTACTCCTAGCATTTTAAAGAAAACCAAGATTATTTCCCTTTAATTTTTAATAAAAAGCAGTGAGGTATACCAGGCAGTACATCTTCCACTGATTTTCACTGGAGCCATTGGTTTTCAGCTCCTTGGAAATAATGACCCCTTGAACATGAGGAATATATCACAGCAATAAACAAAGGACACATCAGACCATATACTTCCAAAATATACTAGCAAATAGCACTTAAGTCTCTTTTTCAGATGATCCTGTGAGTGACATTTTCAACAGTTAATAATTAGATGTGCCAAGTTAACATTAAATTAGATTGAAAAACACATCTAATGACAAAATGGTCCAGCAGCCAGTCTGTCTGCCTGCCTGCCCGCCCCATGGCACTGACAGCTCAGCAGACAGTGGGGCTTGAGCAGTTGTTGGGCTGGAGAGTTTCTTTCACTGGTGCCAAAACATGGGCACTTTTCATATGCATTTTTTCTGTATGAGATGCTCAACACCAGCCATCAGCAGCAGTCATAGGTAACAATTCGGTATTCTGAATAAATCATGAGTTGGAAGTGATGCTTCACATTCCCCAGACTCTCTGGATGTTTTATATTTTTATACATTTAAGTCACCTAAAATCAGTCATGCTCCTAAGCACAGGGATCAGAAATGGTAACTTCCCACTCCCAACTGCAAGTAACAACTAAAAAGTCTCACAAAATAGGTTTCTTTCAATCATTTCCCCCTTCCTCCTGGCCCTCTTACTCTCAAAATGAGTGGGTCAGCTTTAATAAGATGGGAAAATCCTCCAACTCCTCTCCTTCTAACAATTCTATGACCTGGTGGTGAGGACACAGCACTTGGAGGTGGTGACTCCCCACAGGACCTGCAGCCTTCAGAAAGATGTGAATATGGGTCATCCATTTTCCTGCAAGCACCTAAACTGACAGGCAATATTCTGTGGGACTACAGGGTAGACAAAGATTTTTTTACCTACACATCCTCAGGCGAGGATCCCATATTGACAGAGATGACCAGCATCCACCAGCCAGGTACCTCCACTCCAAAACTAGGCAGGTAACGAGCAGCAACCATTTCCATGGGCTAATTCTGCAACCTTCACCATTCCTTCAGAGACCTCTGGTTGTCTCTACTGACTCCACAAGCATTAAAGGCTCTAACATCAGGTAACATGAATCAAGTGCTGAATTTTTCAGCTCTACATGGGATTCGAACATGGAGTTGCTTTGAAGCTGCACCCAGCACTTTTATGATTTAATATACTTGTATATCAATTTCTGGCATAATTTGAAAGCAAGTCATCTGAAAATAAATTTATGGAAGAAAAATGAGTCACGGTCAAGATTTAGTTTCCTTTTACATTTATGACTCATTTGAGTTACCATCCTGTAAGATTAATTGCTAGAAAGAGCTGATTATTCACTCCTTTTCTCATTAGGTAAAAGTCATTGCACACTCAGACTGAAAAACATGACCTAAACACAGCTCAACTTTATATTTCTAGAATTTTTACTTAATTTTGCTTTTTTGCCATACTTTCAAACTATTTTTTTTTTTTTGAAAATTATGGTAAGTTTACATGTTAAGGCATGTTTTCGTTTTCTTTATAACATCTGAAATTGATTACATCAGCTAATAAAGCCTTGTAGTATCTATTTTTAAGCTAAGTATCTTGATGTGTCTCTAGAAGTCTATGCTTGAATCAGTGAATTTTGAAGGCTTTACTTCACAGCATAACTTAGTACACAGGATTTTCTTCAAAGCCCTCATCAGATCAAGGTCTGGTTTTATTTTACTATACTACAAAGGATCTCAAAGTAAACTAATTTGTCAGGAAAGGGGAAAAAAGAGAAAAATTTTACTTACTTTTTTAGTTTGTGTGACTTGCTTTAGTTTTTTTTGGGTTTTTTTGAAACAGTGAAATCATGCTGGAAAGAGAAGACTTGAAAATAAAATAGAGCTCCAGCAATGTGGCAGGTGCTCAGCCAACAAGATCATGCCAACACTAGCAACTATAATTGACATATATTAATGAAAAAGACAAAAGCTCTTTCGTTCATCTTTTGTTCTGTCTGAAGGTATATTGCAGCTGAGAAGACATCTTTTTGTTTCTAAAGAAATCAAATACGTGTGTTGGTATTTCAGCCTGGAAAGTGACATAGCAGGTATAAATAATGCAGTCCCCCAGACACCAAGGTTTATTATCAAAGAGTAATATACCTATAGAAAACATTTGGATTTATGGACATTCTCACTTACATTCAGCTTTTCAAGAATGTATTATTTCATACAAGGGATGCCTCCAAATAAGGCATGTGAGGGGAGAAAATCCATGGCCACCAGTTGCTGCCAAGGTAAGTACTAACAGGGTCCATCTGGACAGCTAAATGCAGCAATAACTGCACTGATGTGCAGGTGACTGCACTGCAGGAGGTACTACCCCACAACAAGCTAAACAGGGTAGAAAGCACAGCCAGGCAGAAAGCACAGGTGGTCCCAATTCACATGGTAAGAGTGCTGTAGCACAACCAATTTCAGCAACATTTTTTTTTTTTTTCCTTTTTTAAGTCAGGACTATATCTAGAGTTCTCAAAAGGCAAACTCTCAAGGGAGTTCAGTGTTCACAACTACTACACAGTGTACAGATAAGCCAGGAATCTAACATATGAAAGCCAATGGTTAATGGCCTCTATGCAAATACACACAGCTAGAAACATAGCTAATCTTCTGAGCAGCAAGTGAAATGCATCTTACATCTGGGTTGTGGCAACCCCAGGTATCAATACAGGCTGCAGGATGTACAGGTCCAGAGCAGCCCTGCTGAGGACTTTAGTTGCTGGTGATCAAGAAGTTGGATGTGACCTATCAATGTGCATTTGCAGTCCAGAATGCCAGTCACATCCCGGGCTGCATCAAAAGCAGCATGGCCAACAGGTCGAGAGAAGTGATTCTACTCCATTCTTGTGAACCCTCAAACACTGCATCCAGCTTTGAGGTCCCCCATAGGACAGGACATTGACCTGTTGCAGTAGGTCTGCAGGAGGCCACAAAAATCATGATGAGGGATGAAGAACCTCTCCTGTGAGGATAGGCTGAGAGAGTTGGGGATTTTCAGAAGAGAAGGCTCTAGAAAGACCTTACAGCAGCATTCCAGTACTTAAAGGTGGCCTACAAGAAAGCTGGAGAGGGACTTCTACAAGGGCATACAGGGACATAACCTTATACTCATTTACAAGGAGGGTAATGTCAGATTTAGATTAGATATAAAGAAGTTTTTCACAATGAGGGTGGTGAAACATTGCAACAGGTTGTCCAGAGAGGTGGTGAATGCCCCATCCCAGGAAACATTCAATGACAGGTTGGAGAGAGCTCTGAGCAACTTGATCTAGTTGATGATGTGTTGTACGGGGCTTGGAGTAAATGACCTTTAAAGGTAACTTCCAAAGCAAACTATTCTACAACTCTATGAAACAGATTCTTACTTTTAAGAACTAGAAAGGAAGGACTGCTGTGTAACCCAAGACATATGACTTCCCTGAAAAAATTCAGTATTGAATCACAGTTTATTTTTTGGGGAGGAAAAAAGTGTAATCTTGATTTAGAATTACCCGTGACTTTCTTACTGACACCCTACCTCAGTCCGCTATAGGTATTTCTGGCTCTTCTCTGGTCACAATCAACATCATCTCTGATTCACAGCCATTAGGAGGTTATTTCATTAGCAGTTGTACCATTGTTAAATATAACCTCTACTCCTATACAGTGTGCACCTCATTTTTATACCCAAGAATTGTGACAGTTGTTACAACTGTTGCATCCTGCTATGTTGAGAACTTTTGTTGAGCTGATTATCTGCTGTGACACACTCTACTCAAGAGTTGCCACATCTCCACACGACATGCCCCTGGGAATTATTCATATTTCCCATCACGATGACTTTGACTTCAGAATTGTCATTAACCACACTCAGCTTATCAGCATGTCCACATCACCGTTTCTTTCCAGTTTCCAGTAACTGCTGTATGTCATCAGCAGGGAAAGTGCTGATTTTTTCTCCATCACTGTTGATTATTGAATGTTCTTATTTTGCAGCTTAAACAAGAATTAATCCAGAAATATCCTAACACCTCCATCATCCTGAAAGTAGGGCTGCCTGATCACAGGGGTCCTTTAGGACCTTGAAAGCTCTGGTTTTGTGGCTCTTCAGAAGCTTGCACTGGTAATGTGATTTTTGTTTTATGCAACCAATAAATCAATCAATGAAGAGCTAGCAGCTTATCTGCAAACTCAGCTAAACAAGGGCAACTCCACATTTACAGTTACATTACATCTGTGTGTTAGCCAGGTTAAAGTTGATATTTTGATTTTGCTTTGGTTTACTTTGTGAACAAAAATAGGTGTTGAAAGGTACTTCACCTAAACCTATTATACATCTTTATCCATCAACTGAACTGGTCACTTCACATGAAAAAGATATCAAGCTAATTTCATCAGACAAACTTCCCACAATCCTATAGCAATTAGCATTAGTTTTGTATTCTTATTTCAATACTTACTAATTCAATCCCATCACAGCCCAATGTTCTACCTAACTCCCTGGCTTTTCTACTCAGTGAACCCAGGACCTTTTCCCTGGAGTAAGAAGTATGTAGTTTTCAGGTAGCACCCACTGCTTGAGAAGCTAAATATTGCTGCCTACCACAGCTTGATGCAGATCAGGCTGAAACTACTATTGATGGGAGCCAGTGACCATTCCTGGTGTATCACTGCCTGCCACCATCAACCTGCTCTTACCTTCTCAAGCAGAAACAGCATTCAGACTGTTCAGGGCTGACAGTGTAGTTCACTCACGCATCTGCTCATTCAGTTCTCTTCATAACCTCTTCTCCCCAGCAGCTCATTACAAAACACAGATCCAGCCCACAAGTCTGTCATACAATATTAACTCATCACATGTAATCTAATAAACTGGAGACAGAACACTTGTGTCATATTCTAGTCTCTGAAACTCCTCCAGAAGAAAAAAAATTTAATAAATTGGTAGGAAAGGTAGTGAGGATGGGGATGTAAACAGCACTAACAGTGTAGAGAACATACTGCTCAGCTTTTCTAGATCTTCTGGACATTCTTCGGCCTTGGTGATTTTAAAGGATGCTGTTACAGCTGGAGATACTGGACTGGAATCTGTTTTGTTACAGACCTGTGAGTGGAGCTACAGTATCTCTACCAAATACTGAACAGCACTAATTATAAAATCCTTCTTTTGTTTTGCACTCTCACTTACAGCTATACCACTCCCACCGTACATTGTACCAACTGTAATGAAGCAGTTCAATTTGCTCCTTATAGAAAAAACTCAACAGCACAAATCACACCCACGGGACAGTCTTGACTTCTTCTAAACAAGACTGACTCCTCATCAGTGTCCAAAGACTGAAGTCACCTGTGAGGTGAAATAGGAGGAAACTGACTTCTGAGAACACTGGTTATTATCCTACCCTAATAAATTAAAACACAAAGGATTAATGCAAAAAACAAACTATTTTTTTGTGTATTACAGATTTAATAACTGTGTAGTCTAGAAATGAGCAGATGTCAAAAGTTTAATAGGTATCACTGGGAAGCGTTTTGAGTTGTGCCACATGGTGAGCAAAGATACTCTGCGAGCTCTTGAAATTAAATATCTACTGTATAGCTGCATTCAGCAGCAGAAGGTGAGCTTTGGGACCCAGAGGCCCTCTGACAATTTTGTGCACTCAAATAATTCACAAAGCAAGTGCCTGGATGTTCTTTCATAATTTTAACGCAACTGAAAACGGGCACGGAGCAGCTGCTGCTGAAAAAAGGCTTTAATAGTGACTACATCACCCATGCTGACAGGGGTTTTTAATCAAATTTCCATCTTACCATTTCCATTTCTGCACAAGCAGAACTAATTTCTTCTCATCTATGTGATCCTAAGTACATATATAAGGCATAATCTTGATGGGTGGAAACCATACATTTCAATTCACTTCCTTTTACCCTGCATAATACCTCTATAAACTGAAGTCCGATCTCTATGGCACTACAACACCATCACTGCCAAATGGGTCATTCGTCTTTCAACACTTTTCTTCCATTTTAGATCAACAGGTTCATATAAACTTGAAATACAAACATATAGGCTGTCTATAGCTATTCCTAGTTATTAAATTTTCCAGCATCAGTTCATGTTATAATTGATGCTGGTATTTTCCTATACAGTCAATAAAGCAGAATTTTATAAAAGAAAGGAAGACTGAATCTCTTAAATGACAGTCAATTTATGAGATAACTTAAAACCCCCCCTAAATTCTAATCAACACTGTGTTATGGCCTTAAAGGAAGCTCCAGACAAAATTACCTTAAACAGTAATCCCTCCTGAATAGAAAGAGAAGTAGATAGAATGCTCATAGCATTATTTAGCATATTCCAGTTATTTTTCTTTTTTTTAAAATCCCAAAATGAAAACTTTCTTATCATCCTAACAGTTACAGTTGTCCTGAAAACACCCAAAAATGTGTTACAGACAGTTCACAGTGTAACTGTTTGTTATGGGTTAGATCTCTTTTAGGGAATGCTTTTCCCATTGCCACCATGATGCTGGCAAAGTGTGAGAGAGAAAAAGGTAACGTAGCTAAGCTAAGGACAGAATTTCTCAGCAGGGCTCGAGGTGGAAGATCATTGTCTTTAGGCCTGAGAGCTAATAGCCTTTAATAGCAGGCGGATTCCTGCCTTAGGAATGCGCAGGGGAGGCGTGGAGTATGCCTGCCTTTCCCCTCTTCCCTTTCTCGGGACAATAAAAGAACTCCGTAAGGGACCGGCCAAGCTCACTGGTTTGCGGCTGCAATCCCGGGGAGAGGGCAGGGTGCTCCTCGCTGGCTCTGTTTTCTCCCCACTTGCTCTGGCAAACAATGGGGAGTCCCGACTGCAGCCCTGGGACCAGACTGTCTCCTGCTGCTGCCTCACCGGCCCAGCTCCCATATCCAGGTGGGCCCTACAGCAGCCCCAGAGAGAGAGGGGCTGCGCCAGCCCGAGCTCAGAGCCAGCCCATCTGCCTTTCCTCATCTCCTGCTGTTCCTGTATCAGAGAAGTGACTCGCCCACCTCAGCAGCAAAACCGGGAGAACCCTCCTTCCGTGTGCGGTGAGGCTGTAGGACTGCCTGTTCCCCCACAGCTGAGACCACATGGAGGAAACAACACACAGAGGGGGCAAAAGGGGGACGGGGTTTGTTGGGGTGATTTTTCTTGTTACCATTCTGCTACTGTGTTTCCTTCTTTATATATACATATGTAAGTAAATAATTGTTGCTTCCTTTTTTCTACATTTTTTGGCTGAAAGTCTCTTGATTAGAAAAGCATAGTAAAGTAGAGGAGTTTTTCTTTCTACTCCAGGAAGGTTCTCATCTTCTCTGGAAGGTATTGTTCTAATGTGGGACACTGTTTATATAGATTTAACATGTTTTAAGAATTGGAATTTTTGTCTTCAGTGTTATATTAAATAAACAAATAAGTTAAATAAATAAATGGAATTTGGAATTAGGCTTCTCTAAGTGATTGAAAATGTGCCTTGTTGATTTGGTACCTCTTGACCACCTCCTTGTACTGGATACCCTCTCCAAAGTTGCTGATATTCAGTCTCAAAACATTTTTCTTCTATCAAAGTCAGACCAACCATACAAAAAAAGGATAAAAATACTGTAATGTATCCACAAGAAATACTGATGTAAGCATGGCAATTTCTTGCTCAGTGATCATACTCCTAAAAGCAAACTTGTATTTCAGGATGGGAAAAGAATAAAATTTCAAAATTCTCCATTGCATATGGGAGACTTATGTGACCTTGATGCCAAAAGCTAATCTAAAGTACTATAAAATGGGATCATATGCCCAGAATACATAAATGAACACCACAATCACGAAAAACACATGGAAAATGCATTAACATGCACACCACACTGGACAGAGTATGCTTCCTTGAAAACAACAGACCACTTAAGTAAATATATCTCTCCGTTCACTATTATCTGCACTCATTTCTTTCTCAAATTAATTATCATCACCTTTATTAGTTGACTAAAAGAATAATAAATACAGGTTCTGAGAAACTGCCAGGGACAGGAGATAAAAGTATTGAAGGTACTAAGGTGAACACGCAATCTTCTGAAGCATGCATCCTCATTTCAGCTGAAATAAGACAGACTGCCCTTAGCAGACTTATTCTCAATATAAAAACCAATACATGAAATTTTACCAAGAAACAGATAGCACCCTGCCAAGATGACCAAATTTTCTGCTGTTCTGTTCCTGTCAAAATAAAGGAAACTCCAATTTCAAATCTAGTTTTGCGTCTTCATCTGTTTATAATAGGAAAACAAAGATACTACTGGAACCTGTTTTAGAAAAAAACTATGTGAAGTGTTAGAAATTTAAAGAATATGTTTTAAATTTTCATGTTAAAAAAAAAATCCCTAGCTATAAATGAAAGACCAACTAATACCATACTTGTTTTACTAATCACACAAAAATATCTTACTTATGCTTCAGAATATTCAGGGGTTTTAGAAGCACTTTTTCCCAATAGTAGCCATGCCAGAATAGAGACAAGTTTAAGACTTGGTTTAAAAGTCAACAACTCAAACCACTCATTCAATTAAAAAGTCTAGTAGTTCAACAATGCAATGAAAAAATAGCTGTAAAAAGGGATAAGCTGACTTTGTCTGTAGGAACTAATTTTGTTCATCTTTTAAGCAACATTTATCTTTTTAAAGTATCAAGTGTAAATGCACAAATTAAAAATAAAAGCAGGCAGAATCAGGGAAAGCTGTCTAAAATGATGAAGTAAATAACTTTAAAAATCTGCATTTACCATAGATATTTAATTGAATAAACCACACATCCTGACAGTGTGCCAAACCCATCTCTCCAGGAAACACCAGAAGGATGTATGACTACAGTGCGGTTGGTCACTAAGTTATCTGAGAAGTACATTTTGAGCAGTACTCATTAATTCATAAAAAGGGATATAGTTGTGAGGTTTTGCAAAGGGAATGGAAATAACGCAGCTGTTTCTCTTGTTCGATAAAAAACTGTATTAACATATCCCTATTTTTTAAAGCAGAGGTCATATTTGCTTTTTTTGTTTGATGTAGTTCATTGTCTGTTGGTTACACTTAAAGTTAACAGTGAATGATTATATGAACAATCTCTTGACATCATCTCACATGAAAGACTGGAAATTTTGCTACCAGCTGTACCATCCCTATCCAAAATATACAAGTCTTCAGTATCTGTCCATGCTTTTAAGATAATAGCGAACTTCAAATGAACTTCATCTAAAATGAATTGCACAGACATGACTGGTGGATGTTTGATGAAGTGGAATATCCACCCTTTTGGTTACTGCAAGGCATACAGCTTCTCAAATATTCAGTTGTAAGTGACTATAAGTATCATATACTCATATTCATACACTCAAAACATGCAGAATCCCAGTTAACATAATGGGCACAGCGTGATCTCTAGATTCATGATTGGCAGGTGTCCTCCAGTAACACAGCAGACAAATACCCAGTCCTGCTGCCTGGTAGGACTGTGAGTCTTCATGAGCGAGGGAGATGGGAGCAGGATGCTGTTTGCAATTCATCCAGCTCAGTGTCCTCTCTCTGCTTATGACTGACGTGCCTCAAGAAAGAAGATGGGAAATGATGACTTAAGATTTCTTATATTCTCCCTATTTCTGGTTTTTAGCGCAGCTGCATGGTTTCTTACACTAGGATGCTAAAAAACCTTTCTCATTGTTTGTGAAATGTTGTTTAATGTTTATTTTGGGAAAAACAGATTCTAGCAAGGACATCCTGTTTGGGACATGAAACTGGAGGGAAAAAACAAGATATGGGGTAGACAAAGCAAGGTAGGAGGTCCAAAATCCATTGGAGAATCTCCCAGGGGCAGACTTGGAGGGCAGGATAGGGGACAAACAATTTTGGGATTGGTTGTATCCATTAGATACGATAATTGATAAGTACTGAAAAAGGGGTACCAGTGCTATGGTGGGCGCGCTTCGATGTACATTGTGGACATGGAAGCTGCCATTAAAGTCCAGCTCTTTGTCCCTGTTGGGAAAGTTTTTTGCTCTCATTTTAGTCATCAGAATTACAGGTTTGAGACCATCATAACAGGAAACAAAACAGAAAACCAGAAGGAGGAAATATCTTGGAAAACCTGCCAGTTCAAATGCATGAAATGGAAAAGTTTTCCAGACAGGGAGAGTGAAAGGGTTAACTACAAACCTACACATCTAAGTGTACAGATACTGTATATAAGGATCAATATTCAGCAAATATTTCCATTACAAGTCTTACCACAAGTTCAAGAACTGGTGAACTTTATCACTAATGAAGCTAAAGTTCATCTAAAACAAAAACAAACCCCACAAGTTGTTCTTAGAAACTGGAGATAGGGAACAGACAGTCTGCTCAGTCGAGGTCAATGCATGACGGCTCATTACAGAATTGCTTTCTGAACGAAGCATCCTATTTAATTCTGTGATATCTAACTAATGCAATTTTTGGTATTTGACAGGAAACAGTTCCAGAGAAAATTATTTCAATACACAAAGCAACACTGACACACAGACCACATTTTCTTAATTTCATTCTATTATCACCTTGCTTTTCTGACCTAATCTCACCACTGTTTAACAAAGACATTAAGAGCAGCTTTGTATTCTTCATAAATCATCCCACCAACCCTTTGATCCTTCTTAATTCCTTTGTTTCCATCAACATCTTTTCATAACAGATACCTTGAAATGCCTGCAATTCAAACAAACGTAAATGTACTCCAAGACAAAGAGATGGGCTATAAAACAAGGAAGAATCACTTTCCCCTCCCCCTTTCTTGGTCCCTAGGATATTTTTGCAGACACTTGGAACTGATTTTTTTTTCACCTCTACCTCAAACTCAGATCTTATGTATTTTTTCTAGTTCTTTAAATATTAACAGGTTTTAGGTTTCCTAGAACCATTGTCTCATTAGTTTAAACCACACAGCTGCATAGTATTAAACAATATTTCAAGATAAAACTCAATACAATATATTTCTTCCTCTTATTTAATTTGGGAGGCTTGATGCTGAATGAGGGATAGTACTATAATGTCTATATCTGATGGTATTTTCTTCAGAGATTTCTGTCCTGAAAAACTATATACAAGACCAAACTCTGAGTTCTAAAAAATTATTTATGAAATCACATCAATTATCATAAAATCAAACAAATTAAAGACCGTGTGTTGTTGCAAGACTCAAAATCCATCTCAAAAGTTACCAGTGTAACAAGCAATCACATTATTATAAATATTAAATATCATAAAAACTGCAACACACAACCACTTGTTTTTATAATATTTTACAGACAGTGCACATGTTTAAAAATTCAACTGTTCACATATTTAAACAGCTATCTATCTTGTGCTGGAAGAAACCAATGCGTAGGTGGTGAATCTTTCAGCTGAGTTGAGCAAAAACATTAGTATATAGAAAAATAAGTGAAGGGGAGCCAAAATATCTGCCTTCTAAAGGCAGAAACTCATTTAAGCATATGAAAAAACACAGTCATTAGGGAAACTAGTTTATCTTCTGTTTCTGAAAGGATATAATAAATAACAGACACAATTACAGTATGGGCCACATCCAGGAAATCTGTGAGGTCTCTTGGACCACACACTCCCTCCAGAAAGTCACACATATTAGTGAGGAAGCAACTCACCCACTCAGGGCAATGCTCTGATCACTTACATATGACTAGAAAAGTAGAGAGACATTCACCAAATTGTTACCAGCACCTCAAGAAATATTATCACTGCCAGAATGAACACAAACTATCCCAGTGCCACTTGAGGATGCAGGAATAGCTACAGGCCTCTTGACAGGCTTGCACTCCCCAACAATTCCAATGCAACAAAAGAAAAAAGATCACTTTTAGACAAAGTCTTCTGCTGCTCAGTTATTTTTTTAAAAAATGCAAAAGCCCTCAGAACTGCAGAGCTCTTTGAGCCACAGTCAGCAACAACAGAAGTGGAATGGATCATCTTGTGCCAGCCTACAAGCTATAAACATCCAAACCTACATGCAAAAGGAAAAGGAAAATCAACTACTTCCTGATCATGTTTAATTACAAAAGAATATGAAATTTTTCATTCAACAGTTTCTTCTCCTCCAAGCGGCTGACAGGTCAGGTATGCTTTCCCTTTCTGAAAATCAAATCTTCAAAACAAGACAGATTACATAGAAGCCATTCAAAAACTTGGCTCTAAGCAGAGCCATAATCCATGAGGACAGACCAACTACTGAATCATTTATTCCACTGTGAGAGCATGTGATCTTCCAAAAAAAAAAAAAAAGTGGTGGTGGTGGGGAATCCCAAACAGCAAAAAAAGATCCAAGGTCTGCAGAATAGATAGGTCTATGCTGACTATAGCCATATATAGTAGTTTTTGGCTTTAAGTCTTTATCTCAGTCAAATGAAAACACACACACACAAAAATAAAAAAAACTACAATAAAGTACAAATGGAAAAATTAAGATTTAAAACTTAAAATCAGACTGTACTCACTAAGGAGAATGATCAGCAGCAATTTTTATTCCCCTTTTCATTCATAAACAAAGACTACCACTACGTTACTACACCATTAATGGAGTAACAGCACATACATGTTAAAAAAACAGAAATGTCCAATTTGAAATACTTAGATCCAGACCTACTGGAACATATAACTCATCTAAGATCAAATAATTAATTTAGATCTACATGCAAAAAACAGAACAGTAGTGTACAGCAAAAAGACTTTAGCAAGTTTCCAGTTGTGAGCAGCAGAGAGAACCAGGTGGACATATTTATTATTCTTTAAGCAAGACACTAGCTACACTGCAAGATCAGCAGATAGACTATTTCCAACATCAGATAATGAGATAAAAACAAATTAAGAGATATACTCTGCTTCTATCAAGCAAACTCGAGATGCCTGTGGCGATCCAAAGACAACAGAGTGCTCCCTGCCCTGAGCAAGGAAGCTCACAAAAAGGAGCCGCTGGGCCAAGAGATCTGTGGGTTTTTTCAGGAGGAGCACATACTGTGGAGTTTGTTTTTTAAGCCCTTGCATCCGCCCCTTGCACTGTCACTTGGCCCTTCTGCCTTCTCCTATCTTTATTGCATTAAGACGATGTCCCACGCACAGGACTCCTCCAGACATCCTTGAATATTAAGCCAGTGCTTATTTGTTACTATTTCATGTAATGTTTTTTTGTTATTCTTCCAAATTACCCATTCCTTTAGAAAAAACAAACACTTGATCATACCTCCTTCCTCTCTAAGTAAGATACATAGTGATGTTCTGAGCTTCTGAGGCTGTGCAGAAAACCACAGGAAACTAACATTAAAAACAAAACACTGTTTACTCAAAAAGAAACTTTATATTTCTGATAATTTGATCAAGGAGGGACACATGATGGCCTAAGTCAGTCATCCAAAAATAAGCAGCAGTTAATTTTGTTTCTCACCAGACTGTAAACTGCTTCATCATATATTGGGACTGTAGATGCCATTCCTTAATCATCAGACCAGCGAGTTCTTCTTACGGGCTGTGATGCCTGAGGACTTCAGTGACAATGTGGAGTATATTACACATGTTTGCAAAGACTGCTACACACATACTACTTTCTTCAGCTGATAAATGTGCCTCAGCCCAGACAGACACAATTAACCATTAAATTAATAAGCTGTCACATTATTAGATACAGATAAACTCAAATGAGTAATGACAGCATTCATTTTGATCGGTCTTTGTCTTTGTTCAGACCTCTCAGTAAAGGAAAGAACATTGGAAAGAGAGATACTTGTTTTTCAAATTATCTGGCTTGTTTGAGGCAAGTCTGAACTCTTCATCCTCACTGGAAAAAAAAATGTATTCAATAAAATAATATATTCTACTTAGTCAGAAATGAAGCAACAAACATCAATGCCTGCAAATATAAACTATCTCTTGGCAGAGAACTTTATGGCCATAGATATAGATTCAGCATGAAAAACTTCAAATGATGATTTGTTAATTGGTTATTAAATTATCTTTACGATGTTAGAACTTCTTGTGAATTTGAGACAATTTCTGACTTAAGTACTGTATAACACAGAATGGAGAATAAAATAGTCAGGTATGTCAGATATGTCTTATTTGCTTTCTCCTAAAAAGCATGGTCTGATTATATAAAAATGTAGAAGAATCACTATCATAAACAATATATCTGAGGTCAATGATCAATCAATTGCTTGATTGATAGCTAGCTAGATACAAAGCCACTTTCCTTTTCTTTTGCAGCATAACTCCATAGCAAAAGGCTAAATCGAGAAAAAATATTAAAATTTTTTTTAACTGTTTTCACAGATCATATCTGACCCTATGAGCCTTTCCGATACACTCCCTGAATCTCTGGCAAAGAACCTTGCAGTGGTCTTCAGCTAAAAGGCTGTTAGATATCTAAAAAGTAGCTTCATGCTATCCGATGTACTTTCAAAACTAATCAGCTAAAGACATAGAGGAATCTCCTTCCCCTGCCCATACATGAGAAGCGCTCTAGTCCAACAGCTGGACAACTTTACTGTTTAAAGAGAAAAGTTAATTCCCTTTACCAGTTCCAAAATACTCAGCTGTGATGCTGTTGACTGTGACTAATTGCATCTGGCACAGCTTTAATAAACTTTCAGAGAAGAGTATTCTATTTACAATATGAAAATACAACATCAGTCCAAATATTTGCAGGTATCAGAAGATAATATTTAAACATGAGAATACTTCTAGGTTTTTCTGGTCTATTCTTAAGGTAGTTGCAAAACTAATTTGCTGCAGTAACTTTAATTAATGTTCACTCAGTGTGTAGAGATCAAAGTAGTTACTATAAACAAACATCCCAACAAAAACAAAACAGCACTCACAGTTATTTACAACAAACTTCAATAGTCTCACCTACACAAACCCAAACGTTGTCTTTGCTTCCCCACCTCCAAAGCCACACACTTCAATAAACCTTTGTGAAGCAAACTGTCTTGAGTTTAAGTATGATCAACCTACCCCAGCAGCAAACATAAGAATAGACTATGGAGGCTGAGGAAGGAACTTCCTAATGCCTGCATGACTCTTGCCTCTTTACCTCAGACTACACTGCAGCAGCACAAGATAATTCTGGGAACTCAATCACGAGTAACAGAGAACAGTCTAATACCTGGTACAAAACCCCCTCAATGGTACAATAATAGCTGCACAGGCTTTCCACTTCTAGTCAAAAATTACTTTCCCTCATGTCTCAAACTACTGAGAAAAGGAGCATAAAATTGGTTTTTTTGTATTACAAGAAGAGACGAAACATTTACTGGGTAAGACACAAAGAAGCTTACAGATAGAAGCCTGGAGGGAAAGACATTGTTAATTTAACCCCCATAATCACTTTGGAAAACCCAGAGAAAGTGTGTTAAACATTTTAATATAGACAGAAAAGTAAGGAAGACATGCGCCTTCATTAATCCCAAATAACCACTTGGTCCATTACCATTGGTATGATCTCCACACAGTACAAATTTAAGCCCAAGCAGGTGCAGACACAATCACATCTAAGTTTGTCTGAGCGCAGGATGCTGCATTGACGTTGACTTTCACACCAGCTGAAAAAGTACAACCAATACCTATTTGGGCATTGTTAGAGTCATAGAGAGATGAACAATGTTTGACAGAGCAGAAAACCTAATAGTATAATGTTAACACTAAAACATGAAGTGTTTGCATCGTGTAGTTATGTGTTTTAATCTGCTGAGTGCCCTAAAGATGAGTGCTATTGAATAAACACTCTAAATCAAGCCAGTAAATCAATGTCTGCAGGGTAAGAAGTAAGACAGCAACCTCTTCCCTCCATACTGCTCTGTCCCCATTAGATCTAAGTTTTCAATCCTTTCTCTAGGTCTGCAGGGAATCTCATGTAGCTTGTGTTCATGTAAGCACTTAAAATATATCTATAGTAGAAGGGAGACAGGCAGAGAAACAAAAAACTTTTATATTAAACACAATTTCACACACACGTAAGAGATAATAAATCAGAAAAGCCAAGCTGGGATTACAGACATAGCTGCTTAGATTGCCTAAATGAGACAATATGCATTATCTCATCTGGCAGTTTAGCATGACTGAAATGAAACATAATTTGCAGTTGACGCCAACTGGCAGGAGACAAATGTTCCTGGTAATCTTTGTGCTTTATTAAAAAAGTACTTCTGTCTTAAATTATATGGAAAAAGTATCGGAGGCTTTCGGTCTCAAATGCACAAGATTTGCAGATGTTACCCTGAGCTGCTAACTCACAGCAAAGTATGTATTGAGTTTTTACAATTTAAAAAGACAAATCTAAAATTATGCCAGGTCAACTCTTCCACCCAGTACCTCTGTCTCCAAGAGCAGAAAAAAAGCAGATGCCTGGGGAAGAGCATAAGAATAGTGTAAGAATTTAGTCATACTTTCCCCAAATGCGCTCGTCTCCACTAATTTGCAGCTCAGGGACTTTCAAAGCCAGAGGTCATGCTTATGTATTTAATAATCCCCTACAGACTCTTTTTTTTCCTCTCATTTCATTCAGTCTCACTTGGAATCAGTATAAATTTTCGGTTTCCACAACATCTTGTGGAGTTACACAACTTAATAGATGTGCATGACAAAACTCCTCTTTTCGCCACTCTGAATCCAACACCTGTTAGTTTCATTTTCATGCTCAATAGTTCTTGTACTGGGAGAGAAAATGAACAACTGATCCCTCAGCCCCTCACCATGCCATTCATGTTTTTATGTAACTATCATCGCACCCCCAGTTGTCTGTTCTCCTCACCAACTTCTTTGTATGGAAGGTGTGAATGTATCTCTCACTGTCTTTGCAGTGAACAAAAAAGGGCCTCGCCTTCCTCAAATATCCTTTGTATTCTTCAGTATCTCTTCTCTCTCTGTAGCAGACTTTCTGCTCACTGACTTACTCCTCAAATTCTTTTCAAACCTACCTTCTCATGGACATTTATTTCTGCCAGTGTTTGATCTTTTTCACACACAACTTGTACCTTTTTAACTACACCTACTAGCCCTGAAAAAAACATTTTTCAGTTTTGATTATACAATGAACCAGTATTAATGTTGGCAAAAGTAGACAATTACGGAAACCAAGAGATTCTTGTGAAAATATTTACCTCCATCACCTGTAAATCAATGGAAAGACGGGAGAAGAAAGGAGGTTTCCCTTCCCCAGCAGCATGAATTGCTTTCTCCAGTCCACAAGACTACCAGGAAAATGGTTATTTTTTTAATTTCCACAAGTTCTTCAATATACATTGCTAAATTAAATCACTCACACTGCACAGAAAATACTTTGTTCAAAAATCTTCTCTCCTCTACACTTTCTTCCCTGAAAAGGTTCATTACACACAGAAAATAAAAAAAAAAAAAGTAGTTAAAAGTTTCTCCCCTTTTTTCAGATAAGATTTCTAAAGAATGTTTGTTTTAGTATTTTAAGGGTCTGTATGAGGTGATAAAGTAAGCTATTGTATTACCAGGTAATGTTAGCCCAGAAAAGGTGGCATGTTCATTGGAAAAAAATATGAGAGCTCAAACTTACAAACTGGAGGAATTATTTGAAAAAAACCTAATGTCATCTTTAGTAAGAATATGTGGAAGATGTACAGTTAGCCAGAAATGAACAGCTATAAAATAATGAATGAGATCAATGTCAGAGTCCCTGGATGAGGATCTGATGAAACACTAACCTAACCCTGACCATGAAAAAGAGGCACAGTGTCAAAAAAAAAATCCTCACCGTGTCAGTAAGTGTGAAGAGGATCTTTAATGACGTTGAATAAAACAGAATAAGTCTTAAGGCGAATATAGTCTTAACCTGGACAAATAAAAAATAGACAAGAAGTAATGAAAGACAACCCAAAGAAAAGCAACAAAAATAACTAATGCACAAAAAACAGCACTTGTGAGGTAAGAAACAGGAGGCTATGATAGTTACTAAAACATACTGCAAGAAAAACAATTATTTACTCTGTCCAAGACAGATGTAGAATGAGTAGCTGTGATGTTAAATTGCAACAGGAAAAGTGTGAATTGGATAACATGAAAAGAAAATGTTCTCATGGCATGATTATGTAAGGAGACTGCTGACTTCCTTAGAACAGGTCACAGATAACAGATCCTAATGTGAGGTAGAAGAATACATTAGGTGACTTTAGAAGGACTCTTCAATCTTATCTTTTTATGATCTTCTCTGGATCCAAGGCAGAATCTCTTCTTTCCAGTGATTTAACAACAACAAAACAAAAATGCAGGAGCTAAAGGGAGCTACAGGGTTGCCTTGGAAAAAATGAGGTTACAACCTGCCCGCACATAAACTATTCATTTCGAATCTTTCCCTGCCCAACTCCAAGCATCCTGTGGAAAGAATGGGAGATCGGCAGTCAAAAGCTGGAGACGCTGTGCTGAAAATTTGCACTTCTATCCTCTGACCTCGCCTGGGCATTCTTCAAGTCTGGCTTGGAAGCAGAGGCACATAAACGAAGAGTGCAATCCACAAGTACATGTCAGACACCCTCAATGTACTCTTAAAGTAACAGATTTTTTTTCTACTGTACAATACACACAGTGGGCCAGAGAAAAATTAAATAAACTGTGCTAATATGGGCCACTCTAGCAACAGTAAATTAGAGTATTTCTAGGGCTCTGTTTTAGACTGGACTTTCACATTAACACGTATCATTTTTGCACCAACCAAGCTCAAGAAAGGCTGGATATTTCTGTAGTTCAAATTTGGCTGCGATAAAAGGCAAGCTCTAATTCAAGCTGTCAGGGCTGTCATGGAATGCAGTCTGGGTCACTTAGATGTAAAGATTGGTTGAAGGTAATTACTCTGATTTTATGCAGTCATGATCATGACTAACGATTGAATAAACATGTATACGCAACACAAACCTCATGCACATTTCTGCAAACTGGATACCTCTTCTAAATTATCTACCATCTCAGCAGAGCAATCAGCTGGGCAGTCTTTGAAATATCTTGCATGCCAGCTGTCAAGTACTATGTCTATTAGTAGTTTAAAGAAAATCTAAAACAGAGAAAAACAAGATCTTTGTTAATTCCTCAAAGGTAAACTATACCAGAGCAACACTAGTCTGAGAAAAATCAATGCAGAAGAAAAAGAGAGATGCAAGAATGCACGAAACTTTTATTATTATGCCAAATTTGTCCCACCATTTACTGTTGTACTAATAACTTAAAACAATTTTCTAAAAGCACAGAAGCAAATCCACAAACATGACTAACTAAAAAAATTAACACATAATGCAATTATTTCCAACATGTAAAATAAGAGAATATATTGCCATATTTGGACTAGAACTTACATTTAAAATTTAATTGTAAGCTTTAAAGTACTCAGGCTTGCCTGTGCAAAATGATGTTCAGGTTTTATCAGTGTCTCTTCTGAAATCAAGTTAAAATTGCTAAAAATTGTCACAATGATCACGTATAATTACTGCCTTATTTTGTGAAATGAGTCTCATAGAAGTCTATGAGAACTAGAGTATTTGCAGGAGATATCCTCCAATATTTATATTGCAAGCACAATTCAATATATATTATTCATTAGTACTAAACAGTTGTGCAGAGAGATGTTACCATTCCTTGCAAACAAAGAACTCTCCTGAGAAATTCTGTACAAATCTTAACATCAGTTGTCACAACTGTTGCTTACTCATTCCCCCTCAGTGGAATAAAGGAGAGAATCAGAAGAGTAAAAGTGAGAAAACTCATGGATTGAGGTACAGTCACTTTAACAGGGAAAGCCAAAGCCATGCAAGCAAGCAAAGCAAAACAAGGAATTCATTCACTGCTTCTCATGGACAGGCCACAGTTCATTCATCTTCAGGAAAGCAGAGCTCCATCACAGGTAACTGTGTCTTGGGAAGATAAATACCATCACTGCAATCATTTGCTCTCCTTCTTCTTCTTCCCCTCGGGTTTATATGCTGAGCACATTACCACATGATATGGAATATCCATGTGGTCAGTTAAGGTCAGCTGTCCCACGTATCTCTCCTCCCAGCTTATTGAGCACACCTGGCCTGCTTGCTGGCAGGACATGAGAAGCTGCAAAGTCCTTAACTTTTGATTATGTATGAAAGCCTTTTTGGTATAGCCTCCCATTCTCAAAATTACTATTTGCACGGGATGTGTCAAAGCAATATGCATGCTCTAAGAGACAAAACAAGAGTATTTAACCATTAAAATAAAGTTTCTCTCAAACCTATTTGCCAACATGTAAAACTCGTGCATTATCATCACCACACACTTCAGTGATGAGGTCAAGTTTTGACAAATAAAAGTTCAATGAAAAGTTTGAAAAACCTGTTTACAGTGATCCCAGACACAAGCCACGCAAGCTGCAATTCCCTGACCTATGTAAACTGATTTGGCTTTCAGATAATCTCCCAGTGAATACTATTACAAAATCTATAAACACAAATGGCATCAACTGGCACCCTTTCTGCAATCTCAGCAGAAGATCAAATAAATACAGAGACTGAATTTATTCTCCCACTTCACAGGTGATTCTTTCCAAAGAGGTTTAAGGGATTTTGTCTGGAAGCAAAGAAGAAAGTTTTGTCGCAGCTACCTGATGTCTCGGCCACCCTGAAAACTCACACTGCTTGAATGAAGTGGATTTAAAAACTGTATGGCTCTTAATAAAGTAATGCAACATTGAGTTCAGTCTGGTTATAATTGCTACAATTAGCAGTAAACTTACAAGATTTTTTCTTAAAGCACCACTACAGAAAAACCCACATGAGATCAAGAAGAATTCTGCAAAATAAAAAGGCCACCAACCTACAGTCAAACTTTAAGGAAAGTATTAATTGTACTATTAAAGCCTATTATATTATCTACAAAACTTACTGCTGTTCATCAGGAACAGAGTGACAGCATTAATACTTACTGGTGAATTGTCAAAAATTATGTATGAGAAATGCAACATATGCAATGTCAGGTGTCAAACCAATTTCTGAACTCTAAAGCTAATGTTGTATCTGTACATGTGTGTATAATTCAAATCCGAGATATTTTAACCAGGAAAATGTTGGATACTATTCAGAACACATGAATCTAACAATACCTTCACAGTCTTTAAGATAATGTATTAAGACAAAGAAATTTGAAATAAAGCAATGACACCAATGATAATGAAGGCTATACAGCTGCTTCAGCAATATTGCTTCATTAATTATTTCTGAATGTAGAAGCTGTTAAAGGTAAAAATGAAAATATTTGAAAATCAGTATAAATTAAGTCTTCCTTGTGTTAGTGGGTTCATTTATTATAGTACTCTCACTGGCTGCAACACAGAATGATGCTTTCTCCAAGACTTTTTTTCCCTCTTTTTATAGTCTTTCATTCTCATGATTGATCATTTAGTTGCTGTGTCTTTAGCATGGGCCTCAGAGAAACCCACAAAGAAAACCCCAACCAACAACATCTAAGAAATGTAAGAAATGTTTTAAGGAACACATTGCTGCAGCATTCTCCTCATGCAGAAAATTCTTAAATGTTCTGGATTTTCCTTTGAAGAGCCCACATCTAACTTTACTATAAAGCTCCAAGCTGAAAAAGACAGTATGATTATGAGAATCAAAAGACAAGGAAGACTGGTGGAATTAATCTTTTGCAACAGACCATGATTTTATTACTATTATTACATACAATGAACCAGAAACTATATCCTATTGATTATGTGAACAGCACAATGGTCCTGATCTTCTGTTGTGATTTGTTTATGCTCAGTCGTGGAAATACATATAGCAATTGTGCAGTTATATTTGCCATCATTCAGAATTTCATATACATTCCTGATCCACTCACATGTAGCAGATACATTTGCAGTCACCTTCTTGCCATTGCAGCAAATTTATAATCTAATTACTTTTTCATTGTAGATTTTGGGTTTTTTGAAATATCTTCCACAAAAATATTTTAGGAAAATTCTTCCAGAAAAAAATTGATTATTCTCTGATTAACTCATGTTGAAATACTTAGCTGTGATTTATATCTGACTTCCTAAAGTCTAAACATAAGAAGAAACAAAGGTAATTAAAAATGAAATTAAGACAACAGATCAGCATTATTTTCCAAAATGCACCAACTATTTTCAGTGGAATAGCATGAAAATATCACTTTACTTAGAAGACTGTTTAAAAGTAAAGTAACAGAACTTATTTAGACAGCTTTCAGAGCATCTGACCATACCTCCACAGCAATTTTAAAAGACAAAGGATAACAACCATTTTTTTTTTTAATCTGGGCTTTACAGATGCCCTACTATCATTATAATTTCAGTTCATCTGTATGTAGGATTTTAGAAGGCTATATCCTGTTAGTTCCCCATTTCTAGGGCAGATCTCCACAACCCAGGAGAATCCTGTCAATTTCCTGAAAGCTGGAAACCCAGCCGTAAAAATAATCTAGGCAAAATTCTTTATAGCAATCATCTCTGCATCAAAAAGGGCTCTGAAAGTCAGTAACACCTTCCAGCCACTTGCCACCTCTACCCTTGTTGCCAACTGAGTTAAAAATGCTGACATCCCAAAATGATTTATCCCCTAGGCAGAAAGCAGAGAAATACAAACTGTTGTGGGGGAAGGGAGGCAACAAAAACACACAGGAAAGCAGCAAATGGGAAGATAGAGAAAATGCTTGTTCATGGGGAAGAAGGAAATAGGGACATAAAATAGCCTCTCTCATTGCCACCAGCAGAAGTTGATCATTCCTCCCTTCTCCACACAACGGTGTGAAGGGTCAGCCACCAAGATGAGCTCTGTGTGCTTGTGCCTGTGCATGAACATATGTGTAAATAGGAAGCAAGGACAATTAGGGACAGCGGAGCAGCCATCCTCACCCTCTCACCTCAAGCTTCGCCAGAGACTACTCGTACGTGAAAAGAGCCTTTCCTTTTGCTCTTGTAACAAGTTGGTTTTAAGATGCGGAGAGTGAAATTCCTAGAAATTGGTTTTTGCCTGCAGCAGATATCCAGAAATCTTATATCAGATAGGAGCTGCCATCCTGTGTTCAACACGTCCCCTCGTCACAACAAACAATACAGTTTTACTGGGGAGCCCTGCAATGGGTACCAAATGTCTAACAAAGCAGAAGCTTCTGGAAGTACAAACTTTGATGAATAAGAATTCCGTTCTTCACGACATTCAGGAAATTAATGAATCCTAATTTCATGTAATTATTACTTAAACAGCAATGTCTACACCGTATGCAAAACAAAACACTGGGTTTCTTGTCCGGTGCCAACTATATAGTCACCTGCAGCTCACCAGGTTCTGCTGATGCTCACTTAATACGTCATTATCCTACTGTATTACAGAACTCCACAAGCAATTTTCACAGCTACAAGACAGAACATGAAAAAGGATCATGGAATTATTGACTTCCTTTCAGTCACTGCCAGAAGTACTCCTGATTCAAACTTAACCAGCCCAGCACAATCAAGAGTGACTCATAAGATGCGGAGGACTATGATCGGACTAAATAACTAACAAAAGTACTGTAACAGTCTTACACAGAAATGCTGTATCCATTCCCAACAATTCATAGTTGCAAAAGCAAACTACACACTACTGCTACTTGCCTGACATGCGGGTACATCATCACAAAAGCATTTCCCAGAATGCTTAATAAAAACAGATGATTAACTAAAAAAAAGATAAAGTGGGCAATTTCCTACATACAGATTAAACTCACTCCATGACCCAGACAAAGAAATCCTGTGAAGAAAGCAGCAATGTGATTAATGCTAGAGTGGCTACAACTGACATCTGCAATGAAAAAATTGAGCAATGGTCCCATGAAACTGTGTTTGAGATAAAGCCCTCTCATTAACAATTTTTCTAATATTCTGTCTATATCCTGCATCTAACAAGGCACGAAAATGGAGAAAATACTCCAGAAAGTGCCAGAGATTATAATTTGGATTACATTTCTGAAGTATGTTTTATTCAGGAAAATAAAATGGAACACTTATTTCAGTGTTATTGACGCTTCCTAATTAGCCACTCCATGGGCACAGCATAAATTTAGGTCTCTATGAGTTACAGCACTGAGGTTTCTGTGACCAAAGCAAACCCATGAAAACAACAGGGCTCCTTGCAGGTGTGAGCTTGCACAGCCAGAATTCACTTGCAGGACTGTGACTGAGCAGACACCTTCATTAAGGTATATGTAATGGGGCCGAGGAATGTCTCCTTAAGAAAGCCAAACCTTGCAATTAACATATATAATTTTTTTTCTTTTGGATGAGGCCAGCTAGATCTTTGCAATTGTGATCGGTTATTCCTAATAACACATCTCTTATTCGAATGCACAAACTCGCAGCGTCCAATTTGCTTACTTGTGGCTTGGTGTAAACTTACTACACTGGTGCAACCCAGCTGCTCTGCCACCAGGTACTGGCAGCGCGTGCGCTTGCCCGGACACAGCACTGCTAGCCCCGCTGTTTTACTTGATGTTGCTCCAACGCACCCACAACTTCTGAATTACGGGATCCAATCTCGGCAGTGGTTTCCTTTGAAGTGATGCCTAAACTACCAACAAACTTGCACGGTAACCTGTGACGCCACCTTTTTCTTGACCATCCCTAAAGGGCCCTAAGAAATAAAATACCCTCGAAGACACACATCCCTCCCTCAGAAAACGGGCCTGGAAAGGTGAGGGGAAGGAAGAACACGTCGGCGCAGCGTGAAGGCGCCAAGGTGAGCTTTGAACCCTCGCACCCCACGGCAGCTTGCGGAGAGATGAGAAGCCCCCGCCCGTTCTCCCACGGGAGAAGGCTGCAGGTGCCCCGGCCGGGGACGGCCCTGCTCCCGGTCCCGCCCGAAGCCGACCGGGGGCGCCCCCGCCGCCCCGCGCCCCCCGTGCCCGCCCCGCTCCTTACGGCGGAGAGCAGCGCGGCCGCACTCGCCGCCCTCCGCGGACGTGTGCGCGGAGCACCGACCGCCCCGAACGCCGCCGATCCCCGCCCGCTGCCCGGCAGGGAAAGCCGCGTCCCGCCGGGGCCGGCTGCTCGCCAGCACCGCA
>VXBA01003185.1:129659-173184 GCA_013399895.1 Serilophus lunatus
CCCAGCCCGGGGCGAGCGGCAGCCTGGCCACCGCTCGGGCAATGAATGGAAGCGCCCCCCGCGGTCCTCGTCCTCCCCCCTTCCCAACCCCGCACAACTTCAGCGGGGCCGCCGCCTCACCTCCGCCAAGCACAGGCGGCTCCACCAACGCTGAGGCTCCGCTCTCGCCGCCGCCTCCGGCCCGCGCCCCGCCGGGCTCGCACTCTTCGGCTCCCGCCGCGACCATGCACCGAAGGAGGAAGAACGGGATCCCTGCGAGCGCCGACCCGGCCGCCCCCAGCCGGAGGGAGGGAGGGAGGGAGGGAGGGAGCCGCGGCGAGGGGCGGGGAGGGGCGGGACGCGGCCGCCCTGCCCTACCCAGGACCGGCCCCCTTACACTGACGTCCCCCGGTTCCACGCCGCCGGCTGCGGGGAATTGCCCGGAGCGGGGCCGGGTGGGAGAATGGAGGCGCCGTGACCACGGGCGGCCTGGTGTGCCCCGATCGGTGTCATAGCTGCGGACAGAGGTTCTGGAAACAATACAAATAACCGCTGCCCTTGATATCCAGGCGTATGATTAATCAGAGTTTCTCCATCTGCCCTCTCCGACGGATCTGGCTGAGAACGGGTGTCGGGCTGCACGACTGGCGGCGTCAAACCCGCTATTGCTTATTGCTGCTCTTATCACAGTCTGCTCCACTGGACCTAGCCATGCTTGGTGCACTGAATGGAAAGCCGGACTGGTAAACAACTTCTCCTGTCTCTTAGTCTAGATCTTCTGAAATACAATTTACATTGCAAGAAAATGTCTTAAAAATTGCCTGCAATGCTTGTTTTCAAAATTTTTTTCCTTCAGAACAAATAATTTCCTACCAGTCTCCCTTTAAAATCACAGTTAACACTCTTCCAGCTTCAAAGCAGCACTCCAATGACCCAGGCTTTTCCAGAACTTTGTAATTTTAAAAATATCTTAAGATGTCAAGTGCCAAGCACATACGTTATCTGCAAGCATTGACGCTTATTTAAAGCATCTGCAGAGAAAATTAAGGTTTAGGCTTGGACATGTCTCTGCATGCCTCTGCTATCCCCTGCTGTTGCACCCTTGTGCAATACGCTGATCCTTGCAAGTGGATGACAGGTGTCTAACTTCATTGTAGTGGTTTAACCCGGGCTGGGTGCCAGGGGCCCACTAACAGCCAGACTTCTCCCCTGCAACACAGCAAAAGAGAGAAAATATAATGAGAGGCTTCACAAGTTGAGATAAGGACCATAAAAGATTCCTCGCTAATCACTCACAGGCAAAACAGACTCCATGTGGGGATAATAGTTAAATTTATTACTAACAAGATCGGAGCTTAAGAGTGAGAAACAAGAAGAGATACCTTTCCCCTTCACCCCCACCTCCTTCATGTTCAACCTTCTCTCCCCCAGTGTCGCAGGGAGACAGGGAGGGGGGTTACGCTCAGCTGTTGTTTCCTGCCCCTCCTTAGCGGAAGGAGTCCTTCTCCTGCATCCCGTGGGGTCCCTTCCGTGCAAGACAGTCCCTCTCACAAACTGCTCCAGTGAGAGTTTCTCCCACAAAAGACAGTCCTTCATAAACTGCTCTGGTGAGAGTCCACCCATGGGCAACAGTACTTCAGACACAGCTGCCACATGGATCACATTCCACAGGGTGCAGTCCTTCAGGTACAGCTGCTCCAGCGTGGGTTCCCCCCAGGCTGCAAGTCCTGCCAGGAAATCCTGCTCCAGCGTGGGTTCCTCTCCCCACAGGCCACAGCTCCCTGCCAGGGCCCTGCTCCAACATGGGCCACAGCCTCCTTCCAGCATCCACCTGCTCCAGTGTGGGCTCCTCCATGGGCTGCAGGGGCACAGCTGCTCCACCATGGTCCTCACCATGGGCTGCAGCTGGATCTCAGCTCCGGCGCCAGGAGCATCTCCTCCCCCTCCTTCTGCACTGACCTTGGTGTCTGCGTTGTTGTTCACAAGTTCTCACTCTGCTCCTCTCCAGCAGCCATCTTCGTCTAACCTTCCCCCCCCCCTCCCCTCCCCTTCTTTCTTAACTATGTCATCACAGAGGCATTCCTTCAACTGCTGATCGGCCTGGCCTTGGTCAGCAGTGGGCCCAGCCTGGAGCCGGCTGGCATTGGCTCTGCTGGACATGGGGAAACTTCCAGCAGCTTCTCGAAGAAGCCTCCCCCTGAGCCCCCCCCGCTGCTACCAAAACCTGGCCACAGAAAAGCCTGATACATTCATACGGGCCATCTCAGCGTCACCTTCATTTGCAAGATTGGAACTGGCTGTTGCAATAGATAAAACCAGCTGCTAAGTGGTTCAATAAAATAAATTTCTCCTAGAGTCTCAGAAACATAAATGAAGTGCTACACTGCTGCAAAACTTGATTTGCTGCAGCTACAGCTGTTCTTCTCCCGGGAAAAAGTAAGGAGTTCTCTTTTCACAGCTGTCTTTCACAAACACTGCTTTTATTTGAAGCTGTGGCTTTAGACTGAATCACTCTTCGGCTGTGATGATACACAGGGATCAGTACAGGCTGGTTCTGCTGACTGCTGGGACACCAAAATCTTCAACTGTGCAAAAGCACATTCCATCTGACTGGACCCAGTTGGTGAATCTGTACTTTTTTACTTGGCATCTGCTGCTCAGAAAACTGAAAGTCAGTTAATGTTTTCCCAAGTACATAGGTCGAGGAAGAAAAAAGAAGCACAAACCACTTAGAACTATGTTATTATGGCAGAAACATGTAAAAAACCCACTGCTATCTACATTTACTAAAAAGACAGCATATGCTTTCATATCTGATTATTGTTCAAACTTGTATCCTTATGTTACTTTTTCTACTTTTGGATTGGTTATCAAATGAAACATTCTAAAAAAAGTTTTATTAGAGACATTTTTGTTTGTTCCTATTAAGGACTCTGAAAATTTATTTTCTACAAAATAAGGGTGTCTTTGTAAAGCTGAACTCTCTGTGACCTCTGAGAGCAGCTACTTTAACATACAATAGAAGACAACTCAATAGGTCTGTCCAAAAATAAACATCTCTTTAAAGAATATTTTAACCCCAGAGACTTCACACAAATAGTGCAGTGACAACATTATTCAACAACACAAAATTAACATAAAGCTGTATTAGTTTTCAAAAAACTATGAGGCCTTTTTCATTCCAGTTTTGGAGTGCACTTTGAGCTAATATCCATAATAAATGGGTCTGCTACTTTTGAATCAGTGTTTTCTAAAATAGATAAATGCTGCTCCTATTTGGTTCAAAAAGATGTGTACAACCATAATAATCCATCAGTAACATGAAACCAAAAAGGATAAAGTCTGCATTGCAGATAAGTGTGGAACAAATATGTTTTCTCACTGATCATTAATTAATTTTAAAAAAGATAAAGTGAAATGCTCATTGACTCAATAAGGCTTACCTAGCATGAAAGGAAGTAATTACTAAAGCATCCCTAGTATCTTCAAGTACAAAGTCTGTTTTTAGACCTAGACACCCATATGTGTCCAAATGACTTACAAGTCATGCAGCAAATAACAGATTGAATAAAGAGTGATGTGATGGTTGTGTAGTAGTGGATCCAGTGGCAGCAGTAGCCTCTTCTTCCTCCTCCATTCATTGTTTAAGAATTGTGTGCTATTTAAAAATACATAGGAGGAGCAATTACATAGTCCTGCTATTAGTTAATGGTAATGAGCAGGCTTAACCATTGGCTAAAGTAATTCAGAATTATGACACCTGATAAAAAGAAAATGATAACCCAGAGAACACTATGATGAAGTTTTTAAGAAACTCAATCCATACTCATAGCATCGCATACACTACAAAGGACAGCCATGGCTTGGAACACTCTTAATTTGGGCTAACAGATAGTCTGACCCCAAGAGGATGCTGTCTGGTCCTTAGCACATATTGTTGCAGATACTTTTTACCATACTATCCTGGATGCAAAAACTTGTGCAGCAGGCTTGCTGCATCGGGTTGTGTAGTTGAAAGAGCTTGTGGCTTAGAAGAACAGCCTTGAGGAGGCAGTTTTCCATAAGAGGTAGGAAGCAGAACTCTGAAATCAGATTCAGCCCTGAAGACTAAGGATTGGTACCCAGACAGATCTAAGCATAGCATATAATTTTCTTAATTTGATTTCTTATTTATCTGAAATTGGTGTGAGGAGCTTGGTATTTCCTTCTATCAAAGTATAAGGTTTTAATGCTAACCAGTTACCATATTTGCTTTCATGTGCAGCTGTAAACATTTTTATTTTGCTTATCTGAAGCTCAACTGCACAAACAAACAACTCATCACCAGAACTTAGGACATATGCATTATCCAAACAGGAAACAGAGATGTCAAACAAGCACACTTTGATTAAGTAATAAATGAGATGGAAAAGATGATATAATGCTTTTTCCTCTTGCTCATAGATCTTCTCAAGTATTAACTTTGTAGGCATTAATTTGTTTAGATGGTTTTTCTCCCTAAACATTGGTTTACTTAGAACCCTAAAGAGTAATATCTGACCTCATTTTGATGGATCAATGTAAATTCTCCACAGACTGTTAGAATGAAGGATTATTTTACCCTGAAATTTCCTGAAGTTCACCTGAACAAATACAGCCTTGGATGTGGCCCAGAAAACATTCTCTGAAGGTTGTAAGAATACAATATAGACAGGGCAGACAAAACAAAATAGCAGACAGTACAATCAAAGAGACTATGAGATCCAAATAACTAGCAAATAATATATAGGTCAGAAAAAAGAAGAGAAACTGGCTCAAAATGAAGTTCTCACATAGACTGTGCATGGTCACTGAAAACTATTAAAAATATTGGAGAAAACACAAAAATGTCTATATGGTACCTACAAAAAGTTAAAAATGAACACATATGTATTGTGCATATCATGTATGTATGCATAATTCAATTAGAAGAGACAAAACAGCAAATCAAACTCAACTTTTTAAGCCTCAGATATATTCAAATTAGAATTGTTCCCTCGTATTTAACTTTTCCTTTTGTTTTGTTTCATTTTGGTTCAGGTTTTGTTGTTTTGTTTGTTTGCTTTGTTCTTGTTTGTTCATTTGTTTTTCAAAGTGGCTGCTGTTTCAAAATCTTATATAGGAATGGAATAAATTTCAATATTCCATTGAAGCAAATAATCTCACTACAGAAACACACAGGGAAGAATTTTTTTAGAGTAAAATAATGCTTAAAAAGATGTTACTCTTGAAAGTTGTCACAAAAACTCCAATGAAAATGGAAAAGGAGGAGTTAAGGAGACCGAAGGTGGTGGAAAATACAGAAAAAGGAGGACTCAGCTATGGAAAAATCAGAGGGAATTGACTGAGGGTATGGGTGTTCTTTTATCATGAGGTTTTTTTTTTTCTTCTAGTCCAAAGAAATGTAACATGCAAAACATCAGCTGAGAAAAATCCCAAAGAAAACGTGTCTTTCTTAAGTAACACTTGTTTTTGTTTGCAGCTGCAGAACTCTTCATTCCTGCAAGCACTTAGTTATGACATTTAATTTTTCAGTAGTTAATTCCTCTAGTGTCAACCAGCATATGGTGATACAGAAAACAATCTGATCCCTCTACTGTATAGCCAGTGACAGCAGGAACAAAACAAAAAAAGACTTTTTAAGAATGGGGAAAACCATCTGCTCATAATGGACAATTCAGAGGCAAATGAGAAATAAGAAGGGGCTGTGGCTAAGCTGAAAAAGTCATTCAAAATTACTTAACCTTATGTTGTAGATAATATAAAAAGGTACAAGAGCATCCTGAGTGGATAACAGCAGTACTATATTGAACTGATAGACTTCAGAAAAAAGGAATGCTCGACTTCAGATTCAAAATAAAGTTTATGTGAGAGTTTTAGCCATGGATAAACTGAAAAGTTACTATCTTGAAGTTGTTATGTACAGAATCAATGTACAGTATCTAGACTCTGCATGTGATGACCTGGGGAGAGAAAAGTGCGGAGTAGTAGAAAGCATGGAGATATTGTCTGCAGAGAGAAAGGAAATGGGAAGAAGGTTTGGTAGAAAAGACTGGGAGCTATCTTAGACTATGCTGAATTTGAATTGAAGGCTTATTTGCAATGTATCAGGGGAGATATCTTCAGATTTTCATCTCCACAGGAGAAGGAAGTCTAGGGTGACTCAGGAAAGTCAGTTTAACAACCTGTGGATTATTTTGATACTAAGAATAAGTGAAGGGGACAAAGGACAGCCACTTACGTTCACATGGCAAAGTGATGAAGAAAACACTCGGAGACATACAGACCAATGCAAGGCAGCAGCATGCATTCATCAAAACAAAAACCGATTGAAAAAATAGGGTCAGTTAAAACAGTGTCTCAGAGAAGGCAATATGAGAAGAGACAAAGGCCTTTGGTGGGTGTCAAGAGATACCTGTTGACTCTGGCTGAGTATCCTGAGGTCTCACACTCCAGCTCTGAATCAAGCTTGGTGTTTTGCAGACACTAATTGTTGAACTAATCTGGGACTCAACCAGTATGGTACAACAGAGGAATCCACCACTGTATTTTAAGAAGGCTGTAATTCAATGCAGACACTCAGGCTCACTGAAGGGATCCAGATTTATCACTGTGTCTAATCTGTATTTTTGAAACACATATTATTGTAAGTATTACGAAAAAAAAAAGCTGTCTAGCCAAATAAATGTTGTCTGACACAACAGCAGTAGCAGTTGTTTTACCTCCTTTACCACGCTCTAGGACGGAATATTTTAAAGTGCACTTTGAGGCAGTAATTAATGGGAATTTAAATTAACAATGTCTTTTCTACTGAACAAACTATCCATTAGGTAGAAATAATTAAGAGGCTGGGTGTTAAATATGATATTAATCTATTGAAATTCCCATATTATTAATCAGCTAATCTGTTTCTCTTCTAATACCTCAAAATCCTGTTTCACATCCTAAGAAATGCTAAGAGAAAACATACACAATGAAATTACTGATCAGGCAGGCCACTATGTATATAATATTTGAAATTACACTATTAACTCATATATCCAGCTGAAAAAATGCAACTCTTGATATCTTCTTCAACCACTAGCTTATTTATCGCAAATGAGGCATTTTCTAGGACTTTTTCCAAAATACCCTACAGTTCTACTGGCTGTGTTAAAAATTATAAAAGTAAATAGCTTAGTGCTGTTTCTGAGAATTATATATATCAAAATTATACGTTTTATTCATAAGTGCTAACATCATTAAAGAAATGAAAATCTCTAAGATTGTAACACTGCCAAATTACTCAAAGTGATTTAAAACTTCAAGAAATTGCTTAAGAATTGGAAAGATTCACTCAAACTACTCAAAAAATTAAGTGAAACAGTCTTTTTATTCCATATTCCCAGTTCTAGAATAACTGCTTAAAACATTTTTCAAAAATTAAAATGGTCATCCCAATGAGCAATCCTATCTAAGGAATAATTCAGTCAGGATTATACTTAAGTTTCCTAAGCACCATGTGGCATGTCAGTGAGAACCAGAGAAGCACAAATTAGAGCAGTTACAGGCATCAGCTACTCCTGCTGGCAGTTTATGCTGGGTTTGAGCTAATTTCCACACATTCCCCGCATTCAAAGATAGGAAGTAGATTCCTAGCATATTTTATGCTTATCTGGATGTTCAAGATTGTACACACTGACCATGGCATTGCCAGGATGGAAAAGAAGGAACAAACAATAATGCAGAATGTTTTTTGTTGGATTCCCCTTGGCTTTGTTTTGCATTTTGTTGAATTCCCCTTTGCTTTGTTTGTCCTGTAGACTACTGCATTTCCACACCTTTCACTCTCATGAAACTGTTGTTATAGAAGATACAATTATGCCTTCCAGCCCAAGAGCCCTAATTAGTAGTCTATCCTCATCTTTATTTGTTAGCCATCTGTAATACAGTACTTTAGGATATTTTTGAAATCCCTACCCTGTCTTGCCTCACATGGCTCTAGTTTCAATGTTTTCCTTTCCCACTCTTAACACAAATGTACTGAAATTCTTCCTACTTCTAAATATGGGTAATACAAAATGATCACATCCATCTCCAAAATGAAATTACATAATAGGCTCAGTTTGGTATTTCCCAACTGTGTAAAAGAAGGATGGAATATATACGGTTAGCCATATTGTCTTGAATCATCCTTTCAACCTTGATCCCTTTTTCTCTCTCAGAAGCATTTATTTTTTTGTTTTGAGGCTTATTGATTGTAGCCAAATTGGAAGGCAGGCGGTCTAGCACTTTTGCCAACACTATACACTTTGGTTAATCCAGAATTCTGAAAACAAATTAAAAACATAAACAAAATGCACAGGGATTTGTTCTGTGTTTAAATTTGACCTTCCTGAGAAGTAACTCTTTTTCCATCTCCCTGGACCTTGCCACAAACTGTTCCAATACACTCAAGATTTAAAAAACACTCTAACCTTTGGAGGACATATTGTACAACAATGTCTTCATTAAGAGAATATATTTAATTTTTCCATAAGGAAATCAACCAACCAACTAAACAAAAAACTAACCAACCAACCAAAAACTCCAAACCAAAAAAATCCAACAAAAAGCCACATCTTGTGACTGTTTTAACTGCAAAATCCATCAAAGGTGAACTTAAAGTTATAACATTGAGCCTGCAATAGCACTAACACATCCTGCAGGGCTACATCATACTCATGTCTGCGGCCTCATAAGAACACTAATCTTGCATGTGTCAGATTAAAGAGATTTAGATGTTCTAAGTAGCCTGGGGCACACAACTGCATGTCTCTTCCGAAGAACGAGAGATACGCACAGATACTTACTGACATCAATTTGGGGACGATCTTTTTAGCATGTCTTTTAGTTTATATGAATTGGAAAAACCTGGATCTTCCTGAAAGAA
Source organism: Serilophus lunatus (assembly GCA_013399895.1). Taxonomy (NCBI): domain Eukaryota; kingdom Metazoa; phylum Chordata; class Aves; order Passeriformes; family Eurylaimidae; genus Serilophus; species Serilophus lunatus. Next base: position 138,568 of record VXBA01003185.1, read on the forward strand.
GAGATTTGTAAACTGAGAAAATATTTTTTAAGCTTGAATCCTGTATTTTTTTATATGACCTGCAAACTTGACATCAGGAGGTTTTTTTAATGTCAGTCACAAATCACAATTATGTGCCATCAGTTACAAGTAGTAACTTCCTTGTAACTGAGCAAATCACGGAGTATTATAATGTTGCATTTCAAGACAGGGCCACGTGTTCTGAATTTAAGAAGAAAAAAAATACAGGAAGTACACAGAGTTTTAGCCATGGTGCTTTAAAAACTCCAACACTTCTGAAATGAGATTTCATTGTTCTCTGCAGCATAAACACTAAACTCCAGGCAGCCTAAACATAAGATGCTTTCGAGTATCATACACTGAATTATTTGTGAAGAGTGACCAACTATTGGCTTAAAACCAGCAAATGAACTTGCTAGTTTTACCCTTTTTAGAAGAAAGCCTATAACTTCAGAACTTAAGAGCTCAAACAAGAGTCCATTAAAAAAATCCAAATTTGCGTCAGCACACTTACAGTTATTCCAGTACTTGAAGCTTAAATCCTTAAATCCTTATTTTTTACATAACACACTAAGGTGCCTTCAGAAAGAATGAAGTGCTGCATGGGGCTTCTTTGAAAATATTGTGCCTCTTCACTAAAAAAATTGCATTTCTGTAGAGTAATACTCTGTATTTCCACTTGGTAATAGCTTGCATGTATTATTAAGTCACAAAACGTTCACTGAGTGTTTTGATTTTAAATTCCATGTAATTGAGCTTACAAGTTTTTAACAATAAAGAGTTTTATTGGCCAGAAAGGCAGCTAAAATAAACTTCAAAAATAAATTTAATGACTGCAAAAACCTTGGTGAAGGAGTCTGATAATAATATTTATTGTATTCCCCTCTAAGGAGCATTGTCTTTCTTCAATTATTCACTGGAACCTGAATCAATCACTTTATCTGATATAGTATCTCTATATCAACTTTGAAAGAATGTGAAAATCAGCCTCAGTATAAATAGATGAAACCTGAATAGGAGCTATTGCTGATCTAGAGGTCAAGGATTCTGGACTATAAGGATGTTAAATTTTAGAAATCCAGCCCTATGCTAAAATACATATTTATCACTACCCTTAGCTTTCCTTTAAATTAAAGACTGGCATTTTTATGACACTTCCTTTCAACTTACTGCTTATTTACCCTTTAGGTTCGTATCTGTGTATGTCGGAGTGTGAGATTTTCTGTGACCTTTAACTCTGAATTCTACTTGCCCCATTATAAAATTTCAGAGTTTGAATCCCTGTTTTGAAATAGGTTGATTACAGTCATGGAAAATCATGTCCTTTTTCACAGCCCTTAAAGTTATCTACATTGCAAATAGTCCTGCACCATCTCCCCATGAGGTATGTAAATTTCTCTTCTGTGCCATGGGTTTGTATTTGTTTATGTTCAGTGATAACCCTGTCTTCTGATAAGTCAATTGCCACATCTCTGTGAAATAATCAAATATTTCCCTCTTATAGTCAGTCCTGACTGCAGCATAAAACTTGTTCCTGCAGTATTTATCCTTTATTTCTTTAACAGATGTCTTGAACCACACATTTAGAAGCAAAATAATTGCCTTTTATTTCTCAAAGATTCTTGCATGTTTAAAGTTAGGCCTAATGTTTAAGTTGTGTGTAAACAAAAAACTTTAAATCACACTTTTATAATTTTCTTCTCAGAAGAATTAAATTAGCTTTTTAAGAAGTGATGAATGATTTACATTAAAATACAAGTGATAATGATTAGCTGGAGATAACATTAATGAAACACTACAGTGATTAGTCCTAGGAATTCATGCTTTCCTTATTTGAACAGATAAGGTGGAATCAAAATAATAGCTTGGAAATGAGGTATCTACATTTAGCTTTAGATGATACTGGTATTGCAAGGGCACTGCAATTATTGAGATTAATAAGGAAAAATAAATAAGAAACGAGAAATACCACAATTGATTAAAATTAAACTTTGTTAATGGTGATGATTATAGAGCTATTAAAGAGGAAAGAGAAAAGGAAAAAACTAATTACAGAGAAAAATGAGGCACATAGTGACCAAGAGTATGTTGAATAGTCATTACTTCATGCTTTTCCTGAAGTGCCAAAACATCCAGGGAGAGCTGTACTGAATAAAGAAAATTCCAACTTTCAAAACCAGAATACTAGAAACTGCAATTTCAATGTACAAGATCTTACTTAGCTATTTCCTACACCTTAGAGCTTGACATCATAGCCAAATCCAATAATTATACAGTACCTCAGCAGTAGTTCACAAAATATTACTTTGATGGCCACCACACAGTAATAAGCCTAGTTAGCTATGCCAGGGAAACTGTTAAAAGATGGGGTTTTGCTAGGTAAGTCAGTTTTAACAAAATGACAAATTTCAGTTGATTTCTCTTACAAGTTTTTTTCTACACTTTTCTTATTTGGTAGTTATGGGACAGTTACACGAAAAAGTGGTACATTTGCAAAGTGATGGAATGACAAGTAAGCACAAGTCCTATCCTGACACCAAAACTAATTCAGTTGATGATCTTTCCTGGGAGTGACATTTAGTTACAAATTGTTGAGACAGACTGGGAGAAAATCCCAAAGAAGAAAATTCTAAGTATAATTTAGTAAACTAAGAAGAATTAGACCTTTTTGCTCCAGTTGAATGATAAAACATATTCACAGCATGTCCAGGACACAATTAGTACACACAGGCATTCCAAGTGCTGTGGGAAGAAGGAAGAGGTGCAAGGTCATTATAAAATTGTTCCATGAAGCAGTTTCTGACCAAGCTCTAGACACTTAAAATTAGGCTTGAAGTCACTGTTAACATACAGAAGATATATTCTGGCTTTGGAACAGTTAACAAAGAAAACTAGCCTTGTATGGCAAAGAAAATATGGTTTCCCAATGACGTAACAGCAGCAAAAGTGACAAAACCTTAAGCTAAGGGTAAATCAGGATCTTTTATATATGTCCTCTACTTAGGGTGTGCATGCCAGTCTTCTGGATTCATGTTTTTGGAACAGTCATAATTTCTAACAAGTTAAGATTTTTGTGGTTTTGGCTATCTGATTTCAATCAAAACATCTGACTTGGAGCCAAATCATGGTCTTTCTGAAACTGATTGTAAGCCAAGTGGACTTCAGGAAGCCCAGATAGCGTGCATGCCATAAAATAATTAAGGAGTGCCTTTTTATCTCTCATCTTTCACATTAATTAAAGAATTACAATGGCCCTGGACCTCCATTAGTGTTATTCTAATCAGATTAAGTTAATCACTCCCTCTTTAAAAAACAAAAAACAACAACCAAATAGCAAACCATACTTTCTTCTTCATAGTTGGGTCATAAAATACAAAATCCAATGAATAAATATCTTGCAAGTCATGTGTCTACTAGATAATTTGAATGACAGTTATCTTACATTTTTCTCATATAAATAAAGAGAAAGAAGAAATGTAGGGTAACTCACAAGATTAAAAATCAAGGGGTTTTCCCCTGTACTTGGAGAAATCTTATTTATTATCAGAGAAATGCATGGTCTGTGCCAGAATCTGACTAAGCGATAATCATGGCTTGAGGCGGAGATCCAAAAACTGAATAAATATGAGGAGGCTACACATTTAGGCATATAGTGAAACATTTGCGACATCCTTAGCCCCCAGAATTTGTTTTCAGTGGAATTATCCTGCACTTAGAACCTGCTAAAGAAAAACAAATATAGTAAAATGTTCCACTAAAGTAACTTCTAAACAACTGAACAAGTAAATCAAAAACTTGGGATAACATAGTTGTATTTCAAGCAGATCTACATTCAGCATCTTTATATTGCTTTATTTTTCTCATAATGTCGAAATTAATAAAAATGAAAGCAGTATTTTTATCCCATTAGTACACCATTAAAATGCAGTTACACTGATTATAATTCACCATGCTAGTGATTTTATTTTAACTATGTAATTAGGATTTCCTGGTTTTTTTCCTTTTAGTTTTTCTGATTATAGTCTTCCTTTGTTTAAATATAGCAGGCATTTGTGTCTCTAAAATCTTTCAGAACAGCACCAAAAAACCATTACCAGAGTCAGCAAAGAATGCATCAATGAGTGACCCTTGGACTTGCAGGTCAATAGAGTAAGTTGATATAATTCACTCTCAAAAACAGCACATTCTGTCAACTCAGCTGAAGTTGTCAATATCATCACATTTATGGCAGAGATACAATTATGGCTGGAAGATTCCCACAGTCATGCCAGATTCCTCAAGGGGATTAGCACTTGTCTGATTGCAGTACACAACAAAGACATTGTTAAAATATCAGTGCATCAATCAGGAGGAATTTGGAGACTTTGAAGTCTAAAAAAATAAAACAACAGTGTGGGAAAAAGGAGAAGCTACAACAGTCAGGTGCAGTTCTATTCATAAAGTCTAGTTAGTGACACCCTCTGACAAGAGTTTTATTCTTAATTTCTTGTTATCAGATTTAGGAATAACTTTTAAAAAAAAATCATCAATAACAATATTCATCTGAAAGTACTTCAGTTTTATGTGATCTTTTCCCAAAAGGAAGAAACTAGCAAAATAGAAAAGAACATTAATCATCATTAACCATGACTTCTAATCAACAGAGTGCAGAGCCTGAGACCGCACTTCCTTAATGCTGTTGCCAGTGTTCCTTCCTGCCAGCAACAGATTTCAGAAGGTAATGCATAAAGCCTAAGGTGTTGGCCTTATGAAAAATAGGGTGTAGTAATTGCCAATGCCTTCTCTCTTTGTAGCCACGGCACAGCCTTCAGATATATAACATTTGCTGGTAAGAGCGGCAATTAACAATAATCCCAGCACTTCCAATGAGAATAAAGTAATTGTGTCGGAATTTACTGCTGCAACCTCCTTACAGTAAACATGCAGAAATATATAGGCTATTATTTTTCTAATTTATGTTACTAGTTTCTGTCACTGTTTGGGTATGGATTCAGGCTAAGTGACATATACCAGAGTTGTCAACTACAGGGAAGTACTCAAATTCAAGATGTAGAATTCACCAAAACCTTGCTATGATTTCCCCAAGAAATCTGAACTAGTTGCAGGAGTGGCCTTCTCAGAACTTCTTATGCAAGTCCAAAAAATATCGCAGTTGTAAGAAAAGATCTAAAAATACTTATCTCTTCAAAAACATCTCTAACTGATCAGTCACAGAAGCGACTAAGAAGTTCAATATACACAGATAAAAGTGCAGCACATATATTGAAAGCACAAAGAACAGCAATCAGAAATTTTTTAACTGCTCTCCTTACATGTTCCTACTACAAACAAGTCTTACAGAAGTTACAACTCAGTTCAGGCTCAGTTCCAACTGAGTTTGCAGCTCATCTCATGCTTGCAAATAATCTAATTTTTTTCAAATAGCACTGAGATCTTTCAGTGAAGTCCGAGGACATGCTGACACCAGCATGAACTTGAACAAATCTTAAATTACAACAAGCAACCAAAGCAACTGGATAACTTTCTTAGTCCAGAGTCTACAGACTTTGCCATGACTATTGTAAAAATACATATCCATCACAAAAAGGTGAATTAACAGAAATGATAGCCACAAATAAGACTGCATGGCAGGATGCTTGCTTTAACCAGTGTGTGACAACCATGTTCTACAACTCATGTAGCCGTGGTCATTGGATCAGCAGGCTTAGTCACTGTTAGGACAGAACTGTGCTTGAAGAGACATATCATGCTAACAGATAAATCATCTGTTTTTAAATTGTATAGCTGCCCTTAACCATAACCATATCATCAGCAGAGAAATGACGAGCCTGTCAGAAAGAAATTACAGACTGACTAGACTTGAGTTACTCACTCTGTGCATGAAAAGATCCAGTTGTTACCACTACACAAATATGCAGAAGCATGCCTCCGCCACATGCTTGCTAGAGACCAGACATAAAAAAACAGAAAAAAAGGACTAATATCTTTCTAATAACTGCATAGTACTTACTGGTATGAACTAGCATAGCTCAGTTGGCTACAATATATCAACCCCCTAACATGAAGATCTCGGCTCTCCTATGACTCCTTTTATTCCTCATGAGTTTGGAACAATAGGGCTGAAATGCAGAGAAATGCAAAAGCGTGAATTCTCAGTGAAACATGCAGAACAAGATGATGTGATGAGAGCAGAAGAAAGGGTCGTGACACTTTCTGTTTGTACATGCCAACAAATTGTTAAAGGTGCGAGGATTTACAAACGCTATGCGATTTCAAAATCTGTACTTTCCTTAATTTTTTTGGTTTACTGCCTCTGAGAGGAGAGGAATGAAGAGTGTCAGATTACAAAGTGGAATTCCTACTGCTGACCAGAAAACATTGGATTTCCTTGTTCAGACCCTAAGGGAAAGAACAGTAGCCACTGCTACAGCTTTTTGGAACTTGATTTCTAAGCAGTAATGTAAAGTTAATATAGGCCTGCTTTAAACTACAGAAATCTACCAGGTTTACTTGGCACTCTGTATTCATGAGCTTTATTATGGGTCTACCAAAAGAAAATTCTGTCTTAAATGTATGTTTTCTTTCTAAGGTTTATAGCTATAGTTTATTCTTTATTAAAAAAACTCTTTAATTTCCAGTTCTATGAATAAATGTATGTTCGCTGACTTTCTCTGCAGTCATATCTAGCTAACATTTATTTCAAAGGTAAACACACAATGAAAAAACTAGAACAACACTAAACAAAAATAGAATGTTTGCAACATGCATAGCTTAAAAAACTGAAGATTATTAACTGAAAGAGTAAGTCTCCCCTCTTCCAGCAATGACACAGAATAGCAATTGTTATTACACCTTCAGATTATTGTTCAAAATGAGGCCATGATTCCACAACAGATATAACTTTATCAGTGAACAATATCAAAAGGAGTTCTCCCTGAACTAAAACATGGTCCCAGCTTATATAATAAACAGGAATACTTAACTTGCTCTACAACTGGACTGGCCAGTTGAAAAACAAACTGGAACCATGACTGTACTCAGGCTGAGTGATCAACAACCTGAGCAGTTTTTCCCAGCACAGTCTTGTTTCGATTTCTCACAATATCCTATTCTCTCCATCTTGTCATATGGGCAACTAGGACACACAGATCTTAATTAATCATTAATTAGTCCAGAATCTTCTGAGTGCAGCACATGAGTAAATCTCTTCTGCATTCATTGGAAGCTATGGCTTTGAGTAGAATTACTCTGATAATACAGAGAGATCTGTGGACGAATCAACTCTTAAGGCAGCAGTGGAAGGAAACAATATTTTAAGGGCACTGCAATTGTGTGTGCATTTGGGGCTGAGAGTTATGGAGCTAACTGATGCCAGACCTCTGCTGCATTTAGAATTTTGATGAATCAGTGTATTATAGTCATTCATTACCTGGATAATGTTTAGGATGAAACCAAGTGTTCCTAAAACATTTTGTTTTATTCTAATGCACATTAGCGGTATATTTATAAAAAGCACAATACAAATAAGCTATAGACAAACCCTTTATATTTAAGAAGAGGCCATTATTTTATTTGAATATGTCATCAAACAAAAGTCATTAAAACATGTTAAATAAAATGATGGATAGTGGCTGCTATTACAAAGTCTAGTTTTGCTAGCAGCTCATGATGGTTATAGTACTATAGGACCTGAAAAGAATGGTTGTTAAGCAATGTTGTGACAGCAGGGCTTCAGCATCCTCACTGCTTCTGAAAAAACAGAGACTGAGTAATTTCATATTGGTATCTAGAATCAAAGATACAAAATATAAAATTTACAAGTAAACTTAAGACAATGGAGTAGCTTGCTTTAGTTCAATTTGGGTTTTGGACTATGTTCATACATACCATCTGTATTTTATGTCACAGGTTAAATATAAAATGTATAATTCACTGCATAGTACAAAAATTATATGAATGGTATTTGTGGGTTAATAATTACACTTGCCTCTTAACTCAGTCTTTAGAGCCATAAAGATGGACTCTTGCAATTGTAATTAATGCTATAAATAGAATAAACATTTGCAAAAAAAATCTTTTTGTAGGAAAATGGTCTCCATTTTTTAATATTAGAGTAATAATTAAAAAGTTGCTTTAGTGCCTTTTCTTTATTACAAAGTAAATAAAGAAAAAGGTAAATTTTAAAAACTTTTCCACATAAAGCAATGTACATTAAATTTCTTTGTATTGTGGATAGAAATACTTGCTTAAAAATTCTCTTGTTAACAAGCAATTATAACTCAAAGGAATTTCAGACATCTTATACCTGCTGACTCTAAGAGACAATCTCCCAATCATTCACATTCCTAAAAATTTCTTCAGAGTGGGCTACTTTCTAGGGCAAATATAAACAATTGTTCTATTCTATTCTTTCCTACATTTTTCAAAATTCAGCTGGGATATTTTCATAAGTCTTCTTTGATATTGTAAATGTGTCTGTTTTTTACTCAGCCTAAGGCTATGCCTTTTCAGCTATTCTGGATCTTTTTTTCTAATCCTGAATTTATGGCAAAAGAAAACTGTCAGTAAATTCTTAGCCAGGTTTCTCCACTATATTTTTGGAGCTTTAGCTAGAAGCAGAGTAATGGTAATATACATATGTTGCTCTTATCCAGTTGTTTAATATACCATGACCATGCTCTCTGCATTATAAAGTCAAAAGAGAAGGCAGGAGAGAAGGCAGGAGAATGACTGTTTCTACAACATGTCACTGCTGGGGCTGGGGGTATGAACAGACCAGACTAATAGCCTCTTTGGGATTACTTCAGACAGGGATTTATCAATCAATCAATCAATCAATCAATCAAGTATGACCTGTAAAACAGAATATTTGAAAACAAAGCAAAATGGACAAGAATTAAAGTGCAAAATCAGTACATGTCTAGGGGCCACCTACAGGACAGCAGTGCTTTCACGGTTCTTGGGCTGGCAGTTCTGACAATAACAGCCTTTCAAAAAGGCTCCTCTTACCACTAATACACAGAGAAGAGGGGAAAAAATATGATCCTCCAGAAATGGACTATTTCCCCGGATAATCTCACACCGAGAACCAACAGCAAGAAAACAGTTTGGAATCAGAGAACTGCTATGACTGTAATCTATAGAAAACAAACAAACAAACAATTTGTTACTATGAGTTAAGTACAGTTAAGTTGGAACTAAAAGTATGTTTGTTAGAAGTCCAGCCTCTGACTCAATGCTCTCAAAATTCATCTTCCCATCCTCCACACAGACTCATTTAACTTTTTTTCCCAGTGAAGCAGGATAAATGTGAAGGGTAAACTTAAGGACTCAGATGTCCTTGAACAAGCCATTTTGGAGCTTTCCATCCAATAAAAATTGATGACTCCTATTTCATGAGTGTGCTTGGAGAATGTACACAATCAAAAAAGGCTCCAACATCCCTGGTTAATAGGGCCATCGACTGATGTTCCTGGCAGAACTGTAGATCCCATGAAATTATTTATGCAGGCCACAGATGTCCTGATCAAAGTTTTCCACTCATTACCATGGGCTCTATGCCCAAAACTACTCAATAAGCATTGCTGAATACTGAACACAGCTTACTTTGTTTGTACATGTATTCACTGTGTTCTGTTTGCTTGAAGAAATAGCAAGAATGCACTGCAGAAAAGAAAGACAGAGCCCTTTTATTTTTATCACTGCCCTGAATGCCAAAATCTGGCAGCCTAGAACTGTGACTTTGGTGCAGTACCTTGCTGTGGGTTTTGAAGATTCGTCCAAATAAACACTGCATTCCTTGGATCCAAATCTAGCGATTCTGACTGTACTTTTTTTCTAACTATAGTCCTGCAGACAAAATACAACTGCCTTTATTGCTATTGAGTTTAGCCAGGATTAGGGGATCAGCATCCGGTAGCTGCTTTGATGATGGCAGCCGGTAGTCACTTTTTTGAAACTTGGCAGCAGATATATTACCAACCTTTCCAATATCACTCCACTCCACCCTGCAAAAATAACACTTTCAGGAGGGAACAACTAACTCAACAAGAACTAAAGCATCATCCTCTTTGCCTCTGTTAACCATGGTATGCAATTATCACAAGGGCCGTCACTGATCCTGTCCATGGTTGGATGTCTGACTCACTCTGACTGCTTTGTGCCAAAAAAAGATTTTACTGCTCCTTCAGTTCTGCTTGATGTAGATGAGCTCACACATGAATTGTAAGGCACTGGAAGAATACATGTAAGAGCACTAGAATCATAAAAAGCAGCTTGGGACTGCAGAGAACTCTTTACACCATATATTCAATCAGAATCTTCCTATATAACAACCCAGCTTGAAACAAAATAGTCCACTGCCTGCAGCTGACAAGGACAATAAGCTGAAAGAGTTAAAAGAGTTGGAAACCCATTATCAAAAAAATTGCTTAACCTCCTCAAACTTAGAATTGGCAAGTTTTTTCCCCCTTGTCTTAGCAAAAGCACAACCTTTCCATTACAAACCTCAGCTTATTTATAGTTAGAGAGACATGAAGCCTATGGGTCCACTTAGGGTGGGGCTGTAAAGGGGCTGCCAAGTGAAGGGCTTGGCTGTAGAAAGGGTCCTCTGAACCCTCCATCACACCAGAGCTAAGGCTAATGCTCTGAGAGAGACACAGCCTCGGGGTCCAGCTGGAGGGGAGGACCTGTGGTCGGCTGCCAAAGGAGCAGGTAGGCAGGAAAACAAATTCTCCCTTAGTAACTGCTATGTCTTGTAATTTGTTTGGTGTACCTAGGCTCAGAACAGAAACCTATGGTTAGATTCTCGATCACCTAGTAATGCTCAACATTGTATATTTTTTTATTTGTCAAGGGATCTTGCATTTAGACTTATATGTTTTATAATTCACTTGCCTATTTCTAATTTGGTGTTCTTGGCCCTAGGATTACAAACACGTATGTTTGTGTGTCCTTGTGTGTCAGACTCCATCACACATGCTGTGCCAGTGGCTCTGTCACTATCACATCTTCCATCAGGACTCTTTGGTAAGTCTGCAATAGGGTGGCACAGGTCTAACAGGATTCTCTGCGTAACCTCAAATTCATTTACTGTTTCTCAAAGAAAGCAAGGAAGAGCTTTGGGAATATCCCTAGAAGCCTTACTATCATAAATCACTTTGTCAGAAAATAAGATGAGAGGCAAATTCACGGAGGCCAACAGGGACTGGTACTGGAGCTTCAAATCCACAAAGATCACATGTGTTTAAACTCCCTGTTCTTCTGTTCAGAGACTCTGAAGAGGATTAAACTCAGATCTTCTTCCAAGACCCATCTATCAACTTTAAGGAAGTTGGACAAATTATCTTCAGGCTCAATATAGGGCCTTTGACTCAAGAACAGATCCAGATCTTTTGTTTTGCCTATAAGATCATCCTCTCCTCGATTGTATGCAACATTTTTATAAATAACAACATTAATAACATTTCATAAATAATATTTTTATAAGCAATGCAAGATGAGTAGCCAATGCGAGCATTCTTCCTAAACTTGATTATTTTTCTGAAGCTTAAATAATTGCTAAAGCATAAAAATTAAGACATTTGAATTTAAAATACACAGATGTTTGCTGGCTTAAGAATATATCTTAATTTGGAGAGGGATGAAATAAAGTTTTATTTAGAGAGTTCAAAATACTTGGATTTTTCAATGCTACTCAATAACCACAAAACATATAAAGAATTCTCTATATCCCAATTTGAAACAACTGAACAGTATACAACTCTTTGCAGATGCCAACCTAAACATGTCAGCCAGATGGGGGTTTTATAACCCGGTTCAATTAAAATGTTTTATGAAGGACCACCCATGAAAAATGACTAGAAAATAAGTAATTAGGTATACTGTAGCTGAGAAAATAATGAACCTTTGGATTTTAAAATATAACGATAGGAAATAAAAGGTGAATTGAGTACCTATAACAGATAGTGATGTGTCACAGTCTCTTCCTAGTAAATTAATTATATGAACTAGAATATAGAAAGGTATTAAAATTATAGGACACAAAGAAAAGAGAATACATAAAAGCTCTGCTTTCTTTTGAAAACAAATTACATGATTTTTTAATCTTTTCTAACTTTAGCCAAGGATTTGATGGGAGACTCAAAAACAATTACTTGTGCTTTTACAAATGAGCAGATGTTTCTTTTCCGTGAAACTAAGTATCAGTATAAAAAAAGCCCAATAGCTGTATTAAAAATATTATTAACAAGTTTCCACTTTCGTAGGTAAGCCAACATCTTTCCTCATGTAATATGTATGCTGAATGCTGAACGACACACAGAAATGTAGGGCAGAAATTTCCCCTACTCCCAAGTCCAGTCCCCTGTTCTTGTGGCAACCACATCTTGTAATGGCTCCTATAAACTGTTGTATGTGGATATTGACTGAGAACACTTATCTTTCTAGTCTTAAATAGGCACTACAACAAAGTTATAATAATGTAAATTCATTGAAACTACTTGCCTTACATACTGAGGAATGGTGTCAATGTCTCCATCTGCATTGATTGACAAAATAAACTAACCAACATATCCTGAACGAATGAGGACTGATGGAGCCTTTGCTATTTGAAGGACAATTTGTATCATTAAGACACATACAAAAATAGTAAATCTGAAAGTCACAAAAGGCAACTTTCTACCTTGCTCTTTCAGAATCCCATACTCGAACCATGTTACTAACTGTATGCTACAATTAGCAAATAAGTAATAAACTAGCATAAATTATTAAAAAATCAGTATAAAACAAACAAACTTCAAGACTTAGAAAAGGGAGCTGCAATAAAGTTCTTTCTAGAGCTACTGAAGGAAGGTGCAGGCTTTGTCAGCATGATGGAATAGCTTATAAAACGTTGTTGCTGCTTACATTTTCCATCCCTTGACGTGGTCAGCAAGTAACAGAGCCTGAGCCTCAGTTATCATGAAGAATCTTCAAAAGCTCAAAAGTGAAGAGCTGCTTTGCAGTGAAGCTAAGACTGTCATGGTCCAATTGGATCTCCCTAATTTACAGGACAACATAGTCTATATTTTATAATACTCATTAGGAAAGGATACTCATTAGGAAAGGAAATAAACAAGGGCTCAATATCCTTCATACAGACTAGACTAGCAGGTGAATTCACTAATTCACTCTTTATGAGGTTTCTAACTCACAAGTTCTCTAATTCTTAACCCATAACTTACACACCTGTAAGCAAAATACTCCTCTAGCTGATGATGAGAGTAGTTATCCCTCCTCCTCCATCACGGTGTAGGCCTCCTGCGCATCACATGAGGATGCATGAGAGCTTCAGCAGCCTGGCTTATGTTGGATATGCTTCAAAAGTGCTTTGGGCAAGCTGTTGTATTTACACTTTTCAGCTTGAAAGTTTGGTGTGCACTATTTCTGTAAGTCGGTGGACTTTGAAGAAACTGACATACAATCAATAGGAAGGTTCATGGCTGCAGCAGCGCTGGCCTCGCAGTAACCTGTGCTCCACCTGTGAGCTGCCTTCAGGGCAGTGTTCCCTGCACACATCAGGCCTGAGCATAAGCTGCGTGATACCTAAAACCTCAACAGTAGTGGAGCAAAGAGCCACATGGTAGAAAGAAAAGCTCAAACGTGTTTCATGAAATGGAAGATATTTGTCTGGAGGATACCTTTGCAGAACATGTTAACGTATTTTTTAACTATTTTAAACACACTGATTAATACGAACATTGTTAAATGTATTAAAGCAAGGACTTCTGTCATAGCAGATGTATTTTACCAGTGAAAATTCAAATTACATGGGGGCAGGTAACAAACAAATTTAATTCTTCACACAGTATCTAGTTTAACTGTGGAAACTTGAGATTGTGCAAACACCAGAAGTTTAGAAAGTATTGTAATGCTGTGCACTATGTTCAAGGACCCCAATAGAAAGGCCGTGCAACCTAATGGAAGACAAAACTAATGTCCAATACTCAAAGCAATGGTTTAGAAGGTGAGGGACAATCTGAGGAGCTTGCCCTAGTCATATCCTGCTGCAACCATTTGCTTTCAGCTATGATGGATGAATGGAGAACAATTTTGGTCTGAAACAGGGTTCCAGAGGAATATATCCAGTCAAACCACTGTTAATATATACTTGTCCATTGTAGGAAAATTATTCTCTCCTGCACTGTTTTTCTTCTTTCTTTGTCTTCAAGGCTGAACACAGTGATTGAAATAGAATAGAAAAAAATACTGAAATAAAGGAGCAGAAGTGATAAAGGGGAGATAGAAACATGAAGGTCTTTGGGAAAAAAGACAAATGGCTGAACAGGCTTCTGGTGAACTTTAGCTTCACTTCTACATGCAGAAAAACATTAGAAGTAGAAAAGACAAGCATTTAAGATTAGATTTAAGACAGTGTAGTGTAAAATCAGCTACATCAAAAAGCAGAAATTTATGTTCATTTTTATATGCATTTTTAGTTTTCTCAAGTTTCATCTTTTTTTCAGACTATTTCTAAAAAAAATGCACAAATTCTGTCAAGTCTGTCTCTTCATTAATCTGTTTGCTAACAATTAGCACAAGTCTCCCAAGAGAAAATTGGAAAAGTTGTGCAAAATTATAGTGCAATCTGTATGAGTTGGTTCTGGGGCCAGAAAAAAACAATTAGATTCCTGCTTTCTGGAGATGATGACAGATGGAGCTCTGCATCCAGAGAACTTGGCCAAGGACAATGAGAAGCAGTACCAGAACTCAAGGTTTGAGACATTACTAGAGATGGTGGGTTGCTCTTGCACCAATTTGATGAGTAATTGAGAAATGTTACTTGGCCTGGTTTCTTCATGGCTCAGAGCTCACTTCAGGATGAAAACAGACACCACTATGGTAATAAACTAAATAGGAGAAGAAAGGGTGCTTACCAGACAGAAAACACAATTAAAGTTTTCTCTGTCATAGAATCATTAAATGAAACCATGCAGAGAAGGAACCTTTGGAGGTCACCCGGTTGTTCCTCACCATCTCTACCAAAGCAGAGTCAACTTCCAATTTGATCCAACTTCAGGGATAGATCACATTGTTCAGAATATTCTCCAACAGAAGACTGAACATACAGGAATAGGCTTGCCAGTCTCACATTTCCCTTATTTGACTAAACTCATGGTGTGATTTTTTTTTCTTTTCTTACATTGCACTGGAACTCTATGTGTTCCCCGTGTGTTTTTCATCTTTGTGCATCTCTGAAAAGAGTCTAGCTTCCTCTCCTCTACAACCTCACATTAAAGAGCTGAAGACAGCAACTTCCTTTTTCTTCTCCAGCACAAACCAACTCATTTCTTTAGCCTCCCCTTGTTTGCTATCCTATGTGTGATCGGATTCATGGTTCTTCACTGAACTCACTCCAATTGGTCAATACTTCTCAAGTACAGGGAAGCTCAAAATGTGACGCTATGCTCTAATGCTGACAGAGAGGAATTAAGACTTCCCGTGAAGTGCTGGCTACATTCTTGCTTATACAGAATGGCATGTGATTGGTCTTCATCAAGAGAGGAAACGGCAACTCTTGTCCTCCTAATTATTGTCCAGCAGGATGCCTACATTTCCCTCTGCTAAAAGATGCTTTCTATCTGCTCATGGCCCAGAGAATACTCTTGCATAAGGCTAGGGGAGGACTCTGCAATTGTCAAATTTCATGGTAACTTCATTCACCCATTTCTTCAGCCTGTCAACATCCCTTGACCTGAACAACGCTGCACTTCAGTTGATTATCACTCTCTACTCCAGTCTAACACATTAAGAGTGAACATACAATAGGATTTTGTGGTATTCTGTGAGGTTTCCTTTTTTTTTTTTTTTTAACTGTGGCAGATTTCTATTTCTTCCCTTTTCTGGGTGGAGATACATACTAAAGGCAAAAATTATCATGCCAGTTGTTGGGGTTTTGTTTTTTTCCCCCCCAAGCTTTATAGATATGTAACAGCTTCCAGGAGATTCTGTCTTCTGGACAAACATGAAACCAAGAATCAGTTTATTCCACAAAACAGATGTGTTCTGGATGTCCCTACTGTCATGATTAGTTGCAGCTTTTTAAGAAAAGTAATCTCTTTCAAGGAGGGAAGCAATGTTTTATCTTCTGCATTAAAAGAATATTCAAAAAAAAAAGAATATTAAAAAAAATAGCATTTCACATACAATTTTTGTGAAGGAGAGAGTGAGTAAAGACAGAAATAAGATTTCCAACATATGAAGAGTAAGAAATACTGAATTTCTCAAGGATTAAGCTCACAATTTCAGATAGTTCATTAAAGAAAGTAAGAAATACTTGACCAGGAATTTGAGTCCATATACCAGACTCTGCTAAGTGGGTTTTTTGCAGGATGCAAAGCTGTGCTCTATGCCCAGGGACCCCAAGCCCCAATTGCTCCTGGATCACAGCGGGGATCCTCATCAGGGTAGAACACAGGCACTGAACGTTTATGATAATATTGAAGCCGTGAGAGCAGTTTTTCCACCACATGAGGATATTTTTCAGACAAATCATTTCTCTCTTCAGGATCATGAACAATATCAAACAGCCAAAGTTTCTTCATGGGCGGATCAGATGATTTAATCTCCAACTCACTGAATAAAGATGGTGGAGGGAACCAGTGACTGCAGCCTGAAGAAACATGAACAGACCAAGGGTCAATTCTCAAATATGGAGCATCAGTGTGGAGATAGTTATGCTGTACTGATGAATTCACAAGGTCTCTCTGCAAGTTCCTGGACAGTGACTGTTGCCACACTCCTTAACTCTAGCCCTGCACCAGAATCTCTCTAGTCCCAGGCTATAGTCCTATTTATGCAAAAAAAAAAAAAAAAAGCAAAGCTGTACCACTGGGATTCAAAATTCTGTGTAATTTTATTTCATATCTATTGATTTAACAGACTTTATTCTTGGATTCTATGACACTTATGGGTCCCTTCCAACTCGAGATATTCTATGACAGTTTTTCCACTACAGTTAAAGTAATTTGTAGCCAAAATATTCAAACTGTGTTTGTGGTAGGCCACATTGTACAAAAAGGAGTTATTTTGTTACCTGGATATCCAGTTAGTAACTTCCATTTTCCATGTCGTATTGCTGCATGCATGGATATATTGAAAAGTGTATCATCCCATGGAGAAGAATCACTCTGTGGTAAAGATGTCCTGTTGTCAATGCCAAGACCTTAATGAAACAGTAAACTAAGTTAGGTACATTGCTTATAAATATTTTTAGAATTCTGTTGGAATACAAAGTAGTATCACTCATTTATTTTTTTGCATTGAATAAACAATTTGTTGTGTATATGTGCAAAGATGGGTGCTATGATTCAATGGATGTATTTAACTCAGATTTTGAATGCATTTTAAAAAATTACCAGTGGAAAATGTCATGGCTGAGTCTGGATAACTGGACTCATTTTGTACACAGAGATTATATGTGTATCTCATATACCTGTATTAAGAATTGCTAAATTTGATCAAATAAGTGCCTGTATCTTTTGCCAATTAGGAATATAGAACTGAAAGACCTCCTTAGTCAATGCTACTACTGTTAACTCTCTTAGATCACTATAGAGACCAAGTCCCAGATCCTGACTTGTATCCACAAGCAGTTTGTCTGGACTGAGCTGGCTATGTTCATAAAGATCTACATCTGGCATGACACAGTGAAAAGCCGGTCTTCGTGCTGTCTTGTATAGAGTTGTATGTGTGTGGCACGATATCGGGATACTATAGAAAAGTGAAGTGTCAACTATGCACAAATTCCCTCTCAAAGCTGAAGCTCCTTGTAGGACGGCACTCAGAAAAAAAACAACATGCATTGACCAGGAAACCAGTTTGTTACTGAAACCAGAAGGGAGTCAGACAGACACACCAAGAGCATCCAAACTAACTTGTGTATCAGCTTTCACAAACAAAATAAGAGTTCAAGATGTAAAATCTAAAAGTTTTGTATTAGCTGTATCAGTTTACCAATGACTACCAGAATGCAACTATAATCAGACTAGAAGAGACATCAGAAGATGGAGAGAAAACAATGCAGATTTTCTAGCATCTTTCAAATTGTTTTCAACAAATTTAAGGATTCTGAAGGACTCAGCTGTCAGATTTTTGCCACCGAAATCAAAAAAATCTATGAGATGTACAATGATCATGTGAGCGCCAACAGGAACAACTGAAGATTTCTAAAAAGAGTAAATTCCACACAACACAGAGGGGCAAATACACATCCAACAGAAAGAACAACAGTTAAGTCTGGAAAGGAAACGCAAGGACATCATTTTTCTATTTTTGATGAAGGTTCTGAAAGGTTTCTAATTTGTTACTGGGCTTCACACTTGGAATTTGTTTTCTGTAATAAGCACATTCATGCATACCCAAGTTTCCTGTCTGCATCAGACTTGTATAATATTCCCAGATTAATATCACAATAAAAGGGGCTACTTGTTTAATGTATGCATACATAGATTATGGAGAATACAGATCATCTTAGACAAAGAAACACTGAAGCTGACAATCCTCCCCCCTCAAACTCCTATAAAAACAAAGGAAACCTCATAAATAACCTCAGCAGAATCTCTGCTAAAGACAAATCATCACACATCCATGTGATGTCTGCAGCAAATACAAAACAGTTTAAAGATTAATACTGCTTACTTTTCAACATCCTTTTATTATGTATTATGTTTTGATACACTTGGCAAAATATGCTTAGAATGCCATGCATGAGACTTAAAATAAAATTTGAGAAGATAAAATAATTTTTAAAAACCCTGATTTGGTCCAGGTAACAAATCCAAACTCCTAAGCAAAGAAATGCTTTTACTAGAGCTTGAAGTTGTTTGGTGAACTATTACCTTTCAGCAAAATTTCTTGAAGAGAAATGGATAAATTCCTCACACTGGGTTGTTATAAACAGAACTCTGTCAATCATGTTAATTCACCCATTGCAAGAACTTGTCCTGTCCCAAAGAAATGTACTATTATTCAGACTTGTGCATTGCTTCCCAGACAGTACAGGTCAACTTTCATTACATGTATCAGCCATGGAAACCAGTCTGATGTTTGTTTGAGTGCTCTCTACAAGGATGCTTACAAGCCTGTCAGTTTATTACATTATATAAACACCAGATAAAGAACTAAGATATTGCCTGATATGAGTTCTTTTCTTCTCATTATATGACTTACACCTTAAGCTAGCATATTTCTCCCCCTACATTTTCCTGACTTCCTCCTTCTCTTCAGCTCAGCTGGTAAGTTCTATCTCTGTCTTCATTCTTCAGCTTTTGCTAGCGCAGAAGAAATGTAAAATGCCTGGGCAATCGTCTCCCTCGCTATATGAATTTTACAGGGATCCCTTTTCTGATTTGGCAGACTGAAGAAGTCACATTCTTTTTGCTTCCTTTTCAAGATAAAACGTTCACTCCCATAGCATCTAAGGAGCTTTTTTCTACATTTATTTTAGATTACTGGGGAGCTTTTTCCTTCACTTTGTTCATTACGTTTGACCAGGCAGTAACAGCCCTAATTCAGTAGTCAAAGGACAGATGCCTTTCACTGAGCTCTGTAATCAAGTCCGCCTTCTTATGTCTGCACACTCTCTTTATAGACTTATATATACAAAAATGTTATGCATTTGCTTGTGCAAAGAAGCTAGACTCTTATTTTTTTGCCATTTGATCACTAGCGTATCAGTGTCTAATGAAATACCAGAGCTTTGTTTTTACCTTGAAAGAAAAATTACAGAGCCTTTGCCATGAATTTTATTATTGTCAAACAGAAGCCACTGTTTCCTGAAGCTCAACTTTGGAGCCTCACCAGCTGCTGTATTTCTTTTTTAAGTAGTCCCCTGGGAAATGATAGAACTTTTATTAGCTAAGAAAGCAATGACCCTTCATTCAGATATTTATTTTCCATTATCTAATGCTAAAATGAATTTTTCTAAAGATTTCAGAGTTTTGGTTTGAGTTCTAGGCCAATAAATAATATTCAAATAGCTTTTATATCTCTACAGAAAAAACTAAGTCTTTCAGAAAATGTTGTCCCTGGTTAAGTGACTTTGCAGTTTACAGCACAGTTCAAGAAATCCTTAGCCTCAACAGCCTGAAAAATGGTTTCAGGATCAAATTTTTGAATGAATTGAAGTTGCCTACTTTCAGTATTCACAAAAATAAAGGAAGCCTGGACTTTTGCCCTTTATGGAAACTTCAGCTTATTTTTTTTGGTTTTATTATCATACATTGTTTCTATATACATACATATTTCAAATTAGGATGAAAAATTCCAATAATTTCAAGAGCTAATTTGCATCTTCAAGATGTATCATTTCTCAGAAGGCAAATGCCACCAACTCTGAAAAATCTATGCGAGATGCTCAGAAAGTATCAGTCAAAATGTCAGCTGTCTTTAAATAATTTGAATATTCTATAGCACACTCTTCAGGCAGGGGGTTGGAAAAATCAGTACTTGATCACTGTTGTGCCTCACATGGTACAAAACCACTGTGTAGTTTTGGTTCCCATGTTACAAATCAGGAACAGAAAAATGATACGAGATACAAAGACATGACAATGAAGATTAAGAATGACGAAATAAAGTGAAGAATGCCTAAATAAATAGGACTTTTTATTCTCAAAAATAGACAACTAATGAGGGAAAGGACCGAGGTCTATGAAATTGTGTGACCATGAATTAGAAACAACTAGTATTTTCTAACAGGGATAGCAAATAAATTATGAAGTCATGTATTGAAAATAAACAATAATATAGACTTCCCTTTTACAAAACAAACTCAATGTAGAATTCCTTTCCATGGAATGCTGTGAACTCCAGAACTTTATGCAGGTTGAATTAAAACAATTCACAAACCAGAAGAAAAATTAATCCAGGATTCTTATCACCACTGTAATTCCACCTCCTCGTGTCCTACTCCTGGTCCTTAGAGAGAGGAGATCAGCATCTCCTCCCCCACCTCACCCCTTGAGGAAGTTGTAGACTGCCATGCAGTCACCCCTTGGCCTTCTCTTCTCCGAGCTGGGCAAAACAAGTGACTTCAGCTGCTCATCCCAAGTCTTGCACTTGAATCTTTCACCATCTTGGCTGCCTAACTCTCTGTGTACATGTGATTAATACATAGGTTTAACTGTAATTTCAGAACTACATAAACACCACGAGTTATTTCTAGCATATCCTCTAGTTTATTTTGAGTGCTATTCTTCAAAGAAGGGAGAACATAAAGAAATTACAATATTAATTTTTATGAGCAAATTGGCTTCCAATGCACAGATCACTCTGTGCACACAAGTCAGTTATTTATTAGGGCTGGTTTTTCACTTATGCCAGAATGTAAATCAAGAATAAAGTAATTGAAATAATGGATTCACATCAGATTTACACTCCTGTGTTTGAAATTAGAATCTGACACCTACATTATTTTCTGCTCTACTCATAAAATTTTAAAA
Organism: Serilophus lunatus; assembly: GCA_013399895.1. Lineage (NCBI taxonomy): Eukaryota > Metazoa > Chordata > Aves > Passeriformes > Eurylaimidae > Serilophus > Serilophus lunatus. The sequence goes on from VXBA01003185.1 coordinate 160,050, forward strand.
GAGTCCCTACAATTGACAGAAATGTTAGAAGATGACAGGTTTTACTATACTAAAGTGTGTCTCAAGAAGTAATAACTGATGATTCAACTTAAAACAGAAAAGATAAACAAAAAATGCTTACTTTGCCCAGAAATCTTTTTTTTCACTTTGCTTTTTAAGCACGGGGAAGATCATAAAAATACTTCAATGTGCTAAGACTTGTTTTATTCCTCCTAGCCTTTCAAAAAAGCTCTTCTGACCTCATTCAGGACCCCATGTGTACTCCTGATTTAAAATGTCATTTATGTTAGGTGGCTAGCTTTTCCAGAGAAAAACCTGTCTTCCTATGTATTTTTGCATACAGTTACAACAGCCTTCTGCTTAACTCATTAGTTCACCTATCCAACTGGGCAATGATTTCTGGAGGAGGAAAATAGGAACCAATATTTTTTCACATTTCCTCCCTGCTGATCAATGTATGCTTGAGAATCAATCATCTGTTCCTTGACTCACACAATCCTACTTACCTCCCAGAAACTCACCTAAAATAAAAAAATACTTAGTTATTTAACCACCATGCAAAATACAAAAATGTCTGAAAATCCATGTATTTTTTGTGCAACTCCAAACCTTTTAAATTCTTCTACTACTGCTACAAGCAAGAATAAGTTTGTGACCCCTTGATGCTGCAATGCTAGCTGATAACAAAAGAAAGAAGGGTTGACCCAGTTTTACTACATTTTACAGCTTTAGAAGTCTTATCAGAAGTCCTCATCTTCCTGTATAGGGACTACAAATCCAACTTGTTTATCTATCTTTTATGATGTTCCTAAGAGTTTCACTGATAATCTCTGAAATATTTAATATTCAATCGAGAGAAAATACTAGGAAAAAAGTTTTTCTAATGAAACAAAAATCAAAAATATTGCGGACAACAGCAAAAAGCCACTGGGAAGGCAGGAAAACTCAGATCTGTCAGCTTCTTTGTAAATATTTCCTATGATTTATTTCAATCTTTTGCTCTCTACTTTGCAAAGCAAATAGTTCAAGTATCGCATAACCATAATTTGTAAGAAAGAGGCTTGAGCATAGTCCCCACCGACATCATCTTAGTTTTCAAGTTAAAGAAAATAAAAGGTACCATCTAAACCTGTTTTTCAAAGAAAGGCTTGTTCTTTAAATTGTTCTAAAAGATAAATTTGCAAAAACATTTTATTAAATTAGTTTTATAGGAGTGTATTCATTTAAACTTTGCTATTGTATTTTTAACCATAATAAGAAAGAAGATAAACTAGATAAACTATAAATTTTCAGCTGGGATTTAAAAGAGGAATATACAGAGGAATACATATTCTATATGAATATATATGGTATTTTACAGAGCTAATAAACACAGATCAATTACTCTTCTCATTTCTATAGCTTTCCTTCTTTTTCATTGAATGAGACCAATTCAAGCAATTGCTAGAAACTTAAAGTGTGGTAAAATAAATAGACAGTACATCTAAAAATAAAATGCTCTGCCTTCAGTGTATGATTAGGATGATGAAAATGATCCATGTCGAGAACAAGTTTTTTTGGCTGGTAAGAGATCAAAGAGCACACAGCTCTCTCTAACATGCCATTTAGCGAGGTCCTGACCACAAAACTTAAGAGTCCAAAACAATATTGCTTCAAGCATGCTATATTTCTGTAGACTGTGGTCTACAATACTAGCATGTAGGGAGGCAATGTTTAGTACTGGAGAATAATTTTGGAGAAAGACAAAAGAAAGATAATTTATTTTTCATTTGGAAACAGAATCCTGCCCAAAGAGCGATCTGAACAGCTAAGTAAGAATCAGAGTGACCATGCCTCTGCAATTTTCCAATATCCTACACAGTAACAAACCCATTCTTTTATAAGCAGCTACATATAACCAGTGACCCTTAAGGAAAATAGAAGGAAATGCAGCTTCTACCTTTGTTTCTTAATTTGAAAAACAGGGATGTAGAAATTATCTACCTTTTGCGCTATATTTCTCAAACAAAAAAATGTAAAAAGTTTATTTATTATAATAATAATATGTAGCAGCCATACAACAGGAAAAATATAACCACTAAAAGCTCCAAGCTTAACTGCAACCTGCTTGATGGAAAAGACTGAAAAGTATGCACTAAGCAAAGCCACAAAACCCAGAGGGAATTAAGATTTTAGATGGATCCCACTCTTTGCATGCCAAATTGAAAACACAGGTGAAACAAATAATAAACAGGTGCTACTGCCTTGCAGGTGTAAAGTACGTTCAAGAGCATTCAGCCAAAGTAGGAATATCACTAGCATATCCTGTGACACAAGTATGTGGGCATATTACACTACCTGGATGTCTAAATAGTTTGATACCTTGCAGTTTACCATGTATACTGCATAAAAGGATGACCTAGATGTTTACTTAGTAACTAGAAATTACCTCTGTAGTTCTCTCTATACCTGTATTTCAGTATAAATGTTGTCAGGCTGTGCAACACCCTCTGTCACTTACTTGGTTTTTCCACTACAACACTTAAATAACATCTAACAGAATCCACACAGAACAAGAGTTTACTTCTCATACCACATAGCCATGAGAAACTAAGCAACAACAGCACAGGAGGAAAGATCTTCATTTGGACAGTAAAGCACCTATTTAAATGAGAAACAATACCAGTTTTGATTTTACACTGCAGCAGCCACCATTGCATTCCTAAAGGAAACTGTGCTGGAACCTATACTGTTGAACGCATTCTAAATGACCAGGAATAAGGAATGAACAGTGAGATAATGGAGTCTGTAAACGTACTTCTAAAAAGTTACTTAAGGCTGGCTGTAAAGAATGATAGAAGGCTCATATAAGGCTGGGTGAGTAGGTATCAAAATATATACAATATTCAAAATAGATACAGGTAAAGTGATGCATGTGTGAAATAATAATCCTAAATTCACATACAGAATGATGGCCCATCTGTCATTCATAACAAAGAGTGAAACCTTGGAATCATGACACATTGAGCTGGCCCTTTCTTGGAATTATGACAGCATTGGACAAAATGAAAACTGAGGGCAAGGAATTATTAAAAAAGGACTCATAAACAAAGCAAAAAGTTCCATGCAACTGGAAAACCGTAGTTCTGGTCTTTCAGTCTCAAAAATGAAACTGAGAAATTTCAGAAACCAGGTATAACATTGGATGGTGTGCAATCACTCATGGATAAAAATTCTCTGCTAGATGTACATTCTGCAAGTTAAACCCGCACGTTCTAAGGAACTCTAGGAACCAGGCTGTTTTCACTCCCTTGCATGGCAAAGGAAGGTTCTTCCCATCCTATGTGACACTGCACCAAATGCAATCAGTTAATCAAAACCTTATTGTTTTAAATGATAGGGGACTTATCCCTTAAACATGCAGGCCAAATACTTACTAGACAGACCTCATGAAGTATCTTGAGTGAAGTCACATGATCTTGGTAGATTTTGGTATACTCAGTGTGACTACAGACTATACCGGACCTAACAAAACACCATTGACAATGCAGAACAGCACTACTGCATGGAGTGGACTCACAGTAAAAAAACCTCACACATGCTGAAACACTAAATGAGACATAAATTCTTTACTTAGAAAATGTGTCGTCTGCTTTTGCCAGTAACAATTGTGTTCCAATGGGACTAGAATACATTCTCTGAACAAAATAACCTTGCCTACATCATCAAATTCAATTACTTGTCTTTTTTTTTTTTTTAATCACATCAAAGACATTTCATGGAAAACCTCCATGTTATTGTATCACTTTGTAAAATCTTCTTTTAATAGCATCTCAGCTCTCAGAACAGCTAGGACAACTCTCTGAGCTGCCAGTCCCCTAACGCTCATGACATTCCATGAAATAAAAGAAATTCCATTTTGTTAGTATGCACAACATAAACACAATTGTCACCAAGACAGTATTGCAATAAAGTCCTGCTTGTTTGCAAAGACTTTTGGGAGGATCACTGCAAATGCTTGTGTTTTCAGACTTATCTCTGCTAACAGAGGCTGGAGGAACACATATACAGCTATAGTTGTGACAAGAAATATTCATGACAGGATTCTATCAGATAGGCTCTCAGAGCAAAGAACACAACATAATAAGGATGCATCACACATCCAGATGCCAAGAAAATAAAGAAACCAGCACCTGCAGTGAGGCAGCTCTAGGAAATGAAGTGGCACTTAAGCATATGTCCAAATAAAAGATATTGTACTTAAAATAATTCAATCTCGTGCATACAGATTGTCAGCTCACTGAAGATTGTCACTCCTGGCAGACAGGCTTTCAAAAGGTAGTGTCACCTTTTGGCAGAGACAAGTCTCAAGAGGATAAATTACATGTTCAAATTCTGCTGAGATAATACTCTAAAATATTATGAGTATTTAAAAAGGTTTCCTTACTTTGTAAAAAATGTTTTTTATTAAAGAGAAGTGAGCAACTCTTTTTATGTTGCAGAGCAGAATTCTGCCTAATAGTTGAACCAAACACTGGGGAAAAAAACACAGGCTACATCCACTAGGACTTAAAACCAACAATCAGTAACCAGTATTATTTTCATAGTAAGGCAATGCATATGCCTCCCTGCCTCTTGTGATCTGATTAGTAGTCTAGAAAAACCACAGAGGAGATCCCCAGACAGAAGTCTGAGACTAGCAAACCAAAAACCATTTACATATGAAACTGTAACAGAAGGAGAGTATTTGCTAGTATTTTCATTAACATCTTAAAATCACCATAATATTATCATCATCCAATAAATCTCTATTGAATTCATCATCTTGCATGTGTTGTCAGAATAAATGGTAACTGTATCCTTTTACTGCTTCTATTAAAATAAAAGCTTCTGTTCCTACGTAAATCATTTTATGCTACTATCAGGACTTAAAATTTTTATTTACTTGATGCCCATTCAATAGAAAAAAATGAAAATCCAAGTAGTTAAAAAAATCACAAGTGATTACTTTTATAACATTAGACACTGCAGACTCCTTCTAATCACATTACCCTGATTTTTTGCTACAAGACTAGAAATTGGAGGTAAAAAAAATTTACTCACTTTTTAAACTATTATGAAACTCCACATTAAATTTACCTTCAGCAGACAGCAGTCTTCAGCCTCCTAGAATCTCACCACACACACATACACAAATCCTGCATGGTTGGCAGGCTTCCTGTGCCTTACTAATGTTCAACGGTGAAACAGCAGGAAGTCTGTTAAGGCTTGAAAAAAACCTACCCTAAAACAAATGGGAACCGTTCCATTAATTCCAGTGGGCTCTGGTTCAGGCTGGTTAAGCATCAGCAGTAACAAACAAGGAATTTACACCCTATCAACTTCTCTTAATCAAACAAATGAAGCTACATTCCCCTCTATCCATACAGTTCAGAAGACACAATGTGTTTTCCACAAAACTTTCATACGAAAAGCTTCCCCATTTGTATTTGCAGAAATCATTTCTGGCCACTACCCATATGCTTTAACCAGGAAACCCTTTCAAATAAAAGTGATTCTGAAATCAAAACAGAAATGCCAATACATGATTTACCAATTCTCAGTTCAAGAAAATAAGAAATAAATTACAAAAAGCACACAATGCCATGAATGTTACAAAAAAACGAGGCTTATGGATAAGCAGATAAAAACAATTTGCACAGTAATTTTCCCTGTTGCAAAAAATGTATCACTAAGCTCCGAAGTCAGTATCTAGAAAATGCTTACTTAAACTTATTTCTTGATTTTCCCTGCAGCACTGAAACAGTGGAATAAAGGCATACTTCAGGTAACAGGTACCCAAACACTTGATTCTTTATAGGAGCCTGGAGCCAGAAAGTAGAACACAAAGTCAAGAAAAAACTCCATAATTTCACTGCAGTGAAATTCAGGAAGCCACCCAGTAACTTTTCTTTGTGGTCAGCATTACTTCTCACAACCATATCTTCTGAACTTTCCTCCAACAGCATTTTTCCAGCTGTCTAATAGTTCCCACTCTAAAGAGGAAACTTCAAGGCTGCACCAGAAGGCCATACCCTGATTGTTACAAACATTTTTGAATAATAATCTCCCATCTTTCAGGAAAGATTTCTGTCCCACTCTATGAAAGTCTGCATATTACATTTCATATCACATGAATATTTTGAAAGACAGCACAACATGTAAGCTTTTAACTTGGTGATGGGCTATCCCAATATGTTTGGGTAATTTTGATTTCCACTAACACCAAATTATTATGTAAAAACTTTCAATTTATATAGGAAAGTAAAGAAACTTAGTGGGTACACCATTTCTTAACTTTTTACTATCCTTTAGACCTTAATTCAATGAAATATGTTTTCCTAACATCCAAGATGCAGAATAGTCTGTATGCACAGGATGGTTTTCATCTGCAAGCGATCAAGTCTACAGTTAGATTTGCAGACAGTCTACATATACATTCAACTTAGGGGATCTACATCACACCATAAAAAGCAGAATGGTACATGAGAAAAAAACCCCAAGATTTCTTTCACTGTTTTTCAGTTTATAAGTACTTGGATCTGGAGAAAACAAAGAATTTTGCAGGAAAGTTTAATGTGGGAACATAAGAACATAGAAATAGCTTTCAGAATACACCATTTTTAGTGAAGGCCACTTAAGCAATTTGAAAACTGCACCATTCACACTGTGCAGCTGCACACAAAATAGAAGTGGCACGGATCTATGGACCGACTGAGAAATTACACTGGATTTCCATTCTATTTGAATTTCTTTGCTTCATGTTTTTGGAATAAGACCAACACACTTTACTTGAACATTAGATTTTTTAAAAATCCTAAATTTCAGGAAATAATACATTGACTGTGGTGCAAGTTTTTATTATATACCCCAGACTACAACACTACCACTGACAGCAGTGAAAGCACTGTATTTTTCATTTTTACTGATGAATATTAAACAAAGTCTCTTGTATTGAAAGTCTGGATTGTCTCTAATGTGCTGATAATTTAGGTAGTTCCTAAAACCTTAAACTAGTCAAATGAATCAACTACTCACTTGCAAGATAAGCTAAATTTTCAAAGAACATTTTACTGAGAAATAACAAAGCTAAAGAACAAAAGGCACAGCTGATATTTTTTGCAGCTAGAGATACATTTGGATTTCACATACCTTCTACTTACAAACCTAAGGTTTATATGCCTTTATATGATTTTTAAATGCCACATTTATTTGTCAATAGTATGGAAATACATGGCTGTTCTCCATATATTTATAACTGGAAATGGAAGGAAAGAGGGATTATTTTTCTCCCCTGTAGCTACAGAAGCAGAAGAAGTCTTCAACAGAAAGAGACGAGGATTCCTTAGGCAGAACTCTCACTTGACTATAGACAGAATTTTTCACTGTGTTTCACACAGATCTATTAGAAATTTGTTGGTGCTGTAACGCAAATTTATTTTTAGCATCTCATGCAATAGAAACTTCGTGACAAGAATTACCTTTTCTAGACTTGATTCTGTGAAGCAGCCTGTCACTTAGTTTTCATCAAGAAATGCACAAGACAAAGCAAACTCCAGGAGGAGTTCTAGGAATTTCTTCCTATTGCTTTGGCAAAGGGCATACTGTTATCTCGGCATGAATGCAATTCATACAGATTCGGCAAGTGATTCATCTCTTGGATCCAACGCACACAAGACAGCCAACTGTAGAATGATCAAGTCTGGTTAACAATGCAAATCTCACCAGGATCTGCAAATTATCTTAAAGGCTTTTATTCATAAAGGCTGAACTTAGTGAATCTGTCAATGAACTGTAAAAATGTAATTAGAAGTATCTTTCTTATCTTCAAAATGAAGGAAATTCTTTTAATTTCCTGATTACAATGGATAATGCTATACAGATCTAGACTATTCTTTCTTGGGATATATGAAGAGATGGAGAAACAGGCAGGAAAAAAAAGTTATGGTCTCTTATCTTAACATTCACAGTCACCATCATCCACAATACATCCAAAATTCAGAGCTCCAGAAGTTACATACATTTCAGCATCTTCATAAACACTTGTGCCATTACACTTGTTGCTGTTTTACATCTCCTACAAATTTAATCTTTCTGAGAGAAAGTGGACAGAAAAACACAAGAAAAAAAATCTTCTGCTAGGGAAAAAGTTAAATATAAAGACCTATCAGGTCATTTAGACTGTCTTAAAGCAAGTATGTATCTTTTTTGGGCATAGACACTGCTTGGTGTACATTAACAAAACTTTTATCATAATGTTACTTAATGCTTCGTAAGACCTTTGTCTTCTTACAAAGCACCAAAGACAAAAAAAATGCCACAGAAATTAAAGCTAAAAATTATAAGGTAGTTTTGAATAGCACTGTTTAAATAAGTAGCATTTTCCTTCTTCACAATAACAAACAAACACTACCAATGTGAGAGTTGAACAAGTTCCTTACGGTTATTTCTAGGCCTACTGCAGTGCCATGGATTGCTGTCATAACTGATTATACTACAGCAGACAGACAACCCTCCTCTTCACCAGGGAGAAAATGTTAAGTCTTTTCAAAAAAGATGCAAAGTCACATCATGCACCTTCTTTCATCAGTACCTTTACCCCTTCACACAAACAAAGCCAATTAATTTTTGCTTTTCTGCTCAGTCTTCTAGAGATAAGTTTTTTCTTCATGCTTCTAGTAAATAAAATACATGTTCTACAGTGATATAAAAGCTCACTAGTCAGTACTAGTTTGATTTTTCCATTTCAGTTATAGAAATATAAATTTTATATTTGCTTATCCTCACTTATAAGATAAGTATTTGAAGTTGCATGTGTATTTGTAGGTCTGATGCCATAACAGCTTCACGAAAATGTGCCAGAAGAAATGACAAGCTTGTTGCAGTCACTTTGAAATGCATATGGCTCTGTGATCTTACAAGGCCTTTGCATATACGTGCTTTTAACTGATGTTTCTTATTTTGAACTGTGATGTGTAGATCAATTATTTCACCTCAACAAGGAAACTCTGGAAATGTCAAGGGCTCTTCCAACCTATACCGTGACAATGAATTACTGAAGAAATAAGGGATTTTGCTACTTCACTGAGGAAAGACATTTTGTGACCTTTTGCTGCTTTACGGCAATAATGAGTTTTCAATGAAACTCCAAGTCTTTCTGTTGTTTTATTAAAATAAAAACATTTGAGGAATAGCTGTGACCTTAACCTTGGAAGAATGAATAGAATAGTGATCTTAAGCAGGAGATGAGCCCTGAGACACTGTAACTTCCTACCATAATGTGCTGTACATGAACTCACTGAGCAAAGCTCACCTATCTTAATTCACTAGTTGAATGCTGTGAACATAAAAATCTAGTATTATTCCTTCTAATGTCAGCTTTCCCACAGTAATGTTTGATTCCAAAGGAAAGATTTATACTAGAATATCATGTTCAGTCCTTTACCTTTCAAAATACATATTATTCTTAATTCCAACAACAGTAAACATTTAAAAATACTCTTGGTCTTTTTTTCAAAGAATTCACCTTAGTATTTACAGCAGATTATATCTTTATGAAAAAAGCACACCACACAACTGAGTTAAATCCAGAATAACTCAAGGCAGGAAAAAATCCCTGTGCTTTATCAACTGGGTGAAGCATTTACCAAGGTTAACACATACTTACACAATTACAGAATAAAAAAATTGAAACTATTCTAAGCAAGAGCAAACTTAATATTACAGCCTATAAGTCCAAACATAACAAAATGAGAGATAGCAGAAAGAAAATGTTCAACTTTCACTTTTGATGGAAAAATAAGGAAAAAAAAATCAAAATCTTAATTTTTCCAGGAAACAGATTTTAACTGAATGGAATAGAATTTACCAACTATTGAAGATAGGGGATGTTGAGGTGGCCTTATATGTAAAACAACCAAACCTCATCTGCATCACTGTCAGGCTGCAGTATTGAAAGTAAGGAGAACTGAGCGATGACTCCAACATCCTGTGCACAATTAAAATTTTACAGGCTTACAGCTCAGAGATATTTCATTTGAAAAATGTCATCTACCATTTAAGTCAAGACTGCGTAAAGCCACAAAATGTTACTGTTATGTTCAAATAGGTACAGATAATGAAGCACAAAAAAGAAGTATCAAGGGATTTTTGAATTCTAGTCTTGATACTCGCATTAGAAACTTAATTAAGTAACCTAACATTTCTAACTTCTAAAAGAGATTATCTACATCCTGAAGAAAACATGGGGATTAGTATTTATGAAGCTTACCAAACGTACAATCCTTTAGTACTGAATACTGCAGGGATGGATGGTTCACACTTAGATGCAGGTGGGCTAAGAGCCAAGGCAATGCAGAACCACAGGCCAAATTTCCTGACAGCAAGAGCTACACACCAGAAATTCAAATAGCTGACAGCCAAAAGAAAAACACCACTTATCTCTGGTGTGAATGGCAGCAGAGCTAGCTGGAACAGCAACCTCCCATTAAGGAGTGGAGCTGAGCTCTGCCCAGAACTGCCAGGTCAGCACAACATGCACTGCATGAAGTGGTTAAGGGCTCCAGGGTCAATGCTTGTGTACAGGGTGCTCTCGCCCTATACAGTTACAGAGGGTCATTACAATTTATGATTTTTTTGAAATGGAAAGATGACAGAGTCCAGACAGTCAGCATGCATATGTATGATTTTGCAGAAAAATGGTTAATTCGGAGAAGCAAAGAACACCTTTTTGTTTTTCTCCGTTCTTGACCATTTTTCTATTCCAGCTGTTAGTTACTGTGTAAACTCAGTCAGCAACAATACTGGTCACCTGTCTGCATGTTTTCAACTCTGAGAGTAGATTTTGGGTCTTAAACCTGGCACAGACATGGAGTGTATTTATCACATACAATGCCCATCCAGTACATTCATCCATGCATCTTCTACTGTTAGTGAACAACGCCATGACTTTTTTCACTTTTTTTTTCCTTTACTTTTTTCCCCCTTTTTTCTTATTTTTGTTAAATAATTCTAAACAATTCTAAACAATGAATAATTCTAAACAAGATAGATTAATAGATAGATAGATTAATAAAGAAATAATTTCCACCCTACAAAGTCTCAGGAATCATATTTTACCTGGGCAAAATAAGTAATAAATGGGGCCTAAAGGAGCCTAGAGTGTCTACTCTTTAATGAAGATGAATCATTTTTGGAGTATGTATGGATATAATATATAGTGCTACAGCCATTATGATGCAATTTTAATGTCCATGAATGACAGATCAGTCCCAGAACTGAAAAGATTTATCTATTGTAATAATGTATCATATGCTCATTGTGTATGTAGCATATCTAGCCTGTTATAAGCAATCATTTATTTTGGCAATTAACAGTGTAATATATGAAGTTGTTCCTTCTTTCAAATGTCAAGGAGAGCAATGTAAAATCTGATTAATTTTGCTGAAGGCAAATAGAAGTTTGGAGAAAAATCACAAAATGTTTTTACAAGTTCTCTGTCTTGGAAGTCCATCTCAGAACAGAAATATTTTCCAAACAAATATATCTTCCAAATAAATTGACTACAATTAGTAAGCTACAATGTTATTATGCCTTAGAAGTTTTTGTTTATGGTTAAGTCTGGAATTTTAAATGAGCGTAAAATTTTTTTCCAGCTTAAACCAGCCTAACCCAGTAACATATTTATTTTGAATAAATCTTTTGAATACATCTAATGAAAAGAAATTTAAGTTCTTTCTGAAGAGAAAGTGATTCTACACATGTAGTGTAAAAGATTTTGTGAAATTCACTTAATTCATTAATAAATTTGGCAAAACAGACTAAAACTAATACAGTGTGTACTGACAGATTCTGATTTACAACTCTGAATTAAAGGCTACATTTCCTTTCAGTATTTCATTTAGTTCTGATTCTCAAAATAAAATTGCCTTCCATGAGATATAAAGTTTCAATACTGCTTCAAGACAGGCCATCTAGCAATGACTGTGCGGTCAGAAATAAGTTTGGTTTAGCAGTTAGGGGAATTGAGATTTAAATCCAGTTGGGTTTTAATTCAGCTGAATCACCAAAACTTGATGAAATGCCATAAGGCTGTTTAAAAGACAGCAAATCTTTCACAATGGAAGAGCTGATGTCACCCACAGAGCTGCCAAACTATCAACAACTGGGCTTTTTTATTATTATTTTTAAAGACAAAGTCACAAAAATGGGGTAAAATGACTTTGGATTTTTTCCCTTCAGATGCATGCGAACAAGAGTTTTGACTTAGGGAAATTTTAAGTTACTTTGTGCATTTTATTTGTGCTTTCCTGGTCTATACATTACAGAGAGAATGATACTCAACATAATTTTAGTTTTCTGTTTCTAATTTTCTTATTTTACTACTGAATTCCTAAAGCTAAGAGAAAATATGAACATTTCAGACTCAAACCTGAAAGAGAGTAGATCTTTCATACAAATTTTACACAATTGTAAACTCTAATAAACTACAAATCTACACTGAGACCAAGCAATTGAGAGATACATTCATCACTTGTGAACAGAATCAATAAGTGTGATAAAGAAACGGACAGAAAGACAAAAACAATGGTTTTAGCAAGGAGGGAGAGGAGCAATCACCTCTGAGGATCATGGGTCCAGCTGCATCTGCAGAGCTCACCGGACTGGTTTAGCATAGAAAGGTTTAGCCCAAAGATGTGGTTTCCCATTCCTTCCCCCTGGGACTCAATCAGAAGGGTTGTCTCTCCCTCTGCCTCTCCTCCTCCAACCAAACAGCTGTACTTGCTCCAGCCTTAAGTTGCCACTGGCATTCATCAGCCTCTTCAATGAGTACATTCAATCTATATGACAGAGGAAAACCAGGCTACCAAGTTGCACGGGTCCATGGAGGTATCCAATGAACAGATGCAAAATAAGCACCAGGAGCATGTGGCTGGGAATGCAGACAGGAGAAAGCGAAGAACATCCCCAGTAGAAACCTTTTGGATTACTTCATCATGTATCATGAAACAGAAACCTCAGAGTTTGATTTCAGAGCCAAAACAGTCTGTCTCACCTGTGCCTCAAAATTCCTTCTAGTCCCATTCTTTGTGCCAGAATGAGTGCTTGGCTGTCCAAC
>VXBA01003185.1:173209-218863 GCA_013399895.1 Serilophus lunatus
AAGTTATATTAAAATGTGAACCAATACCCTGACATAGTTATCACCTGGCTCTGTGAGTAGTTCTGGGGACCTGTGAGAGAGGGGAGCACTGGTGAGGCACTGTGAGAGGCAGGATACCCTCCATGGTAGCAGCAGCAAGCTATGATAGCTTAAACTCAGTGCAACTACTGCTTCTGACTGAGGCTCCCCAGGTGGTCAGAGCTGATCTCAGCTAACGAATCCTGTGGCCAGACCCTTCATCTGCCACCAACCACACACTGAGCCCTTGCTCCCAGTCATATAGATACAGGGTAAGTTGATTCAGCTGACTGGCCTGGTCACCCTCAACACTCCGAAGGCTGATCTGCCAGAAGAATTGTCTTGTCTCTATGTGAATTCCACATCCAATACAACTCAAGGAGGAAAGGATGGAAGAAAGGAAGAGGACAGGCTGGCCACCTTGGCAATAGCTCACCACCAGACTGGCTTTGTAACCCCCAAAGACCACAATACACCCTTTTTCTCATCCTAGTTTTGGAGATCCCATCCTAGTTTTTATTCCCCAACTATGATTGTTGTAGTTCTGCACTGAAAACCAGAGCAGGTCATTGAGAGAAGTGAACCCAAACCACTCCAATGGGCTGCCACAGGTTAGAGGAAGGCTGCAAGCAGAGTCTGCAGCAAAGAAAGGAACACCTTTAATAGCAGTAAAGACAAATGAGCAATCACAGTTGAAAGCACTGCCAATGAGTGTCAGAGTGCAGAAAAGGTTTTTATTTGAATAAAGTCTGCCCTCTGAGAGAGAAGACAATTACTGCAAGAGTCAGTGAAATAAGACCTGACAGCACTTCTTTGTAATGTAGAATTGCAGGCAATCTATTTTACATTGTTCTCCTTCTTATGCTGTTTAGTATTATCAATAGAAGTACAGTACTTTGATACAAGACTACTGCAGGGCTACAGTGTTTACCATTGGACATCCTGCTCTAGCTCCTGAAAAAAAGATCAAGTAGAGACTAGGAACCAATGCTCAGCCTGGGAACTTGAAAAGTTGTATGATGTCACCCCACAAGTGGTAAACACATAGGCCAAGGTCAGTTCTAACAGACCACAGCATCAGAGATGTTGTTAACTTTGTAATTAAGATACTATGTCCTATTACTTTAACTTAACACTCTGTTGAATACTTGGCTGTAATGGTTGAGTTTATATTAAACTAATTCTTTCACATGAATTCTTCCTTGAAGGAATTCTTGTTTTAGTGTAAAAAATCAGGAGAGAACAAAGCTCCATTTCCCTATTTCAGTTTTAAAAAAAATCAACTAATCATGAGACATTCCATCATTCATGCCACTAAATCTGTATTATCAGTTAATTCAGAGATTAATATAAATGCATTCATTAAATACAAATGTATTATGCTGAAAGAATATATGTAACACATAAAGATGCAAAAAACACTCAAGGGTTCAGGAGCACTGCACCTGCACTGAGTGCTAATAAAATAATAACTTAGTGCCAACTACAACAGCACACTGTCTTCTCATCTGACTATCCAAAACAACCTGAAAGAGGTATTTGGTTACGTTTAACAGTATCTTGAAATTTTGCCTTTTTGCTGTTCTACAGTGCTCCACAAACCCAAAGATTTGGCTAATCTGAGTCTTCCAGTTATTATTTCACTAATTCAAATTTCTGCAAAAAAAGAATAAGTATAGTAAGAATACTTCATCTGACATAAGATGATTTAGGTGATGTGATTTTTCTGAAGTAGACTAGAACATGAGAGAAAGATGCATAAAGAAGGCTGAAGGTATACAAAAGGTTAGAAAGAACCCAGCAAAAGCTACATACATATATTTTACCACCATAGGCAAAAGAGTACACTGATGTGAAAACAATTAGGACATGGAAACAATAAACAGTCAAGGAAAGAGCAACACTCTAGAGAGACACAGTTCATCACCTTGGTGACAGGAAGACTGTACGAGCAGTTTGGGATCTTTTTTTTAAAAAAAAAAAAAAAAGGCAAAACAAATACAAAGAGTCACGATTGCTGAAATTATGGAAGTACTTGTATATTCCAAGCTTTGCGTCTCCCTAATCTGTCTACAATAGAGAGACCTGCATAATATATCTGGATCTTAATTCTAAACTTACTACTCAGTTTCCATAACTGAAAACCAGAGAGTAAATAGGAATCAGCTGACTTACATACACATAAAATTACTCCTAATAACTTAGACTGCTAATCAAAAATTTTAATCCCAATGTGACAAAACGTAGTTCCATTAGGAGGTGAAAAGTAATTTGCTGGAGGTACACGCCTTTGATGAGAAGAGATAGGGAAACCCTACATGGTGCATAAGAATATTGCCAAGAATTAAGTTTTTTGTTTTTAATTACTCATTTTGAAAGGTACATAAAAACTTAGCGAATTTACAGGCATCCAAATACCTTCCTCTGTTTGTGACACTTAAAAGCCACACCTCATCCAGCATAAGAGTTCCACCTATTACAGCTCCTGACTCCCCAATCCACTCCCTGCCCATATTTCACGCAATCCGGACAAAAACTAAAGACATCGTGAATGCAGCAAAGAGTGAAGGACCATCAGAGAATGGCATTATGGAACCAATATAATAACATATTTCCAAAGGGCTCAGGAGCCTGAAAACTTCCTCTGCTTGTCCCACTTCTGCTTCAGGAATTTGCCTACTCAAATACATCCGCTGAACTCAGTTGCAGGCCATTCTCACATGGAAAAGGTGGTCTTTGAAGTATGCCTGAGGACACCACAGCAGGGCATAACATCGGATAGGAATGCTTCTCAGCATACTTGATGAGCATTCTTTGAAGAGAAATTGGAGTAGCTACACCTTAATTCAATCAATATGTAGGGATTATCTGCAGGCAGTGCTGCCCAGTCAGCACTAGATAGGTCAAATGTTCCTCTTTCTCAGAAAAGCATCACAGAAACAGATGTGCATTGCAAAAGGCCACCTTACTCCTTTCCACCCAGTTATTGCAGTACAACGTGTATCTGTCTTGCTGGCAACAGATCACTGTCTCCACTGCTCTACTTTTCCTCTGCCTGGATTTACTTCTTTATTTAATGAAATACAGAAATGCCATAAAAACACTGGAAAGGATCTGTTCCAATGTTCTGTATGAAAAAGTGTCTGCCTGAAAAGTTTGTAGTCCTTAGCACACTAATAATATTGAATCATAAAACAGATGGTGCCTAAAGAGCTGTAGAATTAACAAACTTCAGCTCCAATTCATGTGATTGTGGCATTAAAGATCCAACCCACAGGACTATGGAACAAAAGCAATCACAAATCTTGGAACTTTTCAGCTTTTCACAAACTCAAGTTTTCCATTTACAGAGTCATATTATATAGCTGTATCAAGATGCATTAGGGTGAGCATTGGAACACTGGAGAGAGAACTTGGAAGGGGTTTTTGGCAGTGTGCCTTCCTATGCACCTCAGGCAGATGGCTGCTCCACAACATTTCCATGTGCCAAAGTACTTTATTCATTACTCAGCAGTGTTTCAGAGCTCTCTGAAACAGAAAGTGCATGTTAGTCATGATTATACTTGTAAGTAAAAGGCATCCTACTATCTTTTGTTTCACCTACAAGGAAATACTTCACTTAAGGAAAACAGGTAGTGCTCAGAAGATAAATTTTATGCTTAATAAATTTGGAGCAATCAGTAGCATACTTACATGGGAAGTCATCCACAAACATGGGGTCTATGTTATGCAGCAGTTCCACTCTGGGAGAAGGTCTTCCTTCACTGTGAGAGATTTCGAAAGAAATTTTAATTTCTTTCTACAGCTTATTAAGATTCTGGCTTTTTTCACCCTAATAGTGAGTTCATAACTATAAAGTGATTACTATCAACTTTAATCTGAACGCTCTTTTCTAGCCTAGCAGCAACAGCTTTTGCTCCTATAGGTTTTCTGTAACTTCACTGGTGTTCATGGGGATCAATCATAAATTTACAGTTACAATTGGCCCTACCAAAGCAGGGTTTTACAATGATCACTTTTGAGAATTAAATTTTGCAGCATACACTGGCACAGCACTTGCCATGTTCCCTGCATACCTGAACTAGTGCTGAAAGCATTTTGGCTGTGTGCCTCAAAAAACATCACAGGCATCACTATCTCAGAAAAAAACCCACCTTTGATTTGTAATTGATGTCACAAGAATTATTTAGATACTCTGAACCTTTTTGTGGGGGGAAAAAAAACCTTTTTTTTTTTCCCTAACCATTAGCTACAAAGGGATGGCATGGAATAAGTCCCTGAACACACCTACAAATTTTCTTAGTTAAGTAAATCCCAGATAGAAAAAAACTGAGTGAAAGAAATTTACTTCTTATAAAGGGCAACATGAGGAGGAAGATATAATTACAAAGACCCTTGTCTACATGAAAGCACATTAATATTTTACTATTTGACAGTGATTGGGTTCTTTTCATTAAAGAGTTTCACTCAAGACACAGAAATTCAATCAGGGCCCCTAAGCTGTCTGACATTAAGAACAAAAAAAAATCAGGTAATATAAACTTTAGTGGAGACCTAAAAACTTACAGTTATTTTAATATATAAAATATATAATTGTACAATTTTTACCCATAATTTAAATTTTTCAGTTACAAATAATTAAAATTAGCATTGTTCTATTACATTTCTAAAATAATTTCTGGATGCTACAGATCCTGAATAAGTACAAAACTAACAAGAACAGGTTGAAAGAGCAAATGTGTTCAGATAATACAGTATTGTAATTAAGACAGAAGTAGTACAATAATTAAGCTACAGTGTTAGTAATTTAATGTATAGAAACTGCCACAAAAATGTTTTTCCCAAAAAATGAGTGAAAGGTTAACCTCACCACTCCACACAAACCCTGATATCTATAGTAGTCACACTCTTAACTAAGGAATGCCTGGCCTTATTTAAACAAATTTTATCTTGGATTTAATAAACTCTACCTGTCTCTATGTGCTTCACTGACAGCTGTGGTCAAGTCTGCCTATAGCCACCTGTTCAAAGGTAACAGTAACATGAACCAGTTAGCAGAAATTAAACTAGGAAGTGAATTTATAGCATGAGTGACTGCAGTAACTTCCTGGGAAAGATATCCCTATTTTGCAGTTTCTGAGCTATACTTATATTTCTCAGTATATTACAAAAAAAAGAAACCACAAGAGTTATGTTAATTAATTCTGTATCTTCCACCAGAGTCAAATATAGTAGAATGAAGTAATTTACTCCTATTTACTTCTCATCCTTATACATCGAATATTCATACTGTACCATTCATACAGTGCTGTGTGACTAGTACGTTGAGGGAGGTGATTCTCCCCCTCTACTCTGCTCTGGTGAAACCCTTTCCAGCTCTGGGGGCACGGGAAATACATTGATTTGTTGGAGCAAGTCCAGAGGAGGAGCCACCAAATGATCAGAGGGCTGGAGCACCTCTTCTATGAGAAAAGGCTGAGAGAGTCGGGTTGTTCAGCCCCAACGTGAGAAGCCCCCAGAGGCCTTTAAGGACATGAAGAAATGCTACAAGAAGTCTGGCGACAGACATTTAATCAGGACCTGTTGCAACAGGACAAGGGTAATGGTTTTACGCTAAAGAAGGGTCAATCTAGATTGGATATAAGGAAGAAATTCTTTACAATGAGAGTGGCAAAACACTGGAATAGGCTGCACAGAGAGGTAGTAGATGACCCATCCTTTAGGTATATTTAATGTTGGGGGGACAGGGCTTTGAGTAACTTGAAGGTCCATGGCAGGAGGATTGGACTAGATGACCTTTAAAGATCCCTTTCAATCCAATCTATTATATGACTCCATAAGAGTCTATGATTGTACGAAGTATATTCATAGAGTTCAAGCACATTTGTACTATTATCATATCATTAAAGGTAATTTCCTTTGTAACTTTTAATTTGGACAGTGCACATTATACACTAAACACGGCTATTAACATTATTGTACAGCAGGTAGAAACAAAATACTGAATTTTACACATGCATTAATTTCAGTTTTTCATGCTGTAGTTGTTATTTTTATTGAATCCATTTTCATTCTGGGATAGAATAATTGTATTAGTAACTTGGAAATGTGATGTATATATAATCATGAGACATACTCCCCGAAGCTTATGGTATTACCGCATTAAGCTCTGTAGTGTTATTACCTGGTACTGAACTGCTGCTCAGCTTGGGTGTTACTCCAGTAATTCTTGTTGCGCACAACATGAACATTTATAACCAGCACATATGATTCACAAAATAGCCAGAGAAAGAAATTTGGCACTGAATGTTGAAGAAAGCACCTATCTGACAGCAAAAGACATCAGGAAGACAGATACAAAATTCTGAGCACAAAAAGTAGGGAATTTACTCGTGTCACAGAGGTCCCTTTCCCTGTGCCTAAACTCTGTCCTCCTTCCACTTACAAAACTCCCCACAGACTCAACTACAGATTCACCTTGGCAGATGTTCTGCAAGGACGTTTTGCATCAGGAATATAGCCTAGCCAACAGAGCTACAAAACAAAGAAATGAAATTCTCTGGGGAAACCTGCCTTTCCATTTTAGTAGCTGCCAGTGTAATCATATTTTACAATGCTCTAATTTTAGAGTATTTATTTTTAGACTTTAATAATTAAATACCTCATCCCTCTCCCTAAGAATAAAGAACTTTTTATTTTGTCTGGTTATTATTCTACCATATCTGATGGTAAAAACATTAAGATATGCTTTAATTATTTAAGCAGTTAAAAGCCACTCTTTTCCAAAACAGTTGTCTATGTAAGAACAGCTTGATGAAAGCATATGGCCTAATTTCAGCATTGGTATGAGAAGAAGCCAGTTTATGCTGACAATGTTGCTCTAGCTTCTCATTTGCAAAGTTTTTAAAACTTACAGAAAGATCTATTACTCCTTAGTGAACATGAACAAACATCTACATGCAGTCTTTCACTTTTGTTGTTGTCCTTGGGAAGAAGTCCAAGGTTTTTCAGGATAAATATGTTTATCTTGCACAAAAACATCTCCAGTGTCACCCAGCATAAGCCGAGCCTTTATAACCTTGTTTTATTTCTCTGGGTCACATCTTTAATGCTTTCCTAAAATAATTATATTTCAGATATGCTGGAAATAGACATTACTCTCAGCTTTAGACTGAGAGTAGCTTTCTTCAGCATTAATTTATATCACAATCATGAATTTTTTTTTCAAATAGGTGTTTAATTCCTAAAATGAATGTAACACAGTTCAATTCAATCTTGCTTCATTTACTTCATCCAATTAATTCTGATATTTCCAATACTACAAAAACATAAAACTGAATCTTGCTTGCAATATATGTAAGTAAAACTTGAAAGTTTATGCTAGCTAATAAGCTTTGATGAAATAATAGTTATTTTTACAATATTTTATCCTGAATCTCTAAGTGCCTATGATACTGCTTCATGTGTTCTACCATTTAGTTTTCCATTTTTATGTTAATGCAAAATAAAATACTTTCTCTGAGCAGATATTCCGTACTGAAAATCAAGATACACTTAAAAAACTACCAGCCAATTCAAAACTTCACTTAAGAAAAATTATTTTGCCTAGTATCTTCAACAGAGTAGCAAGCATCTGGAGAACAGATGTATCTTAGAAATGCAAGTGTCTTTTGAGACACTTGCTTGGAAACATGATGCACAGTTTAGATTTCTTGATTGGTTGCATTTTAATATTGTTCTTGGTATTCTCAATTACTATTTTTGTAAAATATATTAGTAATATTACCACTGTATTTTCAGAAATAATTTGCAATATGTATACAGTCTTAGAGGTGCCAGCTATTTTGCAGTGTTACCCACAATAACCTAATACATTATAAAATGGAAATCTACCATGATTTATGTAAAAGGTTTATGCTTGAGATTGGAAAGATCTGATAGCTCTTCAAAAGTAAGTTGACACAGTGATACTATCCTAAGTTACTTTCAAAAAGAAGTTAGAGACATTAAAGGAGTAATTAAATTTAATTTCAGAGGTACTTTGAGGAAAATAAAAATTATGAATTAGTGGTTTAAAGATATCCTGCAACAAAATTTTGCTTGCAAAAGTAGTCCCAAGATTGGTGTGGATGGAGAAAGATTGGGAAAGTCTGTGTGTGGAGACAGCAGCATGAACACAGAGCAGGGAAAGGGCTCTCATTAACAGTCCCTGTTAATGACAATCCAAACTAGCATGTCAGTAAGATCCCAACACATCTGGGTCAGTTACACAAGGACATCTGGAGACGAAACAGTGATGGACCCAGGGACACACAGAGGTGGAGCAGGACATAGACGAAGCACCAAAATGGTACAAACAGGCATAACCAGAAGCTGTGCATCATTCCCAGCCTAAGAGGAATACTGAAGAAGCTTGAAGGACTTTATAGCTGGCAGCTTCAGATTTCTCACTATAGCAATAGATGCTGGGCCCAGCATCTGTTCACAAGCAACGCAGTGTTGGGTGTCAGGTGGATGGTTTAAAATCCTCTGCCCCGGTGCCTGGCTGCCGGTCAGACTTCTTGGAAACACGTAACTTGGTGAGTAAGATTGTCAGGCGGTGAGGGTGCAAGCAAAATCTGCCTTATTTCAGTTTCTATTTTAAAAAAAATCACATTCTTCTTCTACTAAGTCTCTCACTGATGGAGTGTTGAAGCAGTATGTCCCACACTAATGGGTGAGCAAATTGATTTGGAAAAAGTAGACAAGCTTTTGAGTTCAAATCTCTGTCAAAGAGCTTATAAGTAGCATGCAAATTTTTAACTAGGAGTTCAAACAGTGAGAACACAAACATTATGCTTCCTCAGTTTCATGCCTTATATGAAAGAAACTTAGAGTATAGCTAACTAAAAGGTGTGCAAAATATGATATTTTATCTCCCTAAAATGTACTACTGAACTTCATCTTTTCATGCTATTTCCTCCAGGTTCTTCAAGTCAAAATTAAGTAGAGGAGGCATGAAATGAACAGTTGAATATATATGTGATTCTCAGCACTTCTTTTTACTACAAGAATTTAATACTAATTAATATCACGTTAATGTGATTCCTAATTTGGACTACCAGTCATTTAATGCCATGACAGAAAGTTCATTGTGGTGTAGGATTTCAAAATTTATACTTGGGATCTAAAAATTTATGTTGAATTTCTGTGTTTTGTATATATTATTCTATTTCCATATTATAGGAAATTTATACATTTTTGGTATTGTTTTTGGATTATTATATTGGTTTTGGTAGTGTAGTATTTTATAATAAATTATTAGATTATATTAATATATTTTGTGACATACATAGGGTATTGCCAACACATCTTTTAAATACTGATGATTAACAGATATCACTCAAATAGATTCAATATTTTTGTGAATTCTGAGAACACCTGTACTGTCCTGTATATTGTTTTGAATATCTAAACCAAGGTTCCAAATTTATGATCTTTTACTTTTAATGACACACATATGAAACAGTAGACTCAGGATCAAAGTTCCCTCTGTCTAAAAAAAAAAAAAAATCACAGGAAGCATATGTAACTATTTATATCAGGCTGGACTGAAAAAAACAAATAGATGTAACATGGTAATTGGCTACCAATTTCAATTATTTTTTCAAATTAATTAGGACCTTAGCAAGTTGTGATTTCACGCATTATGAGCCATCTGGTCCAAGAAAAGCAATATATTTGAACTTTTTATCAGATGCCACCAAAAGGGCATTGTGCCTTCATCATTTGCTATTCAATATTCAAGTGACCTTTTGAGTTATGATCATGAAATTTTATACATTCATCTATCCTGGTTACATGGGAAAATCATATGAAATTGGACATTTTGGCCACAAGGTCAGCCAAAGAGCAGCCTAATAATTAAAAGAACTGACTTTTTACCTGTCCAAGATAAAGGTCTCTGATTGACAGAACTGAAAATACCGTGGGTCACTTGTTTCTGATAGCAGTGCCCGTAAACATTGCATTCATTCTCCTTACAAAGACATAAGGCACAAATGTCAGCAGTGTGCTGGCACAGCTGCAGCTATCCTTCCCTACATGTAACTTTCCTGCTAAAGTAACCTGATCTGAGAAGATCAGTCCATCGTAAAGAATACCTGCTCAAAACTGAGCCTGAAGTAGGCAGGAGTTCTACTGGTCGCTGGAAGAAAAGCCTGTGGTTTAGGTGTACCCTGATCTTCCTGATACTGTTTTCCCATAGAAACACTGGCAAGTAAAACGTTTTACTTTTCTGGCCGAATGTGAGTCTCCATTCCTTCCTGGCAGTTAATAGTCCTTGGCCTCAATTATACATATCTTCTTCCACTTGGAAGAGAGCCATACAGTACACTTGGGCACCAGGCCATGAGCTTCTAGCAAAATCCTTAGTACAGAAAATCATCCTTTAGCTCCTCAAAAACAGAGGCAGCACTAAGAATTAAAGCCAACTTATCAGTTGAAAAACAGGTAATTCTAACAGAGGTACAAAAAAATTAATTCTAACTCAAAATATGGGATTTGGTTCTGGAGAAAGAAGGGTCGGACTTGTTTTCTCTTTTTGTTTTTTTATGTCAAGGTCTATATAGAGCTAACCAGGGAAGGGTTACAAATCTGCTTACTTAACTCTCAATTTATAATCTCCATCCCTAAACCAAACAGCACTCCTGCTCATGCTTGTTTAGGAATTGCAATTAACTCTTGTAATTTACAGTCTAGGACACTAAGACACAAAAAAACCTGTGTTATCTTAATGCGCCATGTCAAAAATTGCACAACAAGCAGCAATTGCTACATAAATACATTTATTACATCCATGTTACTCCTGCAGGCTGGGGTGGGACCCTCGAGGAGGGAATAAGAGATTATAATACACATAATATAATATAGGCTACCTGCTATAAAAATAGAACAAAGAGTACCAAAAGAGACAGAATACCAATCCTGAAATGAACCCCATGTAGGAAATAGAACTGCTAATCTTTTTATTTCTGTTTAACTTTGAAAGTTTTCTTAAACTTTCCATGCTAAATGATTCTTAAATGACTTAAAACTATATTCGAAGACCTACTAAAACAAATATAACATCTAAGAACACAGACAATAGGATTTAGCCCTATCAGTAAATATATTACATGTAGTACAGAAGAGATGGAATTTAAACCAATGTGATTTTTGCAATACTCAGGGTTGGTCACAGAACCCTAAAATTATGCAGATACTCATGCTTTAAGGACTTTGTAATCCATTTTACCATCATAAAAGAACATTGAAACAAAAGGAAGGCTTTGAAAGATTAAGGACTAATTGAATATAAGTCTTGACTGAAGATACCACAAAGAGCAACACCAGAGTTTCTTTTGATAGTTTGTTCCAGGGGTATAAAATCATTGGTATCAGTTCACATCTATTTAATTTATTCTTTTACATTCTATTCTACTTACTCTGCTGAGCCCAATGTTGCAGTAATAAGCACACACTCACATGTGCCCAGAGTTCCCACTACCCAGCATTTGTAATACCATTTTTTTAGTCTTTTCCAAAGGATAAATGTATGGGATTTAACTAATTTTTCTTTTAATGCCCAGAAGACTCCATTATTTCAACTAAAGGGGAGTTTATCTGGGGTTTTATCCCAGTTAATCTCACCAGTTTGAGAGGTGCAGAGTCAGACAGAGACCAATAAAAGTAGTTTGGTCATAGTATCAACCCAGCTGGAGCTACGCTGCCTCTTTTCTTCAGTCATCTAAGCATGTCTGCACTGTGCTGAGTGTTCCAGCTTGCTAGAAACTGTCACAACATCACAACGTCTCAGGACATAGGTCAGGTGTACCTTTGAACCCTATTTTCACAGGATTTTTGGACACCAGACAACGTGATACAGGCCTATGCAAACGGTTACACTTTGAGCCAGCCTGACAGGTCATGTACTGAGCTAGCAAACCATCAGGTGGAGTCCATCTTCAGTGAGTTTAATGTCTGCATAGATTTCCCACATGTCCAATTTCAGGATGTGTACTGCAGAGACACCCAACTGGGCTCTGTAGAGAGAAGGGTTTGGTTCATAAAATTTACTAACTTATATTCCATGCTGTGCAAAATCAGCTAATGTACTTAAGGGTAACAGAGTGTTCTTGAAAAAGTATAGCATGCTCATGCACTGTTGTGTTCATACAGAAAAGCTCAAATACCAAGTTAAATCTGTATGGAGGCTTTGCAACTGTGACCAG
Organism: Serilophus lunatus; assembly: GCA_013399895.1. Classification (NCBI taxonomy): domain Eukaryota; kingdom Metazoa; phylum Chordata; class Aves; order Passeriformes; family Eurylaimidae; genus Serilophus; species Serilophus lunatus. The sequence goes on from VXBA01003185.1 coordinate 185,479, forward strand.
GATTAATTTGTAACCTGGATAACTCTCTCATGGACAGCACAGTTAACCACACTTACATTTTCCCTTTTTTAGGGTAAGAAATACATAGTATTTCCCTCCTAGTTCCAGTTCTGTTTTCTGGGCTGATTAAAATCTCATATCAGAATGCTGACTTGGTGATTTGACATGCAAGTTACCTGATAGTTTTCCAAACATCAAAGCCATCCAAAGGCTTAGTGCCATTTGTATGTCCTCCAGCAAGGTGCACCAGCGTTGGAAGCCAGTCAGAGATATGGATGAGTTCATGACTTTCAACACCTTTTTGGTTCAGCAAAGGACTTGCAACAAAGCCTACTCCTCTCACTCCTCCTTCCCAGAGGGTCCATTTTCTCCCTCTCAGTGGCCAGTTATTCCCACCTGCCAAAGTCTGTCCTCCATTATCTGAAAAACAAGTAAATAAAAGGAATCTTGGTAAGAAAGAAACAGAACAATCCTCTTCACAACACTCACTCATCCATTTGAAAACATATTTTCACAATATAAGTGTGTCATGCAAGTACTTGTATAGTGCTGTTAAGTGTTCATACGAGGTCGCACATTCTGAGCAAGTAACAAATGTGTTACTTCTTAGCACTTACAAATTACTACAATGAAAAGTTATTGCTAGGCTGAAACAATATCACACTACAAAACAATGATTTAGACAGACTTTGTTGCAAGCAAATTCTGACTGTAATTCAAAATACCTTCAGGAATCCAAAGCTTCTGAAATCAAGGATTTAAAAAATTTGGTTCCAATTAATTTAAGGACCACAAGAAGATTTTCCAGCAATGCCATCATTTATTCACTCAGAATACACTGGTTTCCAAAGTGGTAGAGTACACTTAAACTGGAACCCTGTTATTCCAGTCTGAGGACAATACTCACACTCCTAGTTTAGTAGCTTTTTTTTTTTTCCCTAGATTTTTAAGCGGCCACATTGACTTGTAATGGCAAGAAAAACAGAAAGTTTCTCAGTCAGAAGGAGATAGCCCTAACAAAATGAGTTGAAACTAGTTAAAATAGTTAAGTGATTCTGAAATAAACTGAGTTTATTATTTGGTAAGATTTGTTACAGAAAAAGTTGAATCATGACTACAGCAAATTGGAAATATCTATATGAGTTAGCGATAGCTCATGGAACACTTTTTTTTAACTCTCTCTAACCAAGCATCCACACAGAATAAAATCCATATTATTGAAGTTAACAGAATTAATGGTTCTTTGAAGTTACTTTCAGTACTGCTGTACAATTGTTCTTGATCAAACCCATTGTAATATTCTCAGAAGAGTCATTACTGGCAATTTAAGTGAAATTTTCCTGTATTTTAATGAGGGTCAATTTCAAATAGAAGTTACTGAATTGACATTTACTGTAATTTGACATGTTCATATTGTATTTTCTGATTAAAAACCAGGAGTTTGATGGAAGAAACATGAAGTGCAAATCCAACACCTTATAGAAGAACTTCACTGTAATCACAACAAAATTCTCTCCCTTCTGATCATTAATTAGGATCAATGTAAACCCTCACTGAACATCTCTCTACTGCAGGCAGGAGCCTTCTTTTTTCTTTTTTCTTACTAAGGAATAAACTAGGAATGCCTCTCTGAAGACTTTGAAAGGTGGAAGCCTAAGCTAAATGAAGCACTTGGAAAAAAGAGAGTGATTTGAAAAGTGTAAAGTGGCCCAATTAGCTTCCAGTAGGCTTGCCCAGGGGTCTTCACTCTTGGGTTAAAAATAAATGAATTAAGAGCTCTACCAACACCTCTCACACAACAACATAGAGCTCTGAGAACTTAAAGCAGTTGCCAGTTACAATAAAAACAAATCAGTTAAACTATTCCTTCTATTCAGAACGTAAACAGGAATTCCTGTCAGGGATACTCATGGGACAGAGCTTTCAGTAGATTTTAACCTTTGGTAGCCTTAGAATAAAAGGCAACTTATCTACACTGTATTAGAGCACAGTTTGGACATACAAAAGGATCATTACTTAAATATGTTAAATACCTTACCTGTATCACAGACTACCCAATGTCTGTATCAGTTTAATATAGCACATAAAGGGTTACAGTCAAACCTTTACTATACTTAATTTTTCCCTGTTTTCCATAAAAACATTAACATTCTGCCAGTTCCATTATACAACAAATTCCTTCAGTCAAGGAATCTAACATATATCCTGAAAGAGCTCATAAGGGCATCAGCATTCAGATATAGTACAAGTCTGAAAAAAAGGGGGAAAAAAATCTTGTTTTGATAGCTGATCTGATACATAAATGAAAAAGTCTGACATATGAAACAAGGCTCATTCCACTCTTGACTCTTCGCTCAAGAATTCTGACTTCTCCTTCTCACATTGCTAGAACATTACTTTTTCCTTCTTCCTCAGGAATTCATGTTCAAGTGACCCTTCCTGACTAATTTCTTGACTGAGTTATCAAGAAAGTGTTAAAGAAGAGAAAGTATGGTTTCTGTTTTGATTACTGAAGTTTGTTTCCTTTCTAGTAGGGAGAACAGACATGTTCACTAGCAGTTTATACATTAGTGATACCTTCCACACAGTCCAAAATATTATTGAGGACTTCAAATACCAATGATTTGTTAAACAGTCTGTACTGAGAAAATATTAAGCTAACTACTAAATAATAAAGCTCGAGAGGGAATAAAGAAGGCACTGATTGCATGAGTTACACACATGGCAGAAAGGCAGGCATTAACAACCACTACAGGACTGTAACTGGTGTTCCTGTTGGTCTTACCTACAAGAGTATGTCTAGACAGCAAGAGACAAAATGAGTACCAGCTGTGTATCTGTGGGTTCAGACACCTTTCCTCTAAGACAGAGCTGTGTATGTAGACAATTGACACTAAAAGTTTGTGTGGATTAAGAATGCCACTGGAGAAGCTAAAGATAAAAAAATAATTTATGGTTTGTACAGCAAAGTGTATCACCTCAGTATCAGAAACTTCTTCAGCCACAAATTGCTGAAGATTTGAAAGTTTTCACAAAATTTTTGGTGAAAGGCACAAATGATTAGCCCCAGTACTCTTGCCTAGACATGTGCTACCAGGCCTTGACATAGTGAGGAGGTGCTTGACTAGACAGATCCTTCATCTGCAGAAATACAGCCATTCATCTATGTTTTCCTAAATTAGTTATTTTTTACAACTCCTCATGCTATTTGAGCAGAGTATCTCAGATATGCAACAAACACCAAAGTCTGTATGGAAACTCCCATCAGTTTAAAACACACATACTTCAAATCCCCTTCCCTGAGACAAATGGGATCATTGCTCCCTCATGTACTGCAATTCATATCCAACTCTAAATCCATTTTGAAACAATATTTTTTGAATAATTTATCATCCCTTTTTGCAATTGTTTCTTTCATGACTTATCCTAATACTTTATTTCAGCATACAGTCTCCAGAGCAAAACTTTCAGGATCCAACTACCTACAGGTAGTGACCCTGGTTTATAACATTGCTAAAGCTTCAGCCTTGCAACTTCATCTAAAAACACAAACTTCTCCCAAGCATGATACTTCATTATCTTTTTCCTGAAGACAAACATCAAATATGATTTTCATTAAAAATACTGAAATAGTATGGAAAATGTGGTGAGCATATGTTTCCTATCTGTAAGAACCATTTTTGTCATTACATTTATATAATTTAGACTGCTGTAGTACCCACAACATACTACCGGCATTAAAAAAATCATAAAACTAACCAGCTCTTGTCCCTAAAAAATGATGAGAGGGGAGAGAATAAGGTTATACTTAGAATTTATGCTGCTTGGCATATGCATTGCCTAGCTAATTTATGAAGCTTTGTTTGCTTTCTTGAATGGAAGCGTCGCACAATTTTAGAGCTCTGTTGCTTGCTCGGCTGGCTTGCTTTAATAGATGTTTAGCTACTTTTATTTTCTCATAGTATTAATCACTCTTTTTGCTGTTTTAGAGATATTTATGTGTTATTTTAACGAGGAGGGTACACAGATGCTTTATTTCTTTTTTATTCTGACAAAATTTTCTTCTACAAGCTGAAATTTGTGACAATAAAAAAGAACACTGGGGAGAGACAACTTCACTGATACAAGAATGAGCTGAAACAGAGTTTGTAGCATGCATTGCTACCAATAACTAAAAAATGCACATAAGATATATGCAAGGTAAATGGCAAAATGACAGAATAAAGGAGAGCAACAGAAGCATCCTGGCTGGTTTAAAAGGTAGTTTCCAGCAAAGATGAACCAACATCAGTCTCCTTGGCTGCAAACAAGTCTGTATAATCATAAAGAAAACAAATAGTTTCAATGGTCAGGAAGTGGTCAGAGAGTCCCTAGGGTACAAAATCGAAGTTTATGTCTAATATTATCCTTTGTCAAGTTACATGACTTACAGAATCACAGAATGTTAAGGGGTTGAAATGGTCCTTAATGATCATTTAATCCCAACATCCCCTGCCATGGGCAGGGACACCCCCCACTACACTAGGTTGCTCAAGGCCTTGTCCAACCTGACTTTTAACACTGTCAGGGTTGGGGCATCCAAAACCTCTCTGAGCCTGCTCCAGCATCTCACCGCTCTCAGGGTAAAAAATTTATCACTAACATCTACTCTAAATTTGCCCTCTTTCAAACTGTGGCCATTATTCCTTGTCCCATCACCACAGTTCCTGGCAAAGACTCCCTCTCTGGTTTCCCTGCAGGTCCCAAATACCGAAAGCCAGGTATGAGGTCTTGCAACCTCCTCTTCTCCAGGCTGAACAACCCCAACTTTCTCAACCTGTCTTTGCAGGGAACATGTTTCTGTCCTTTTATCTACTTTGTGGCCTTCCTCTGGACTTGCTCCTAAAGTTCCATGTTCTTCTTACGTTGGGGACTCAAAAGCTGGTTGCAGCACTCCAGGTGGGGTCTCACAAGTGCAGAGCAGAGTAGGAGAATCACCTCCCTCAGCCTCCTGGACACACTGCTTTTGATGCAGTCTAGGATTCAGATGGCTGTCTGGGCTGCAAGATAATCCTGTTTTAATTCCGTATTGTCCCTCAGCACCCAAGGAACAGGAATCTAATACAGACTCAAAAAAAGTGCCACACTAAATAATTTTATTGGAACCAAAACTAAAAAAAATCAGTAGGCCTAAAGCTCCCCTTAAACCAATGCTGTGCTTCTAAATCCAAAATACCACCACATGTCGTGTTAGCTTTTCCAGATGAATGTATCTGTGGGACATGCATCCCGACAAAACAGAGTGACGTAGAACTCTCCAGATGAGGTAACTCTTGTCTTCAAAATAGTTATTCACAGTATCTTAGCCCCTTGAATACTTTTCAAGTACTGCAGAGGTGATCCTCAGTAAATACCATGCATTGCTATAACAAAAGTAAATTTTTGAAGTAAGAACTTATGTCCCCTGTTTTGATTAAAATGTCTGCAAAAAACCCAACTATGCCTCTTCTAACTCTAGCAACTACTGAACTATGCCTTCAGGAAAGACATTTTTTCCTATAGGACTATTGCTACATTCTTTCACTCTCATATTTACACCTAATCACTTTCTCATTCATCTTAAAGTCCATACAATCTTGTTCAATGAAGCGTGTTGAAACAACAAAAATACATAGTACTTCCATTTGGCAAAAATTTGTGTGAAATTAGGACATATTTCCCAAACAGAAAATCAGAGAATATAATCTATTCCCAAAAAGCAGGTGACTGTCTTTCAAACTACTGTTGTTTCCTTATTATGGATAATGAAGAGCAAGGATTCTTTTTAAAGATTTATTTAATAAAAATCTTTTAATATAAGAAAAATAAATGCAAAGTAAAACTTGCGTATCTTGAAAATACGCTGTACCTTTAAAAATGAAGGCAAATGTTTTCTCACAAACATCTGCTTTTGTAATTAATATTCATTGTCATACATAAGAAGGCATTTAATTTGTTAAATCTGTAATTTTTAAACTGTAAAAGATGTTTTGCAGGAGTTTTAAAAGGAATCAATAAACAAAACTAAACAGTGAGGTCCTTCTGTTTCTCCCAAACACTTCTCTGAAGAGTTGCCAGCTACCAAACATTTTGACTAGCACAGTGTATATATGCAGTGATGTGGGATGCATGTAACTAGCAAGCAGTCCAAAGACTAAAACCTCTTTGAAGAGGAGATGGACAATAAAAAACAGCAATACAACAATTCTGAGAGCAGTAACTAGTGAAGCATGGATTCAGGTCTTTAGATGGATCCACTGTTTTACGGAATTATGCTGGAACTGAAGCAACAGTCTGCTTTATATTATGAAGATAACTCACATTGGCAGTAGATACTCACAAGTATGGGGAAAGCTTCATTTAGGATTTATTCTCCTTAGACAGTAGAAAACCAACAAAAGGCTTAAGTGTTGACTTAAGAATGAACCCTGACAAATGTCCTTCCTAGGATCATAAATATCTCTTGCCTGTGTGCATTCCTTGCCAAGACATGACCGCAACTCAGAGAGATTATTAACAGCATTAATAGATTTGTTAAACCTTCAAGCATCAGAGTTCATTCCTCTGTGAAATTCAATTTAAATTGATCAACAGGCTTGAAGCTTATTGTTGGGAGAAGAAATTAAGTGGAAACAAGTACTGTAATACTGTATACAGCCAGTTCCCTAAGAAAGCAAGGTTAATCTCCCCCAATTGTATGCACAAAAGAATCATTACTGTCTATGCAGTGAAATGAAAAACTTTTTAAAAAAGCTATAAAGAGACCTTTGGTTAACTTTTTGGATGGTGAGAAAAACACTGTAACGAGAGTTTCTAAAAACCACTTAAGTATGTTATGGCAAACACTTTAATTTCTCCACCGTGTGGACAAATGGCCCAAGAAACTTCCTGCAACTTCTACTACCTGCACACACTATATTAGCAGCTTCTGATCACAATGTTGCTTCATATTAATGATCTAGAATAATGGTACTATTTTCCCTGCAAATAGGCCAGAAATTGGTTTTTGTTTAAAGATCTTCCTCGCCGCTTTTTTGTCATCTCCTAGATAGGCCTTGTGTCAATTAAAAATGGTAAACAGTACATTAAAAATTTTGCATTTTCTTTCCAAAAGAAACAGTGTTTTTCTTGCAGAGCTACCTATTTGCTCTGAACAGATGGGGTCTTGTTTCAATTATACTATAGAAAAGCCTTTTTTTTTCCTTTAACAGACCACACATTTTTGTCTCATTGATGAACACTCAGGTAGCTGCATTCTTTTTTTCAGCTACAACTGAGCTACGCCCTACAATCCTACTGAAATGCCTGGCAAATTGTTCTAGACAAGCTCCTCAAAGAGGACTTCCTGGAATTTCTCCACAGATTCACCCAGGGCTGTATTTGGTACTGCTATTTAGCAGTTTTCACTCCAGCATTTCTTTTAAGTCTTTGTATTTTCTTAGTTCAAATAAGGAGCTACTCATAAGTCCCCTTAACAGAATTAAAAAAACCCACCACTCTTGCTGACTGTATTTACTGTGCAAATTGTGTTAGTGAGAATACCTCACAAATATATATGCACAGCTTACACAAACTGTCCTTAACTTCCATTTATTCTAAACCTTACATTCTGCTAAGATGATTTAAGTGGGGTTAGGTTTGTGATACATACTATAAAGCCTGGATTACAGTATCAAAATTGTAATCCTAAATATGTATCCTAATAATTTAATTACCAAGGCAAGTTTAACAATTGTTTTGGTGTTTGTAGAACAAAGAGTGATCTAAGAATATGGAAAATCTTTATGGCAATAACTCCAGAAAATACAGCAATAATTAGTTACTTCCTACAAGAAAAATAACTGTCTTAAAAGAAAAAAAAAATCTCTTTCAGCACAACAATCCAATGAGATAAGTATTTCTGAACTGTTTTGCACTGTATGTCTCAAAGCAGAACAAATTTTGCATAAATAAATCTTAGCAGTACGTAATAGAAGACCAAAACTGTTTGATATCACACACACAAACACACAAATACATATGCAAATAAGGTTAAAAATTTAAATAGTTCCTTTAGATATCTACATTCAGTTTTTAGCTATCCAAGAGTTTAATACAGCTGTATGTATATAACTCACATATCCACAGAGCAAGAAATAACCAACCAAATTTAGGATTTGTCTGATTAGGAATCAGTCAAAAAAAAAAGAGAGACAAATCAAGTGCTGTGTGCCAAGAAAGTCTTTGACTATGCAACGACTTTTTTTATCCTGTTCAGAACACAGCACAAAGAAACCATTTGAAGCAATGAAGGGCAAAGTAATATGAAAACTTAAGCATTTAGGATTACATAAACACATTTGATAACTCAATTCACTAATTATTTATCATGTACTTAAGAAATCTTTAAACAACCACTGAAGTCTTCAAAGATCTAGCACAACACTTCTGGTTCCTGGCTACCAACACCCAGGTCTCCTTTATTCCTGAAAACAGTTACAAAATACTTGTCAAATATTCCTACTGTATCTACAATACTTTTCAAATCCAACACTGGCACACCCCAGCTCTTTTTTTTTTGTTTTCCACCTGTACTTAGACTCCTACTTTTTTCTGATGAATTTCTCTGAAGCTGCAAAAGAAAACTCGTATACACTTCACTTTATCCTCAAGGGCCCCTGCAGTAAATTGATCTAGCACACATCTGTCTGATATGTAAACCATGCCAAGCTCTGTTTGAAAGCCTTGTCTAAAGCTGCATAATATTTTAAAGTGAGTACAGACCAAAAGAAAAAAACAACTTTGATTTACTTTATAATGCAGGGCATTTCAATATGTTATTAAATTAAAGCATCATCAAAATAAGGAGAAAATGGAATCTTTTAAGCTTCTGCTAATGAACCTAAAGGCTGCTAACATAATAAAGCCATCAACTATATGTAATCTAGCATGAAATACATGCACAAAGTGTATGGAGGGGAAATAGGGTCAACAATAACTCCCACTGCAATTTCTTGCTTCTGATTAATACATTAATGGCTTTATGAAAATAAGAGTGAAACTAAGGTGGTTTCTCTTTACTAAACGGAACAACAAAGTCTCTCCTATAAGCTTCCTCTTTGCATTTAAAATACATAACTGTTGTAAATGTGACTCAGAAGAATGTTTAGTTTTCAAATGCATCCCCCTTCTCTCCCTACTAAGCAGAAGACATATGTCCATATGGTAGACAGACACTAATAAAAGGAGGACTGGATAAGACCGACATACGACCGCAAATATGTTGGGAAGCATTGAATTTCAAGCATAAAGTTTTCTAAGCGTAGAGACTGTCCAATAGCTGGCAGCACCTAGGTGTTTTTAGTCACTAAAAGCATTCGGAAGTTTATTTTGAATACATTTGGGTTTCTTCCTCTGCTTCTGGACACAGCATGACTCTCTTAGAACAACCTAGTGCTGTTATCCAAACAATATTATGGATCTAATTAGGAGGCATATTTATAGCAGCTTTTAGAGGAAGAAAAGCAGGAAGTCAGGCCACTGTTACTGTGCTTACAGACATGGTATAAGCAGCAACCAGCCAAAACCAATGCATCCACACTTTCAGATGTATGGAAAATACCTATCTCAGACCTGCTAGTTTCATATTTTAGGCTGCAGTTGTAAGGTAAGAAGAGAGGATCCGATCCCAACTACTAAGACAAGAGCTGGTGGAAAACTAGTTTTACATTTACTGCTGATTAGAGCCATATACAAGACATTACTGGCTTCATAAGCAGCAGAGGTTTTAAGGTGTGCATGGCCTGCAAGGAGGTTGACAGTCTTGGGGGTTCCTTATTTCACTTTTCTCCAGTGTCCTTTAAGGGGGAGAAAAGAAATTCCTACTTTTACCTAACACCATTTTTGTTTCCTTTTAAAAAGTAAAAAGAAAACAAAAACCAAAACAAAACAAAAACAATTGGAGGGGAAAAAAAACCCACAACCAAAAAAATTCCCACAAAACCAAATCACTTCCACGGATATGAAGCTGCCAAAACTTAGAATTACATATAAATAGCAGAGACAAATGATCTAATATACAGGCATTAAAGCCTCAAGGCTCTTCTCAGAACCCATGTTTTCCATTCTCATATGCTGTACCCCCTCTTTCTTGGAGTTTACTTGAGAAAAGGCTGCTCTGATTGCCTTCTGTCACTCCTCTGGCACACAATAAACAGAGCAATCTGGAGTTAATTTAAGTAGTTTAGCACATCGGGATACAGCTGGGAAAGGTTTTGGGAGAAAGGCTGGGGAGGAAGAAGAAGGCTGCGCACAGTGCAACCAGGACTGTGCACAGGAAGGCAGTGCAGATGGGCACCTTCCAACACCACTGCCTGGAGACATGGACAACTGCCCCATGATGACTCTCCGACCAGCCCAGGAACCGCAGAAGCCTCAATGTGGGGAATTAAGAAATTCACTCCAAACTGCAGGAACGGCAGGGCCATTGCCCCATGTGAAGAGTATTACAGCTGATCCTTGGTCATCCAGGACAGAATCACAGGCTACGGTGAGTTGGAAGGGACCCACAAGATCATGAAGTCCAACTCCCCGCCCTGCGCAGAACCATCTCCAAGAGTCACACCATATGCCTGAGAGCACTGTCCAAATGCTTCTTGCATTCTGTCAGGCTTGGTGCTGTGACCATTTCCCTTGGGAGTCTGTTCCAGTGCCCAGCCACCTTCTGGGTCAAGAACCTTTTCCTAAGATCCAACCTAAACCTTCCCTGACACAACTTCAGGAGTAACCCAACTCTTCCTCTGTGTCTATGACTTTTATATTTCATCTTCTATAAGCCAGATGTCTTTTTTTCTTCTTAAATTTAGACACATGCATTGGCTTTACACAGTGCAAACGATGACTTGATTCTGGCAACTGGACAGATTTACATCTGGTTTTCACATCACTCTTGTTTGAGAGGAGTGACTTGGGTTTTAATCAGTTGAGGCCCTAGCCATACCTGGAATATATTGACTCAATTCATTAGCAGAAAGAAATACATACCTGCTGGCATAAAGATGCAAAAATTGAACAAAAGCCTTTAGTTATTACTTAGCACAGGGGACATCTGGAAAAAGTGCAGCATGCACCTTAGTAACAAGTATGTGTCTCTAAGTTAATTCTCACACCAAGCACATAAACCACAAAAACTGAAAATCTTTACTCTTTAGAGTAAATATTCTTTGTAACACTGGTAGGTAGGATGAAAAAGGGTAATTGCTTTGCAATCTGTTGTAACTATTTGATCTGCTGTAAACTGTTTTATTCTCCTAGAGATTACAATTAAATGAAACAGGTAAATTAATCAGACAAAATGAAAACGCACTAGCCTTGCATAGGTATATTTAGCATTGTCTAAGCCTCTCCCAACAGCCATCTTCTGCTAAATGCAACCAAGCTTACAGTGGAGGACAGGGGTTATTCGACAAGTTAATGTGTTGACATAGAAAGATAGGTCATGAAGAGAAATGAAAGTTTATATATATAATTTCTGTTCTCTTTAATGATCAAGAGTAGTGTTTTTAACTGGTTTTCATAAATCTGTTTTTCAGCAATGGATCATGTTTTCCAGGCAGGAAAATGGCAGATAACCTACTTGCTGAGTAAGTGTTTCAGAGTAAGTTTTGCTTGTTATTTATTTCTTTAACATCTTTGCTTGGTTATAAGTAACAATAGCTGAATAACATACTGCTGAATCTAAAAAAAGGATGCCAAGCCAGACAAAACTGAGCCTATTTTTTCCAAATAAACAGTTATCCCTAATATTCTTCTCCTTCATTTTGTCACATCAATGCTACCTTCAAGTGACTGACAAGAAGCAATACTTAAGACTGAGAGTTTCTAACTTATTAATGATTATTTTATTCCAACTTTGTGATTTATTTTTTCCCAGCTCCATGTCAAAACATGCCCTCTCCAAAGAACTCCTACATTTGAATCTCTCCAATATGCCTGCAAGACACCATGCCAGTTCGATAAGGTCACAGCAATTTCCTCTTGGCAAGATCCAACCTTTCTCCAAATCATCATCCTTGAATTTTCTGCCACTTTTGATTGCATTTCCTTAATCCTGAAGTTGTGAAATCTCTCCTCTTGGCAACTATCTAACCATACAGACCACATTCAATCCTCAAATATGCAGTATAGCTCCGAGAGATTACACAGGGAAGTTGTTCATATGCACAACAGAAACAACTATAGACTTCAAATGAACAGTCAAATTGCATGTTTTGCTTTTGGTGGACACTATAGTTTCGATGTTTTTGTGTCTAATGATCATTCCCTAGAACATTTTTCCTGGAAACTCTGTTCTTTAAAGGTTAATGGTTTTCCTTTTCCATTACTGAAAGTGAGAAACTAGAAAAATCCAAATTCCACAAACAAATTCCTTTGCTCAAAGAGAGTATTTCACTATAAAGCTTTATTCCTTTTCCACAGTACCCCTATACTTCAAAAACAGGTTAACCCCTTCCTTTCAAAAGACATCTTTTTTCTTTTCTCTGCAAATTTCTTGTCTAATGTAATGATATTAAAGCCTTAAAACAGATATGCTCTGTGATTCAACCTGTGCTTGCCAAATGAGTTTCTACACTATCGCTTGTCAGAATTTATCCTCTCCTTTATATTATTGACCAAACCACTTAAATGATCCTTCCTCAGCCTGCTTGGTCCAAACTCACACTAACAAATCAGTGGGCTCGGTCACTGCAAACAAGGAGTGACAAGAGGTGTTGGTGGCATCTCAAGTGGTGAGCAACCCCAATCTCCACAACTACAGTTGCAGTTTTATCTTCCTCATTAGGACTTCTGCCCTCATAACTAACCACTACCTGATCTGTATATGTGAATCAGGAAGTACCATCTTCCTTCTGCTCCTGTTTTAGCAGGGGGGTGACTAATTCCTCAAAATCCAACTTCAGGTTTCTCTGAGGATTATGGAATACATGACCCATTAAATTAGACAAGGTCTTCAGACCCATGTTTTCCCAAACCTATCTCCTCATCTGCCTTAGGCTGCAGCCAGGCTCTGACCGAACTAATTTAAAGAATAGAGCTAGTTCAAAGCTCTCGGATCTTACAAGGGGTCAACAATCCCTAAAAAAGGCTGGTATAATTGGAAGTGTGCTTACTCTTAACACAGTTCTGTCAAAATTATCTAGTTTAATAAACAGAAACCACTGTAGCTATTAAAAACATTCAAGCTACCCAAGGTCACCTGGAGAGAATCACAGGAAGCTACATGCAGTCCCTGAACACAGCTGAGAGACCTCAGGGGCAATCGCCTGTGAAAGGAGGCATCTGTGGGCAAGAAAAAGTCCCTAACCTTAGCCCCACATATCAGCATCACTGTCTACACGGCTATTCTTCCTCCTGAGGCAAGCATTTTTCCTTTTTTTTTTTTTTTGCCATTGCATTCTTTCTGCTACCTTTGACTTCCTAATGAACTGTAACTGATGGTCAGCAGTAGTTTATCTCTCCTAGTCAATCTGAACCCTTTATGGTCAGTAAAACATAATTATTAAATTGTTTTAAATAAAGGCTTTGCTTTTTCAATCCTTTGAAATCACTGGAATACAGTCTCATGGCAACAGAAAGTGCAGATATGAATTTCCATAATTTGCAGTCACAACAGAAATTATGTACAACTTTAATGAGAAAAGTAATGGAATGCACCTTTCTTTTTAAGCCTCATGAGTAATGGAAGAATACTATTGAATGGAAGAATACGACTGAAAAAAATTTGGACTTAATAAAAGAAGCATGCATAGGATGTCATTCTTAACATCAACTTGTTACAAATGCTTATTTGATTGTAAAATATAATACAATGCTGCAGTGCAAATGGAAAGAAGTAGACTTAAAGCAGATTTAAAGAGACAACTATTAAAACTGTCATTAAATTCTGCGTATCATATCAGCATATTCAATTTCATTGTTGATTTGATAAAGCATATTCTTGCAAGATATCATAAGCAGCACAGTGCTCCAGTACATCCAGATCTCTGCAGTGATCAATCTTTTGCATAGCCTAAACATGTAGATCGACTGTAATACAAGAATCCAGTCATGAAAAACCTGCACTACATTCGCTGCATTGTTTTTATGTGTTGTCAGTTACTCTAAAATGCAAGTGAAATTACTGCTGCGAATTTCTGCTTCTTCCAAACCAGTTCAAGCCAACTCTGGAATCTTAATATAGATTTCAGGGTCAGCTCATTTCAATGTACACAAAGCTCTGGCTGTACTTTAACTTGAGAAAACACAATTGGAGGTCAAAACTAAGAGCAGGCACAGGCAGCATTCCACACGGCAGCAGTGCTCAAAGTTCAGATAAAAAGCAGGAGTGTTTCTTCCTGCCTAAAGAGAAATGTAAAGATAGATGCTGTACAGCAAGAGACAGCTCTTCCAGTCACAGGATGTGCACGAAGGTATCTAGAAACACAGAGATTTCAAAAAGGCATAAAGAGGAGCATATAGGAAAAACAGAGGAGTGCTTAACACTGAGCTGTGAGGAACTGAAAAATACAAACAAGGAATCTCTCAAAAGGAAGGGAAATAAACTTTTTAGTTCCAGTGTTAGTACAAAGAGAGAAAAGAAAACTGCAGTAGACACTGCCATAAGAGATCTCCAAGCCATTTTTGCATCAGGCATTTACACAATCCAATACACACATGTGAGGCCAAAACATCCACTGCTTAATAACTAACATGCATAGGATTTCAGTGTTTCTTTTGGTGTTGTTAACTCAAAAATCTGTAAAATGTATGGCTTCTTTGGCATTTGGCACATCTATATTCTGACCATCTAAGTAAATTCTGCGGGAGTTACTCTCCCATGAAGTAAGAGGGAAAACCTTGCTCATTTAATGCATGCTAAAGTGAAATCGCCCACAAATATAGATCCATTATATTCTATGAATAACATGAAATAACAAAAAGTGAGAGAGTAAAGAGTATGAAGGATAACTGTGCAAAGCTTTTACATGGGAGTTCTTAGATTCTTTCTGTAGAGTTTAGCCTAGGAGTACACTTTAGTTCTGTAATATTCAAAATATATGAAACAGATGTACTAGCCAAACCATAATTTATATGAACATGTATAAAAAAATGAAAAAGCAGAGAAGGAAAACAGATCCAGAATATCTCAGCAGGGATTCAAGTAACCTTTTTCAGATACTACATATTTGACTAAGGCAATCTTACAACACCTGCAACTTCTTCCAAATTCTTAACCCAGACGAGACAAAACCACATGCTTCTTTTCCAAGTGGTTCAATGACTGACTTTCCTTTTGTTTCTATAGGGCTGTCCGTGATTGACAAAGTCTCTTGGAGAAGCAGGAGCGGACATTATTGCAGCCTTCCAGTTTTAACAGGGGCTTATCACAAAGAGATTTTATCAGGGCCTTTGTGACAGGACAAGGGATAATAGCTTTAAAATAAAAAGAGGATCTATTTAGATTGGATATAGGGAAGCATTTTTTTTAGTATGACGGTGGTGAAATACTGGAACAGTTACCTAGAGAGGTGATGGATGCTCATCCCTGGAAACACTGGACAGGACTCTGAGCAACCTGATCGAGTTGAAAATGTCTCTGCTCACTGCAGAAGGGCTAAATTAAATGCTCTTTTCCGTATCAAACCATTATGTGATTCTACGAAATCAAGCTACACTAAAAAAACATAATAGCAAATATGTAAAAATATTAGTGCTCTATGTGACAGATTTAGCATGTAGTTATGCTATTGAGTGATTTCTAGTGATACTAGAAGTAGTGCTCCTCTTTTTTCTTCCATATTCAAAGTTCAGAAGTTGGCTATTGAAGAAATTTAGGTTTTATTAGAATAATGACAGTATACAAAATTGATTTTATCTCCTTCATTAACAAACCAGTTGATCAATAAATATCATATATTTTAGCACCTTTAATAGCATTTGGTCACTTAATAGTATCCAATATATATGTAAATTCTTGTCAATAGTTTCAAATAATGTGCAGGACAAGGAAGAAATTTTATAAGTTGTGTAAAGAAGAGTTCTGAAGAAAACAGACAAAGCTATACTAAAAGTTTTTCTAAGACTTCTTGAAATGACCTATGGCGTTACATTATGACTGGACTTAGTGCTATGGTTTAGCTGACAAGGTTGTGTCGGTCAAAGGTAGTACTCAATGATCTTAGAGGTCTTTTCTAACCTTTATGATTCTATGATTAGAAGACAGTATTACAGTTTCTTTTTCCTTTCCACAAGATACCTAAGTTGGGTAATCAAGGACAGAAACCCACACTCACTAGGTCCTAGTAAAATAAAGAGGGACTAAATTTCATAAATCCAAAACATTAATTTCTTCCTTCCCTCTCCTCACATTTCTGATACATTTCTGCTGTGCAATACCTAAGCTCAGAATGATGAAGCTTAAAATTAGAAACTCAAACTCATGAGTTGGGGACATTTTTTCTCCTTTTCTTGTGCTGTTGCATTTAAGAGATTTTACAAGTTCTAAATAGCAGCAACAGGGACACACTTCTAATCCTGAATCTTACCGCATCTAAAGCAATCCTACCCCTGTGCCACTGTCAGCCAGGAAGCGCAGTTCCTGGAACAGGAGATTAATTACAAGGGATGATGGACTGAGGACAGTTTTTTCAACCACCTTCCTCTCACTGATCCAAAACAGTATTAGCCATTAAACTGGACAACAGAAGAGGTTGCTTCTTTCTCTCCATGCAATTCTTGCTTTGTTTCCCAATACTAAGATTTTTATTTTTCTCACTGATATTGTAATACTGCATTTTAAGAATCAGATTAAATTCAGCCTTGAATACTAGTAACCATATACATTCCCTTAATTAAAAAAACCTAAATACCCAATTCATCCATAGTTTAGTTCTATAAACATTTGTTACATGTTATATACTTCATGTTCCTTTGAAGAGCTGGGGCTTTATGAGCAATCATGCTCTTATTCTTAACCAGAACCACATGGAGGTCACTGTGAGGGTCCATCCAACTGAAGCAGAACTGGAAAGTATATTAAAAGTTAACTGAGAAATTATTTCATCTGTAACTTACAGATTTAAGAAGCCAGTTTAATAATGTTACTGTCTTGGTATTGTTGAAAACAGAGCATATCAATGAGTGACTCACACTACCTTCAATATTTCTACAAAACAGATTTACGAAGTTTGCAACTAAAAATAAATAGAAGGAGTAACATGAAGCATGCAAACAAGCTCAGACAAGGACAAAAACTAGAAGGTGGGACAAAGGTTCTATCCCTATACCTTTCCTCCTGTTGCCCGTTTCTGATGGAGACTATAGAACAGTTTTGTTTACATTAAGTGCTGACATCTCTATTCCTTAGTGCAAATCTGGACTTTGCATGATTTTGTTTCAAACACTACCAAAATTACAGAGGCAGTCAATAGCTCATAGTAATAAAAAGCAATGAATGGGAACCACAAGCAAGAGTGATACAACATTTTAAAACTCCCACAGTTATTTAGCATAAGATACCACCACTTACCATTTAATATATACTTATTTAAAAATGAAGTGATGAATATAAGCAGGAGACAAGTCTACACGCGTAATAGCCATACACAGAAGCCTGAAAGTAAACTACAATCAGTCGCCAATATCAACAAAACAAACAGCCAGTTAGCTCTTTGTTAGTTTAAGGTTTTGAGTTTTTAAAAGTATTTTTTCATTTTCTGCGTGAAATTTTGTATATGTGAAAGGGAATTAAATAGCACTTACAGTGCCAGCCACAATATGAGCAAATGTGAGACAGCTTCAACACACAGCTCTGCAAATGCATCTCATTTTTGACCTCCAACATTCTTGCTGAAAGTCTAGGTCACAGAAACAGGACTTCAGAGCCCTTCCTTTGTGTGATTTAAGCTCATGGTTCTGACTCACAGTTAAACAGAGAGCACTGTCAATAACAGCAGTAAAGGATTATATTTGGGGAAAATTTCTCCCCTCTGATCTTCACTGCATAAATAATACTTATTCTGTACATGTTCCAAGTGCAAGACTCCCACAGAGGTTTCATTAAAAAAAAAGAAAAAAGAAGAAGAAAAAAGTACAGAATACACAGCAGAGATCTACACTGTGGATAAGAAACTCAATGCATGAATTAGAGAACAACTTTGCCCTGAATTTGAACTCAAGTTCTTCCTTGCTTCCCCATATTCCATCTGAAAGATCCATGTGTTTTTCAGTCACATTGCAAGTGTGACAGAAGAGCACTCTCCCTCTCATGGCTAATAGGAAACACGCATTTCCAATAAACAAACCAAAATCATTTGGTTAAGATCACTTGATGAAAAAACATCTGTTGTGTACTTCAGTATGATGTAGTATACTCTCAGTGGAAAGAATAACCTTTAAGGTTCAATGTAAGCAGCAGAAAAGCCACTCAGTCTTCAGAGTGCTGACACATTATTACATTTTCAGTACTTAATACAAATTTTTTTGTATGTGATGGAAGAACCATTGAAAGCCTTTCAATTAGAGACAAAATAGAAAACTGTGTTTCTACTATAACACTCTGCTAATGTAAATCTTGTTGTGCTTTAAATACAACCATCAAGGGAACACAATACCTTTCCTGCATCAGATCACCATTTGCTGAGCAACTTTACTGAGCATTTATAGAGTAACTTTCTATCGAGTTGTGCTCATATAAATCAACCTCTACGGTTTTTTGCAACTCACCAGAACTCTCTCCTTATTCTTCCAACTTTTCCAAAATTGAAAAAAAAAAAAGGAAAATTTGATCTCATGGAAGAAAAATGCACTTGATGTATACAAGCTACCAACAGTTACAAATGTAGTCCTACAAAAGCTGCATGAACAATGTTCTTTTCCACCCTATTGAATTATTTTTTTCTTCCTGGTACATCTTTCATGGTAGGAGCAATCCTAGCACAGACAGTTTCAGGCGACTGCTTTCTTTGTGAACAGCCTCAGTAATTAAACAGGTCTCAGTAGTTACAGAACCTGCTGCGTCAAGGTCTACACCAGCACACACCACCACTAAACACCAAAGAAATACAGAGGGAAATTTTAACCTACAGCCAACAGAAATAACCTGACAAACTGTTCATAAGTCAGCAGGAAGCAAGTTAAATGAGAGACTGTTGAAAAAACTTCAGACTTGTCCCAGCTACAAGAGCACCAAATCTGACCTTCTACACCTTCTGGGTGCAGAAGATTCTGACAAAAAGAATAATGGCTTCTTAAACACTAGTATGGAGAACAAACTAATATAGTTCAATAGTAATCAGAGTTTAAGATAACCTTTTGAGATCTAGGAGAGATTACTAAACATTGTTACTATATAAAATGAGCTGTTTTCAGCATTCATCTAAGAAAAAAATTGATATGATACCTATTAGCATGCTTGACTGAAAGCTTTGCACAAAAATGGCCTGCTTGCAAAATTCTAGGCAAAATGCACTCCTGAGTTTCATTTACCAGTGAACTTCATTTTATGCACTGACATTTGCTAAAAACAGGAAGGAAAATGCAAGATCCATTTATGATGGAATTTTTGAACATGAAGGGAAAAAAGAAGTGAGTGTCTCTGGTACAAGGTCACTCCCTATTCAGGAAGTTGGCTTTGGAGCGTTAGGTTTAGCATGGAAAAAGTTGGGTGGATGGGGAGGTGTTAATGCTAGAAGGAATGGAAGATACATAAACATTTCCCAATAAACATTTGGGGGTTTGAGAGGATTTTCAGATAAGGAAAGACGGTGGAGGATTAATACATTGACTATGAACATCTTTTGTTTTTAATTTGAAATGCATTTCCATCATAGTAGTTACACCATTGATAATACATGCTTAAAATTCTAGTCTCATTACTATTATCTGCATCATATGACAGAGATGATATTTTTTTCTTTCTAAAAAATTTATTGTTAGAATCCATACTTTACTGTGGAAAAAGCCTAAAAAAAAGAATAAAAGCCAGCATTGGAGTACAAAACATCAACAACATGCACCTTTCACTATTTGTCATTGACAAGTAACAACTCAAACCAATGCAAGTACAATGATCAGCTGGAACATTAGCCTGTATAATAAAAGGCTTAAATAAATAAGAAAAAGAAAAGTAATATTTAAGAATATATGTACTCAAGTAGTGTGACTGAAGGTGTTTATATCTCTGCTTATTTCTCTGAGGAAGCAGCAGATGCCCAGACATCTTCCTCATTGGAACACACCAAACCTCTCAGAAACTCCTGGAAGACCAATTAAAATAGGTCTTCAGATCTGTAATAAAATAATCTGACAACACAACTTTCAAAATTAGCAACTCCAGCATCTCAGTGAGAGAATAACTGCCCTAACCAATCTGTCCTTCAGTTGCCTTGGACAACATGCAATAAGAAGACTCCCTGAAGTCCCTCACCAACGAAAGTGAAGGAGCAGAAGTTCATACAGGAACAAAGGCATCACAAAGACAAAAAATGTCTTTGGGGAATCAGTGAAAGTCAGATTCATAGTCTCAAAACAGGTACTGGAAATAAGGAAAAAAAATCCCAATATTTCATTAGACAAAAACCACAAAATGCTGGCTGGAATGCAGGAGAAAAAAAAAAATAAAAAAGGTCATACGAAATTTGGGGGGGAAAAAAAACAAAATGTGAGAAAAAGAGACTGTATAAACATCAGTAAGTAGGTCCAAAACAACCTGAGGTCTTATTAATCATAATTCTAAAATTATAAAAAGACCCTCCTTTGGAGTGAGCATAGTCATCGCCATCACATGCTTCACTATGGAAAGGATTTCTGTGGTTTCCTCTTAGCAATGTAAACCAAGTCTTGAGAAGTTCTGCATGTCTTACTTCTCAAAGCCCGCTTATGGCAGCTACCAAGCACTACAGTACATTTAAAACTGAGAGACATGTTAGAAGAGAGGCAAACAGTTTTGCTCCAAAATAGTACAGTATATCAAGAAGCTGAAAGTTAAATAAAGCAAAGGATAGTAGCTCCACTACAGAACTGAAATTAAGAGGTCAGATTCCTTTGCTTTAATGTCGGCAAATTTACACCAAAATTATTTGTAATGCCTTGCAGAAATGATAAACACATCATATTCACAGCCAATCCCCATTTCTCTTATGAAAAAGTTTTTCACCTAGAGGGTTACTGGGCACTGGAACAGGCTCCCCAGGGAAGTGGCCACAGCACCAAGTCTGACAGTGTTCAAGAGGTATTTGGATGACACCCTCAGGCATATGGAGTGATTCTTGGGGGTGGTCCTGTGCAGAGTTAGGAGTTGAACTCAATGATTCTTGTGGATTCCTACCAACTCAGCATATTCTGTGATTCTATTTTAAACCAAAATTTGGACCCTAAGCCAGTGTTAATTGTCCTGAGGTAAATTTGTGCCATTTTAATGCTTTCGATAGCCTTTATTTTAAGTCAAGGCTCTCTTCAGGGACATTGGCAGTTACAGTCTTTTATGATTGATAGAGAAAAATACACCCTGTGCCTCATTCTCTTTGATGTCAAGTAGATAAAAGGCCATGGGTACCCAGAACTTCTGTATACATCTTTAACTGTTTTGTTTAAATAAGCAACGACTTCATTTGTCACCAATGATCTTGTTAGCATAGACTTACTTGTATCTGCAGTATGAGAAGTGCTCCATAAAAGCAAATTCTATTTCATATCACATCAGTCAAGACTTCTCAAGTAACTACTTGATACACAAATGTAACACCACATACCATTGAACAAGCTCATCTTTTTCTATTTACTTGTAGAAATAGCTTGTCTGTGTGTTTAAAAAGACAGCAGTGATGTTGATTTACAGGACATACTGATGGAGTTAGACCTTGCAAACCATCAGGTAATTTCATTTTTCTCCTGATGTCTCCACCAGGCCACTTTAAAGAGGAACTGAAGTTCCTCTACACACTTTACAAGGCTCTTTCTAAATATACAGCACTTCTATTTGTCAAGTGGCATGTTTCCATGCTTGAGTTGTAACAAACTGGAAGAAACACAAAAGAGTACATTAAAAACAAAATCTACCGTGAGATCAGAGATTACATCATATTCTGATGCATTTCAATGAGCACCGACTAGAAAGAGCGCTCTAATTTGGGGTAAATACTTCACAGTGAAGCAGTCATTCAGAAAACTATGTTGGCTGCAATGCTACCTTGTGCAACACACAATAGGAGATGATCACTTGAATTATTTTTAGGGCAGGACTTTCAAAGCAGGGAGAGATGCAAACATACAAGTGTGAATTTTGGCTGCAACTAAAAGGGAAATAGTAATGAATCTAGTAAAATGTACCTATGCAAAAGTAGTGTTTTTCGCTTCTTTTTCCATTACAGATTTACAACAATAGAGTTATCAAACCACACAGCTTTCTAATGAAACAGAATGATTTTATCATGGAATGTTTGGGTTTGATGGAACCTTTTAAAGATCATCTAGTCCAACCCTTCCTAAAATGAGCAGGGGCTTCTTAAACTAGATCAGGCTGCACAGTACCCTATCCAAACTGATACTGAATGTTTCCAGGACATCCATCACCTCTCTGGGCAACCTGTACTAGTGTTTCATCACCCTCAATGCAAAGAATTTCTTCCTTTTAACTAGTCTGAATCTGCCCTACTTCAGTTTAAAACCATCACCCCTTCTCCTATCACAACAAGTCCTGTTAAAAAGTCTGTCCTCATTTTATAAGCCCTCTTTAAGTACTGAAAGGCTGCAATAAGATCTCTACAGAGCCTCTTCTTCTCTGAACAACTCCAAGTCTCTCAGCCTACCTTCATAGGAGAAGAGGTCCATTCCTCTGATCATATGGCCCTCCTCTGGACTCACACCAAGTCCACAACCCTTCATGTGCTAAGGGCTCCAGAGCTGTACACTGCACTCCACTTGGGGTCTCACTAGTGCAGAGTAGAAGGGCAGAATCATCTCCCTCGACCTGCTTTTGATGCAGCTCAGGACATGGCCCGCCTTTCTGGGCTCAAGCACATACTGCTGGATCTTGTCCAGCTTTCCATCCACCAGTACCAACAAGCCTCTCTTGCCAAATATGATGATTCTGTGTCTTTAACTCCTGAGGACACACATAGATACTGCTGAATGAAATGAATGAAAATGAATGAAAAACTTCATCGGTCCCTAGATTCTCCCTTGCAGTCTTCAGTGAAATCCTTAAATTGATTCTTAACTCCACGAAATGGGAAGAACTTTCTTGGAGAGAGTTTCCCCACTGCAGCAGCAAACAAGAGGAGGGTTTCCCAGTCCCAGGACAGCACTTGGGGCAGGGAGAGGGGCTTCCTCAAGCAGGCATGCCCTCAAGAGCTGAAGGAAAATCATATTATAAGCATATGCCCATATTACAGCTACCAGTGCACACCAGGACTCCCAGATCCGAAGGACTTGAAAGCTGTGCAAAGAGATCTCATACAGCACAACTCTTTGCACAAGATGTTCAGCTGCAGACCCTCTCATGTTTCTTTTCAACCACGTTCTAATGTCCATTCTGAAACACAGCATCTGCAAAAGCACTAAATAAAATATAGAAAAACTGAATAATTTCACTCTTTTTTTTCCTTCTTTGGCTTTTTTTTTAATGGTTAATAGATTCAAGATTTTGAAACTGGATCTTTAATGCATGTAATGTTTTACGCCCGTAAAGAATAATTGTTTGAAGAGAGAATACTGAAAAAACCCTAATCACTAGCCCATGTCCTCCTTGATCTAGGCCCATTAGGTAAGAGCAGACGCTGGATTCTCCTGACTGTTTGACTGTTGCTGAAATGTACCTGTAATTGATTGTGAAATAATCACTGTTAAAAAGCAGGGTATACTGTCACAATTTGGAAAAACAGAAGTTTAATAAATGAAAAAACAAATCTCTTTTTAATTCACCCGTACCTCAGAATTGTAGCTCAGATGTATTTGGTTTTATTCCACAATGTACTGAACAAACATTACTGAAGCAACTCTACCAAAACCCCATCAGCAAAGACTGGATTTTTTCCATATGGAATAAATACCGCTATCATTTTCCATATGTCTTTGCTTACTTTCAGTTCTAAATATAAAAACATTGCAAACAGAAACAGGCATAGAAGAGTTATCAAATCCTGCTAGAGCCAAAATCTGGACACAAACGTAACTTCATAAGGCAAAACAGGTTTGGACTCAAAATTAAATTCCAGGATTCCAAGTGCTATAGAAAGCAGCTGCTAAACTCAAAAAACCTCTATGCATCGGGGTTTGTTTTGGGGATTTTTGTTGTTGTTTTTTCAAGTGTTCACAAAAAACTAATTTGCCATTTTGAGGGCCCTAATACGAAAAGCTGGACAAAAGAGTAACTGTAAGCATTGAAAGGTTATTTCCCACTCCCAACCAAACAAGAATAAGTATGTTCCTGAAACCCTGCCAAGCAGCTGTATTTCAAAAAGGTTCTGTTTAATTCTTAATTTGGAAACAAAGGAGACTGCTTTGCAATGTATTATTTGTGTTACACTAATAATCTAGAAACCAGATTGTGTACTTGTACATACAAAAACTTAGACTGTAATTTGGCAGACTGGATTGTATTATCCTACAGTCAGCTTTTTTATTAACAGACCTTTACTTCATGTAAGATGCCAACGAAATATTTCAAACAAGACAGAAACTACATGTCACATTTAAATAAGGGAAAGAAAGAGTTTTGGCTTCAAACTATTTGCTGTCTGGATGTTTGTGCTTCATGCAACACATGGCAAACCACAGACTGGTCAGGCAACTTCCTATAGCTCAGGACAAATGAATTTGTAGATGGTGTTCAGTAAGGATTCAATTCTGACAGATCCTCAGTAACTGCAGTGGCAAGTAAGATGCTTCTAACTTCACCACACTCCTCAGAGATTTTGCAATAGCACTTTTGCTTCCACAGGAGCATCTCCCATCTGCACAGACACTACTTTAGAGCTGGCTTTGTCATGCTTGAGAAAGCCCTAAGAACAGGGAGAGAAACTGCTGTTTCACTTAAAGTCTGCTTCTCTTTTATTGCTCTTCTGCAGTTAAAAAATATATGGAGGAAAGACAGAGGGGCCAGATGTCTCTGTAGTCAGCTTCTTAGACACTGTAGCAAGGTTATTACTGCAAGAATATTTAAAGGAACTTACCAGTAGAGAAAACAAGAACTGTATTGTCCCAAAGACCATATGTTTTCAGAGCATCAGTAAGATTTCCTACAGCTTCGTCCATAAGAGTCACCATCCCTGCATAGTGGCGCCTCTTTACATCTTTTATGGAAGAATATGGTTTCATGTATTCTTCAGGGACCTCGAGAGGTTCATGGACAGACTGAAAGGCAAGGTAGAGAAAGAGGGGCTGGGGTGGAAGGGACAGATGGAAATTAGTTGAACAAAAAGTACTAAGTGCAAAAGTTACTGCAGCAAAAGCATACCTGATTCATCAACGGTGCAGGGAGCGTGTTTTGATTTCTTGTACATCTTCTACATTTTTTAACCCCTGCACACAAACTAACAGAACTTTGAAAAATGTATTCTGCAAAGCTGTATCTTTTCTCCACAACACATTTGTTAACTATTTATTTCTACTAAACTTTTCCCATGAAACTTTCCATTCTCTTTTTACAAGTGCAAACTACTTGCTAAACCATTTCTAAAAATTAATTGTATTGTGATAAAAGAAATGGAGAATGCTAGCAGGCCAGGGCCATGCAGCCAAGGCCGACAAGTTTTACCCCCACAACTTCTCACATTTTTATGCACCCTACTGAATGCCCCTGAATTGCAGCTCAAATGCAGATATCTCTCTTAATGTTTCATTAACATTCTTTAAAACATTCTTTCAAGGTGAAGTTCCCACAGTAACAGCTGCTGATTGTACCTTCTCAGTTTTGTGATTGGCTATAAGATCTATTGCTCTTTCTGTGAATAAATTCGTGGAGTACACATTTTTAAATCCAGTTGCAACTTCTTCTCCGTCTCGGAAGTCCAGAGCACAGCGCGTTACATTCTTTGCTTTGATGAGGACGCAACGATCGTGACGATAATAATCCTCACTGCCCAAAAGATAGCCTAGAACAGGAAAAGATGTCAAATGAGCTGGCTAATATTGTGTCACATAAACAGATATACTAGGTAGAGGAAAAAAGTTAAACATAAATATCAGAACATTAGTAGTTTTGAGCAGAAACACAAATTTAACACCCAAAGTGATACACCTGACAGGTCTAAGCAGCTCAACATCTAATACCCCATGGACTTTGCATTGCTAATGCAAGTAGTAATTTCAAAAGAAATTAAAACATTTTGAAAAGAGTTCAATGACTTCATATTTACAATGTGGTATCAAAAATATTAGCACTATACTAATGCCCTGATATCAAAGGCAGTGATCTATCCGTGAAGTATTCTAGTTTTTGCTGATATGATTTTGTATCTTCGTATTTTCCTGTAAGACTTCCATCCCTATGAGAAAGTTTGGATTTTTTAAAATTTATTTATTTGAAAACATCCAAGTACAAAGGATCTTTTATGTCAGCTGTAAAGTAATCTCCGATCTACTGCTGACACCAGCTGGTGAAGAAAGGACACTATCACTTAGAGATATCCAAAACAAACTGAGCAAAAATTCTACAGGTACAGATTTGCTCCTATCTAGGGCTATCCTGTGCCTTTGTGTTTCAGCCATCAGAAATAAAACTTTCCAAAATCATTTGAATCTCAGAAATTAATACTACTCTACTTGAACTTCTGTTCATCAGCTTTAGCTAGTTATTTGTGCAAAATGTAAGTACAGAAAGAATGAAGTTGCCTTAAATACAATGTAGATGTTTAATACATTTTTAGGAGGAAACAATGTGTCTTCTTTCAAAGCATCAAGACTGACTTTGTGGGCAGACTGCTTATATCCATGTACTCAAGAGGCACAAGTTGCATTTTTTCCATTTTGAATGTCCACTGTGGGAGACACTGCATCAAGTGTGCCACGGAATCAAATGCACCCAACTGTAATCGATGCCTACTGGAATTACATAAACATTATAGGACATTAAAATGTTACATTCTTTGAAAAATAATGTCACACAGGGCCTTCAATGGCCATACTCAGAGCCAGACTGTGTTCAGGCTCCTGCATTAAGGACCTGCTCAGTCCCACGAGCAGGTGAGATTTCATGAGGAATGGCAGCCTGTCATTATCTATGCCATCAAAAAGATCACAAGTTCCTGTGAAGAGGATGGGAGGAAACACATTTCTTTAAGCAATGAGACATCATATTCTGATCCACATATATTAGCTCAATTCACATGTGAAACCATGGCCCCCAGCTACCTGAAGAGTCCAAAAAGATAAACTATCTAGGGAGCAATTTTTCTCACCTAATGTTTGGATCAATATTGCCTGTGAAGGGGATGTAGCACAGTCTTGCTCTTCATTTAAGCCTAAGGTTAGACAAGAACAACGCAGGTTTCTGCATTGAAGTGAATGATTTTCAAATTCCTCATTCATTGAAAGGGTCTTAAAAACAACAAAGTAGAGATGGACCTCTTTGCACTCAGTACTGTTCACAATGAAATATACAGTCCAAGTCACACAGCAGCTGTGACTCTTGCACAAAACTAATCAATGTCCAACCAATCTTTGCATAGGAGTCATTATTGCAAGAGGAAGAATAAACAATGGATAGCTACAAGTTGCTCAGTAAGTAATGCACACACACTTGGACAACCTATTTTTCTACCAGTCTGAGAGTTTGACTTCATAATTTGCAAGTTTTTGGATGCTGCTTTACAGAGGCTTTCACACCATCCTGTCACCAGCTCCACAAAACCAATGTTACTGACTGCAGCACTCCCTGATCCTCTGTGCTGCTGTGAGGAGGAGGTAGAGAACTGGGAATACAGTTGAGCCTGGGAAGGAGGGAGTTGTAGGGGAAGATATAAGACAGAAATACCTTGTTTGGAGTCACACAATAATTGTGATATTTTTCTCAGTAAGTCGTTAAGCTTGAGCATGTGTTTAAGGCATTATCGTATTTTATGCAGTTCAGAAACATGGCTATTCAGACAAACTAATAGTAAATTCTGTTCACTGCATTTATTGCTCATGTTAAATCAAACCCTTACCAAAGTAAGTATCAAATCCTCTGCGAGTTGGAAGGCATTCTTTCCTGTACATCCCTAAATGCCATTTCCCCACCATGTGAGTAACGTATCCTGCCTCTTGAAGGAGCTCTGGGAGGAGTTTCTCATCCAGTGGTAGACAGCTGGGCTGGCACGGCCAAATTATCTGGTGTTGTAAACCTGTGTGGATCTAGCAGAGAAAAGAAGCGTGAGACATCACTTACAATCCAGCCATGTGTTCATTTATAGAGCCTAGAAAGAAACACAGCTATGCCAGAGGTCAGCCTCAGTTTTAGGAGGTCCTCTTTTTACTGACATAGCACTGAGGAAGATGAGGAAGCTGCAGGTGGATGGCAAAGGTAGCATGGACAAGAAAATAGCACTGCAAGGATTAACAACATCTTCCTAGGCATAAATCAAGTGTGATTAAAAAAACAAAACCAACACAAAATCAAATAAACCCAAAGCTTTTTATGTTTTTAGCTAAAAATCTAACAGGTAACAATTACCATTATAGTCTGTTTGAAGGCTAAGGACAACATTTCAACAGGGAGTGAGAGATTTTAAATGGGATGTAAATGGGCAAAAAGGCACATGACAGGTAGTCATCAAGCTTTTGCCTGTATCAGAGAACAACACTGGAGGAAGGGATAAAAACAGGCAAGAAATCCTTTTAGAAGAGTAATGGAAAAATAGTTACTATATATACACATTTACATATTTATCTGCATACTTTAAAATGTGTGAGTACTATAAAAAGCATTTGGATTGGGGATGACACAAGATGCTGCTTAGACGTTACCATTAATAGTTCCACTTAACCTTTTGTTCTTAATAGACAGTGAATTTTGTATCTCTTTACAAAACCATGGATGACAACAATATTTCAAGTGCAACATTGTGCTTGATGTAAGGGAAGTCTTCAGTTACTGTGTACTATAAACTGATTCTTCTCAACTCCTCTGTCTCCTCCACAATCCAAAAAGGCATTAGCCTAAACCTAGGCCAGCAAACATATGTATACAAGTAAAAATATCGTGTTTATTTACTAAATATTTCTAGTAACCTGTGTGTCACAGAACAAAACCTTCAAGAACCCCCAGAGCACATGACACTAGATTTAACTCCACTAAGCATAGTAGTGTAGCAAGCTGCATGATTAACTCTTAAAGCATTGCTTCAGCAACACTAAGAAGCGACTTTTTAAAAAAAAAGCCCTGATCTTAGGCAAGCGGAGAAGGCCTTCTTATAAAGAGCCTGTAAGTTACTCATTTCCTTTGAAACAGGAGGTTTCTAAAATTAAACTATAGTATAAATTTTATGGTATATATAAAATTATATTCAAAAATATTTTTAAATTATGTATAACAGAAAATATTGTTAATATAGAGAAAGACACAACCTAGAAAAGCACTGCAATTTCTCCCATTGTCTCTGGAAAACAAGAAAAAGGAGCAAAATGCAATAATTAAAAAAATCTATAGACTTCTTAGACCAATACCATTGCTCTTCTTTCTTATGGATTGCAATGTGACTACCAAAATTCCAGCTACACAGAGGATCAGACTTAGGTTAGCTCCTCAAATCTCTAATCATAGTCATAGGTAAAACAAAGAAAAAAAAATCCACCTAGCTCCTGCCTAATTATTTCCTGCACAGAATGTCCTCTTTAAAAAAAAAAAAAAAAAAGATTGCTTGCATTTTCAAATATTATTCATTTGTAACAAGGTCAACACAAACATCATTAAATCATCAGCCAGATATATCCAGATTGAACTATGGGCACTTCCAGGCCAACTTTAAAGATGAGACACAGCAGTGGCCCACTCAATAGGTAAGTATGATGAGACAATGAACTTTATTTCAAATATAGTCACAATAGTTTTATGTTATTTAACGGAACAACTTAAAGAGTTGCTATAGATAATGTAAATTATTTCTTCCTGTTCATTAATCCTTGGAGTTTCTAGGAACAAACGTTTCTAGCAACAAATGTTGCTTAGAAAGTGTCAGTATCACCTAGAACAACCCTCCTGCAACAAGACATAGCATCCACAAATACAGGATGATGTTTATTTTTCATTCATTCAGAGCAGTTTTTTGGCAAATCACTATGGTTAACAAGGATGTGCAGAACTCTTCGAGAGGGGAAGTTTCTGAAACACACTTAACTCTTTTTGAGTTTCTTCCTTCTTTGCTAGAATTGCGAAAAATGGCAGGAAAGGGGAGAAGTTATGTAAGTGTTAAAAACTCCTAACCTTATACTGTGTAACTGAAAGAGTGTGAAAAGTAATGACTGCAAATATGAAGTTGCTGGACACTCAGACTGGTGCAAAAACACCTACATCCACGTATGCTTGGGACGTATTTAAATCTGCGTTGGAAAAGATGCTGCAAAAACTGAAAAAGTGGTGCGGATCTGCTTCTGTCTACACCTCGACCGTGTGTGCCTGTCAGAAGGAGAAGTACTCAACAGTCAGATGACTAGGATAGGGATATTTTCCGCGGAAGGTTGCCATGCCTATTAATTCAATCCAAGCACCGACCGCACTTCGGCTCTTCTGGAGCAGAACAACTTGAACTAAATCCACTCAACGTTGGCTTACTCCAGATCTCGCAAGCCAAAGTAATGAAGATCACAAACAGAGCACAGAGCAGTTCTCTGCACATCGCACGGGCACACGGGACACGTGAAGCCCAAACTACGCGGAGTGTCGCCAGAAGGCAGCAGGGGAGCAGCACCCACCATCCACCTGCCGACACCCCGCGGAGCGCGGGAGGGGCGGGCAGCGGAAGGAGGGAGCCCCGGGGGCAGCGGACGGAGGAGCCTCGGGCTTTCTCCCGCGGGCAACAACTCCGGGTCCCGGCGCCCGCCCTACCTGGTACCGGCCGGAGAGGAGCTGGCTGCGGGACGGGGTGCAGAGCGGCTGGGTGTAGTACTGCTCCAGCCGCACGCCGCCCGCCCCCAGCGCGTCCAGCCGCGGCGTGCGGATGGCGGAGCCGTGCCAGCCCACGTCGCCCCAGCCCAGGTCGTCGGCCAGCACCAGCACCAGGTGCGGGGAGGGCGGCTGGGCCGCGGCCGGGCGCGGCAGGCCGAGCAGGGGCAGGCAGAGGAGGCGGCAGAGGAGGCGGCAGACCGCCGCGCCCCGGCCCGGCCGCCCCGCCATCCCCGACGGCAGGAACTGGGCCCCGCTGCGCGGGGAGCACCGGCGGAGGCGGGGCCGCGCTGGGACACCGCCCTGCCCGGGCGGGAAGGGGGCGGTGCAGGTGCTGCGGGGAGAGGAGGTGGCTTTAGAGCGAGGAGTTTGGGTTGAGCTTAGAAGAATATCGTAAAGCTGTTCCCGGTGTTGGCGGAGTATCCAGCCCACTGATGTTGGTGGTCCCTTGTGATTTTGTCTTTCTTCAAATCCTACATTAAAGACCCGTTTTAAGCGGCCTCCCCTTTCCCAGGGGAACCAGGGAACTACGTGCAAGCTTGTGTTCGAAGTCATCCATGTTTAAAAGGAAGTCAGTACAACATTACGAGGAGAGGACACAGTACACTCGGGTAACTGGACTGCTACTTCTGCCTTCACAGCAGTTCATCCAGATATTATAATACTGCCTACAGAGTTTATTCTGTGCGGATGTAAAGTGAGTTTATTCTGTGCGGATGTAAAGTGAGGCAGCTGCAACACAGACGTGGCCTCGCTGCTTGCCAGTGTGCACTACAGCCTGGGAAAAACAAGTTGCCACCGTCGCTGAAGATGCAGATGAGCTAAGTGAGATTGCAATTGTTCCTATAGGAGGAACTCTCAGCATCAGCTGAGACACACAAAGACGCCCATGTATGTCATCCCTCCCTCCTCCTCCTCGACCTCTCTGCAAAATCATAAGCAACACAGTGCTTTTTTCTCTCTTCATTTTGCCCACATAGATAAATAAGAAGCCTTGAGCTATGTCTGGCTGTAAGATGGTGCTTGTGACTGTTACAACATAGGAAGGAAGTGAAGCAACCCAGAAGCACAAATAGCAGCTATGACCAAAGGGCTGTTTCTTCAAACCATGTAATTGTAAAAAGCAATAATACAACCACTACCTTAGTAATAATCTTGATGTAAAACCTAAGACTGAAAGGACAGAAATGGCTGTCAACTCTGACGGATTTTATTCGTCCATGGAATACGTACAAATTTCAGTGTCCAGTTGAAGGTCAAATAACCATGTGTTTCACATTTAACTGGAATGGTATGTGTATTTCCAAAGTTATATAGCCATTTGGTATCAGGTGAAAGAATTGTCCGCATTAAAAATTGTTTTTCTTGGTAAGAAAGCCAAATATTGAGTATGCTAAACTCCTGACTACTTTCTTTTTGATTGTCAAGTCTCTGTAGAAAGAAAGTTCCTGCTCCTATGAATGGAATCTAGAGGATAAGCCTATGAAGCTACTAGGTAATTTTTTTTTTAAATCCCACTGATTTCCCTGCTGGTTTGAAAACAATAGCAATGATGAGTGATGCCGTATTTTTTTCTAGAATGACTATATCCCATAGTCCACAGCCGGTATGGAAACAAGAAGCAGCTGTATTGTCATAAAGTCAGTTTTCTCTGAAGTAAATTCCAGGATTGTTGACAAGCTGGTATGTGACTAGGAGTTGTATTTTCTTTGTTGTGATTCATACTGTTCAAAAGCAGAAAAGGTCTGATTTATCTTTTTTTCTAGTTCAGATCCCATAGCCAATCTCAGACATCTCACTGAACTATTTATTTTTCCAACCTCTTCCATGTCCTTATTACAGGTAGAGTTTCATTCAAAGCACATTCCCATGGAAACCATTTTTGTTCATGCAAAATAATTGCTTTGAAAATCTACAGAGTACTGGTGAAACCAGAAATAGTGAATACAAATTTTGCAATAAAATTCATAATAGCTATTCACCTGTCATGTTTCCAACGTTACCATGGTGTTCAAGTGCAGCTGAACTCATATGCCCTTGTGTCAAGAGTTACGTGCTGCTTATCCTACTCCACCAGGACTAAATAACCTGTTTGCCTGAGCTGACAGTTAAAACATTAAATTGAGCTGTCTGAAATATATACTGCAAATAATGCATAAGCACAGTCGGTATGTTGCTGCCTGTCATATTTTCAAAGTACTTTTTATTATTTATCACTAATTGAGGGAATTGGAATCTCAATCAGAAAATACTATTTCACAGAATCACAGAATC